>CM053585.1:279848941-279859883 GCA_028646515.1 Pseudochirops corinnae
TATCATTTACCTAGTTCAGGGGAAAAAGTCAGCACCCTGAACTTCAGAGAATACAAACAGAAGTTACAAGAAGACAAACAGATCAGCAGACGGCTTCCAACCATGTGACCACTGCATCCATACCTAGTCAGTTACTAGAGAGGGAAGCACCAACATCTGGGTTTTTCACAGCCGGGGGGCTCAACGGCTTCCCAGAGTCTCATCTGGACAAATCACACAACTCTTCTCAAAGTGAGCCCCAAAGCAAAACCTCATATCAGCAGTATATATAGCTTTCTTCTGAACTGGAGACTGGCACAGCCCTCTTGACCCACTGCCCAATCACAAAGTAATAAGGTGTGGGCATTCCTGAAGAGCAAGCCTCCCTCCACAGGCTCCATGTGACCACATCCAGCCTATTAGGGGGCAGAGTATACTTTTAAATCAGGAAAGGTTCTCAGAGCCACTTAAGCCACTTAACACATCTAGGAAGTGTCTGAGTCTGAATGTGAACTCAGGTCTTTCTGATGTATAGTGTAGCTTAGCACTTTATCTGCCTAGCTGCTCCATGCCAAGCCTAATTCTAAACCCTGGGTGTAACAACCACAGATAGCATGGGATAGTGGAAAAGACTCTGGATTTGGAGATAGAAATGCTAGGTTTAAATCCTGTCTGGACTATTTACTATCTGTGTGACCTTAGAGAAAATCATTTAACTGCTCTGTTTTTTCATCTTTAAAATGAAAAGGGCGGGGTGCCTAGGTGGCACAGTGAATAGAGCACCATCCCTGGAGTCAGGAGGACCTGAGTTCAAATCCAGCCTCATACACTTCACACACACACACACACACACACACACACACACACAAAACTAGCTGTGTGACCTTGGGCAAGTCACTTAACCACAACTGCCTTGCCTTCTCCCTCCAAAAAAAAAAATGGTAAAATAAAAGAGGATTGGCTAAATAACCTCCAACATTCATTCCAGTTCTATCGCTACAGTCCCATAGTAACAAGCAGTCTCTATCCTTCAAGAATATACATTCCATTATAATAGATACTATATAAATATGAGCATACAGACAAAGAAATTCAAGAGGGTGAGGACATTAGCAGGAGAGAATATAGAATACTGATTTTTTTCTTAGAGAAAAAAAAATATATTTTTTTCTGTGTGACTGGGGCTTGCCACATATGTAGAATGATTTATATATCTGTGGTCACAATTCAATTTTTTATGGATTAAATCAAAGTTTTACTTTATTTTAACATGTTTTAAAATAATACCTATATTTTTCTTTTACAATTCAATAGAGTTTCCAAGAGCTGATACAAGAAATATGAATGAATTAAAGCAATGATTAAAAACAGATTTTTTTTTTTTTTTGTGGTGGTGGGGAGTGTGGGAAATCAAGAAAACATTGTGGTACAGAGAAAGATTAGAGTTGGAGTCAGAGTCCTCAGGTTCAAATCCTGCCTGCCTCTGCTACTTACTGAGGAGGTTACACATAAAGAGGGTAGGGTTGCCCTGGAGACCCCAAAATACCAACACACTGGGTCCTGCTGAAAGAATTCGACTTTAGTCTTCTCAGCCAAAGAAAAGTAAAGTTCATTAAAAGTTAACCATGTGTGGTAGACTCTTAAGGAGCCTAGGTATCTGTGATGCTTTTATTGGGCAAGCAGGACAAATCAAGTCTATGCTAGGTCATTCTGTGTCGCTTTCATACCACATGGAGGGAAGATGGGGTCTTATGTACAGAGGAATCTAGGGGTGGTCTAGAGAAGGAGTTTGGGGAGAGTATTCAGGAGCAGTCAATGAGGTCAGACTCCAGTAATGAGTTTGGGGAAGGGTCTTCAGGAGGAGTTAATGAGGTCAATGAAAGGGTGGATTGATATTTTGATAGGCTCGAAGGTGGGAAGTAGATAGACAATGGTAACAGAGGTTTGGGCCTACCCACAATGAAAAACTAATAGCCTCTACAAATGCCCCATCAAGTGGGAAGATTTAATCAGACTTCAAGGAGTTTCCCAGAGCTTGTACCTCAAAGATTCAAGGAGAGCTCAAGGGGGCTCCCAGAGCCTGCACCTCATCATTACTATCTGTGGGACTTTGGGCAAACTACTTAAACTCCCTGGGCTTCAATCTTCTATAAAGTGAGGGAATTAGAATAGAAATCCTTAAGGTCCCTTTCTGCTCTATAGGTAGGCACTTATAGGCCTAGGAAACCTAGGAATTCTTAAAAATAAATAATGACTGAAAGTTGCTATTTGTTGTAATAAATGCTAATTATTACTAAGCTAAGTAGTTTGTGTAGTCTTCCCCCCATATATATAAATATATATATATATAGAACACACACATATATAATATATATTATGATATAATATATACAGAACAAATATATATTATATATGTTCTGTCTAATGTATTAACTCCTCATTAAAATAAATGAAAATACGTTTTATCAAGCTAAAGTCCTTAGTTTCATTGAATATACCATGAAATAAGCTTAGTGGGAATTAACATCCAACTCTTCAGAATCTGTGGTATCTAGTTACAGTTAAGCGTCACATCCTATTTGTAACTCTTGTTAAATGAAAGTAGAATGAAGCAAAGGACAACTAAGAAACACACTTTCCACCACAGTCAATATGTTGTTTAAAAATATCTTGATTTACTCTCTTCTCTTTAGGAATAATTTCTTTCATGGGCTATTTCAGAGCTTATTTCTTTAGGGCATTAGATTTGCTATCACACTGTTTAGTCTGGGAGTGATTGGGAATAAAATGAAAAAAAAAAAGCACTACTTTCAATCATAAAAGGAGAGGGATTCCAGTCTACCTGACTGAGTAACAAACAATTTTTTGGAAGGTCGAGAAAGTTGTTCTCTCTTGATGTGTCTATCTCTCACTGTCTCCTCTCTTCTCTTCCCACTTATATGGGATCAGCTGGTAGAATAGACAGAAAATTCAACTACTTGATCTCCAAGGGACCTTCAATTCTGACAGGATAATATTACTAGGATCTGGACTATGTTATTTTTATTTTATTATTTCATATTATTTTATTTTTTATTTTACCGGTTACCAGCCTCCTTAGGTGTCTGGAACTTAATCATCACTTTTTTCAACTCTGCTCCTCCCTGTGTTGGACCATGCCTTTATTTTAGGACCAGAAAGAGGCTGATTTCAACATTGGCACATGCCAGTTTAATGATCTTTCCTGGGTGGCAGTGGAGTGTTAATATTGCCATCAGTATAAGGACAACCAGGTGGCACAATGGATAGAGAGCAGGGCTTGGAGTCCTCAGGTACAGGCTCTGGAAACTCCCTGGAACTCTGATTGAATCTTCCCATTCGCCTGAGGCCAGAAGCCTTTCATTACTGCTAGGCCCAAATCTCTGTTACTAGCCTAGCCCTCCTTTGTGCAACAATTTCCCACCCTTGATCCTCCCAAAATATCTATACCCAAATCTGTAACGCCCTTGAACTGGCCTAACCCACCATTGTCTGTCATCTCCAGGTAGCCTCCAGCAACTTCCCACTCTTAAAATCACTCATTACTGGAGTCTGACCTCATTGACTCCTCCTGAAGATCCTCCCCAAACTCCTCCTCTAAACTCCCACTACATTCCTCCCACAAACTTTCTGTATGTCAGACCCCATCTTGCCTCTGTGAAAGCAGGATGGCTGAAGAAAGATCTACAGCAGACTCACTCTGTGTCAGACGATTCTGGCCTCCCTTTCCAATGCAAGAGTCACAGATACTGAGGCTCCTTAAGAGTCTACCCAACATGGTGAATCTTTAATAAACTTTGCTTTTCTTTGGCTGAGAGAAGACTTGAGTTGAATTCATTTGGCAGGACTCTGTGTGTGGTATTTTGGGGTCTTGTGCACCCCTAATCCTATACCTTATCATTTTATGGTGACCTGACCTCATCATCAGGAAGACCTGAGTTAAAATCTGGCCTCAGATATTTATTAGCTCTGTTACTCTGGACAAGTCATTTAAACCTGTTAAATGAGGTGAAGAATAAAATGGCAAACCACTCCAGTATTTTTGCCAAGAAAACAAAAGGGGTCGTGAAGAGTCAGATACAACTGAAAATAGCTAAGCAACAACAGCAACAACATGCCTCATTATGTGCTACTCTGTCCAGAAATGGGGAGGGGAGTAGAGAACAAACGTGATTATATGATTATATCATCAATGAAGAGGAAGGTTCTTCCCCAGTCATCATGTCAAAGCAGTACTCCAGAGATCCTTTTTGTAAAATACCCACAGATGGTCACCCAGTTCCTGCTCCACAACATGTAACCGAAAGGAAGCCATCTCTTCTCAAGGCACTCCATTATACTTTTAAACAGATGTAGTTGTTAGGATTTTTTTTTTTAGACATTGCATAGCTCATAACCCCCAATTATAACATTTACTTTGAAAAATTGTCTTATAGAATGATTTCCTAGCCCAACCTCCACCCACTTACCCTCTGCAGGAGGCCTTCAGCAATCTCTCTTAATACCAGGGCCTTTCCTCTGTTAATTATGTCCTATTTATCCTGTAATTTTTATATATTT
Source organism: Pseudochirops corinnae (assembly GCA_028646515.1). Classification (NCBI taxonomy): domain Eukaryota; kingdom Metazoa; phylum Chordata; class Mammalia; order Diprotodontia; family Pseudocheiridae; genus Pseudochirops; species Pseudochirops corinnae. The sequence continues at coordinate 279,853,499 of CM053585.1, forward strand.
GTTTGCATGTCATTTCCCTCCTCCCAAACCAGACTATAAATTCTTTGAGGGCTAGAGGGACTTTGTTTTGTCTCCTTTTGTGTCCCCAATGCTTAGCACAGTACCTGGCATATAGTAGGCATTTAATACTCATTTATTGAATTAAATTTAAATACTATTTTCAAAATAAAATCCTATTAAGAAACATTAGGACAACCCCTCAAAATTCATTACAATTGGATATATCTGCTATTATTACTAAATCTGAGAGACAGTAGGCATTAATGGATAGAGAGCAAGGGTCTTAATGTTAGAAAGGTTTGGGATCAAGACATCTCTTTTATACATACTGGTTGGATGACCTTGGACAAGTCACTTAACTTCCCAATGCTAGGCAGTTCTCTAAGATTATGAATTTCAGAATAGGTGCAAATCTACATTAGTATAGAAAGTTCTTCACCACACCTTCCCAATACAAATGAAATAACAGCTCTAGTTTAAAAAAAAAAAAAGAGGGGGAGGAGAAAAGGAGGTTTTCAGGAGCCAATTATGCACATAGAAAGCATATTCTATTCCCTTCTGCAGAAAAAGAGGCTTTAGTCCTTTTGATTTCTAAATCATGCCCTAGCAACATTAAGTGACTAGGGAAACCATTTCCTTGAAGAGTTAATGTATTTCCCTAAGCACTTGAATGATGAAGCCGTTGTAGAAAATTATACTCCATATGTCTATTATTTAAAAAAAAAAATCAGTATTACAAATGTAGACTGCTAGTATTCATATTGTAACCCTACAAACATTGTTTCTTCCCTCTCCCAACTCTTTTGTACAATATTCTAATTTGAGACATCTCAAAATTTCAGTATTATCCATATGGGAAAAAAATAACAACAAACAAGAAACACAAGTTTGGAAAAACATGTTAAAAGTTTGTGTCCAAAGTTAATAGAATGTGATAAAGAACCTTGCTTCAAGGATCAGAATGAATATTACGAAACATATATTTAAATTGCCAGTGAAACTATTCATTTTGTGTTGAAAATAAAGGTAAAACTTTTAGTCATATTCCTGCACTCTCTTCCTTTCTGCAATTTGTTTCTCAGTTTGGTTTTCCTGAATGTCATGGTATTTAAAGTTCCTTTTTCTGAAATTTCATGAACACAAATGAGAAAAGATTACCCTTATTTTTTTTTATCCTAAATTACCTTTCCAAATTTTAATGCACATACATTAGTTGAAGGAAACTATGGACAAAGATTTTGAGTGGGGCTCATGAGGCCTTTTATAGAATTTGAATCCCTGGCAAACAGATTGCTACAGTTTTGACAGTAAAAAAATAGCAGATGGGATTAATTAACTGGGTGTCAACTTTTCAGACCTACCTAAATTAATATTTTTCTCCAAACAATGTATTCTGATTATCATAAAACTAAGTGAGGTTGATAGAAACAGACTTTGGTTCTACTGATTTTTTTTTTTTAAATTCATTCTTACTCCCCCACCTCTACCCCTTGGCTTAGCCAATGTGTGCAAGTCAAAAATGAGAAAATTTATATTGAAGTTAGTAACCCCATCTTTAGCCAGTATGGCCTGTTTGTAGTGTCAGAGCTTGTCTTGACCACAGAGTCTCCATCTGCCACAAGCAGGGGGTGAAAGGTTCAGGACATTGATCAAACCATGCACATTTCCATCCCAAAACACCAACTCTGCAGATCAGTTAATTGCCTGCTCTTTATGAGCAACAACTCAACATATAAAAATCAAATTTTCATCAATGCTGTTAAATGCAATGCCCTACAGATTGAAAGGGCATTTGATATAAAAAAAGCAGTATGATGATTTCATCCTTACCCTGACAACACTCTCTTCCCACTCCCAAAATAACAATGTCTCATATAGGACCAAGGAATAGGAAAACCCTATCCCAATAGGCTAGTTTTGCTTCTGTTTCCTTATCCCCAATTTCTAGTACTGTGATTTGCCCTTGTTCCTTCCCTACCCTCCAGCCGTCCTTTGGGATCCTATTCAGTGTAGGGAACTTTCTACTCTATAATCTCTACCAATTCTAATTGTACAACATTGTTGTTCCTTCCTTTCAGTGCAAAGGAAGGGGTTCAAGGAAGTAGGTTATCTTGTCTTTCCTCCTCATTTTATAGATGAATTGAGATCCAGAGACATTAAGGCCCAGCAATTAACATAGGAAAGGAAAAATAGTAGATGCTTAATAAATGCTCATTGAGTTGACTTCAGCGACTCGTCCAGTGTTACCTTTAGTTTTAGAGAATTGTCTAGGCATGCTGGGGACAGCGGTAAGAGATTTAATTGTTTGTGGTCACACAACTGATATATATGTCAGAGCCTGAATCTAGGTTTTTCTGACTACAAGCCCTTCTTCACTTTATCCCATACAACACTTTGTCTCTGCCCTTATATGTAGTGATTGCTTATTAGATGATTGTGCATTGGATTGACTAGGGAAAAGTTTAAATTCTGCTTCCCAAAGCAAATATTTTAGAGAAAGACACATTGACTTATTTTTGCAAAATAAACACATTTAGAGAGGAGGACCTTTTCTGTAATGGATGTATCAGTCTACCCTGAGGCCTTCCTCCAGAAATTTTTCTCAAGTCATCTTAAATTTATTCAAGCATGGGAGGAAAAAAAAAGGTCAATGAATGTAGAATGTAGAGTACTTATGACCATAGATCTTATTGGGGTAGCCAAAGGTGATGAGAACCAGTGGTTGTTCTCTCTCATCTACAGCACTTCCTCTGGATAAGTCCACAGAGGTCTTTACCTCTAGAACAAGCATATTCATAAGGGTGATAGTATTTCACCTGTGATGATGGAGACTTTTGAAATCTTAGGTAACTTCTTAGGATCAGTAGGGCACCTACCATTTAGGATTCAATCAACTCTATAGCCCAACAAAAATGAAAGATGGCTGTGGGGGGAAAAAAAAAAAAAAATATATATATATATATATATGTATGTATCCACACACACCAATCATTTTAATTAATTGCTATTATTGTCCCATTAAATTCTTTAACATAGAATTGGAAATGTGTTCAGAACTGTTGTATATTATTTGTAAATGAATGAAATGTTCATAAGGAAGGAATCAGAAGAAAAGAAAAGAAAGGGACAAGGCTTCTAGATTCTAACAAACTGTGTGATCTTGAACTTTATTCAAGATTATTCATAGAGGAATATAGACTTTAAGCAACTGGCACATCTCACTCTAAATCTATGATCTGGAATTAAAATCCCATGATTTAATATAAAATACATTCTATCAACTAGTCTTTTTTTTTTTTTAATCAAGTGCCTGTTACTTGTCAAAATGCTAGGTTCTAGGGTGTGAACGTAAAAAATAAAAAATCCTTACCTTTAAGGAGCTTCCATTGTATTAGAGGAGGCATTAGAGTTAATACAAACACACACACACACACACACACACACACACACACACCTACCCCCCCCCCCCCCCACATACATTCTGAAAGAGTTAGTGAAGTAGGAACAGTGTAGTTCAGTGAGAAGAGAAACGGATTTTGAGTGAGAAAACCAAAGTTCTTAAATGGCTAGGTCATGTCCTACCTGGATAACCTCAGGCAAATCTTTTTCCCTCTTTAGGTCTCAGGTTCATCTGTCAAATGAGAGGATTGGTCTCTAGATGACTATGCTCTCAATCTATGATTCTACAATTCTAAATTTTTAAAGCTATTGCTTTGTTTATGGGGAGGTATTTAAACATTTAGAAAGTCTGGCTTATTATTAATGAAAACCATAATCTAAAAGCTATTTTTTCTCTGTTCTATTATTATCCTTAAAAATATTTCCTATCAAGTAAGATTTTAGCATACGATTTATAGGCAGAGTACGGGTACCAAAAATAGAAGTATATGGTAAAAGATACGTAAATATCCCTACAACTCTGAACAAGATTATATACTTCTATGTAGTAATAGTAGCTACTTATTTGTAATTATATTTTCTGTTTTTAAGACAAGAGGTCTTTGCAGTTGTTTTTAATATTCAGTCAAAATAGTCACATTAACCAATGTTAGATTTGCCCAACACTTTTCAACTGAATCATTGACTATCAGAGTTAGCACACTGGACCCTCGTGCAATACACTGTAAGCTTATTCAAACAATGTAGGAACCATTACACAAATAATTGATGAAGGCATATTTACTGAGATCCTCAGATTCACTGTCAATGTGCTTTTAGCCACTAATTGGTTTCCTCACAGAACTAAGAGACTGACCTGTAGGAAATAAAGTATTGTAAATATTCATCTTACATTATAACAGGAGCATCACATTTGAAAATTGATCATCACAATAGAAAGAAATTTCCTTTCTTTTTTCATTTCAACTGTTGGCATCTATGATATATGTGTTTACCAATTGTCAATAGCTAAAGTTCCAACCAGCTTATCAAAAAATAAATCACATCTGAGATTCAGAACACAAAGTGAGAATACCAAGTCTGAGTTTCTCTGGAGCCCTTCTGGAAACAGAAAGATAAATGTCTCACCAAGTAGAGAGACATAGTTCCTGCCCTTCGGAATGAATGGAACAACACCCAGGGTTAAATGAGCACTGACACAAAAATGCTACTTTTTACTATGAAAGTTCCCTTGGGCTAAGGTGGAGATATAATTGTACAACAAGGGCACTATTCCTCCAAGGAATGGGAAGTTCCATGTGACAGATGAGATTCATATTTTGCTTTTGTGTTTGTTTGTTCTATCCAGTCGGTGTTATTACCTCCATCAAATATGCCTACTGCCTCCTTACCTATATGAAATAGATGAATATATATATTTCTTTACATCATATATTTAGATACAGATAAGGATAGAGATTAGGAGTGGACCTGAGTTTAGGGAATTCTCAGGTTGGAAAAATTCCTCCACCAATGCAGGTCAGCATCCTCTCTGAAATACAGTCTTAAGAGTGTATGTATGTATGTATATATGTGTACATAACATGTATGTATATATAATATTTAATAATATAAATATTAAGGATATATTAATGTGAGGGATAATTTATAGTGAAGTTTCCCCATACTGAAAAATCAAATCTAGAATGGCTTCAGTACTCAGTAGGCCTAAGGTCAGTTCACCTGACCTTGAAGCTTAGAGCAATGGAGACCCTCCCTCAGAGCCAACACAGCAGAAGATATGCCAAATAAGGTTAAGACTGCTTTCATTGGACCCCCACATGTTTCCGGGTCCTTTGTCTAAGAGAGATTCCCACACTTAAGTTGTGGGACAGCACTCCCTACCAATAAGTGTTAAGGCCAGTTGGGGGGGTTGGGTTTCTGCATTGGAAGATTATATAACCATGGGCTGCCTTCTACCTCTCACTCTCTCCCTGCAGATGCCATGTTGGGCAACATGGGGGTAGAGTCCTTTCTCATGCGAAAGAATAAAGACCTTTTCTGACCTTAGATTCAGACTCCAAACTCTTTCATCTCACACATTAATATATAGACTAGAACAGAGGTGTCAAACACCCAGCATATAATGGGTGTAAGAATCATGTAAAAGGCTTTCTGAGTATTAAAGATTATGTAAATGTATATTATTATTATTTTTAGAAATTATTATTACTAATATGATTAGTTATCACATTACTTCAGATAGTCTATGGTACAAATTATGTTCTCCTAAAAATCACTAGGTAAAGTAAAGGCCTGTTTATTACAACAGGGATTTATCCTAGATCATAGAATATTATAGCTGGAAAGAACCTTATTTGACAACTGGTTCAATGGTCTTATCCATGCAGACACTGGAACCAAGAAAGGAAAAATGATTTGCCCGAGGTAGGGGAGCAAAAAATGAAGCCCAGATCTTCTGCCTCCCCATACACAGTTCTTTGCATGATATCAATTTGTCTCTTGACTATAATAAAGCAATTATTTCTGTCCAGAGAAACAATTGTAGTAAGAGGCTTCATGTGGCTAATTGTTTATTGACTTGTGATATTAAACACACAATTAAAAAAGAAATGGGCATACTTCTGTATTGCTCCTTTCCCTAATTTCCAACACCAAAAGGGTAAATAAAATTGAATTATTTTCTATTCCCTGCCCTTGAAAGGGTTTCTGACTCATCACTTACTCATATTGCCCAAACTCAGAAGGCAGGTTTTCAATGGAAAAAAAAGATTCCTTTCTCTTATTTCCTAACTCAGCCCCTAGGGCCTTGGCCTGTAAACCTAAGAATAATGGGCCCTTTGAAGAAAGAGTGGAGTTCAATCAGCTTGGATTAACTTGATCAGAAGGCTGAGTTATTAGCAAATATTTGGGTCATATTTTTCACTGTTTTCCAATTCAAATAAATATAAATACAATGCAAAAGGGAAAAAAAAAAGCCTAGCAG
>CM053585.1:279867084-279880374 GCA_028646515.1 Pseudochirops corinnae
TGAGAGTGCCTGGAACATAGTAGGCACTTAATAAGTAGTTTCTGAATAAATAAACTAAGGCACATTGATTAGAGCATGAGCTTCTCATAAGACCCAGGACAAAGGAAATATTTACTTCTGATTACTTCTATGAAATTCTAATGAAGTGTGATACTAATTATTGGTAACTTAAGGAGCTAGAACAAAAGAAAAAGTCATGAAGCCATTCAATGGCTCCTGATTATTCAAAATGTCAAATCAAAATTTTTCTCGCAAGCTTTTGGGAATCAACGGCCATCCTGTCAATGTAACTTTATCTTTCATTTCTCCCTAAACTCTCTTCTAGTCGGGATAATCACTTCACTTGCCCCATGAACATTGCATAATTATTTCTACTTCCATACATTCTCTCTTGCTCAAATCACAGTTGTTAAATCCTATTGATTTGACCTCACAACAATTCTGACATCTTTCCTCCCCTTTCCATTCACTGAACCACTAGTACATGATCTCATCACCACTTTCATATACTGTTATGCTAAGCTCCTAACAGATTTCCAGACTTCTCTCTCTCTGTTCTCCTATGTGCCCTTCATCAGGCTACCAAAGTGAGTATCCTATATGTCTAATCCTGGCCAGAAAAACTACCAACCAACCAAACAAAAAAACACCCTTCAGTGGTTCCTCAATACCTATAATATGAAACAGATATACATCCAAAGCTTTCTGCGGTTTAGCACAAACTTGTATTGTTCTAATTTTAGTTACTCCCTTTCAAAGATTCTAAAACAAACTGGAGTCCTAGTTGTTGAATCTCATCAATCAGAAAAGTTTTATCAAGGTCTGTATGCCAGACATTATTCTATTTGACAGATGAGGATGAGGTTTACAGGTTGTGACAGCTAAATTCTACTAATCTTTATAGCACTATATGGTGGGATCGACATCCTAATCTATTTCCTCATGCAAGTATGAAGAAAATTATTTATTCTTTATTGATATTGTTTGAACCTATCTATATGAGGCTAGATATTGTTTAATGCTGTATATGAAGGATAGTATATCATAACCCCAGAAAACCTCTGAGGGAGTGGAGATCACCTTAAGGAATACTTAGATTATATCTGGGTTTTGTTTTGGGTCCACTCAGATAACTTCTGCTTTGGGTCCACCTTGGGTTATAGATCTGCCCAATAGCTTAAAAAAAAAAAACTATTTTACTGAATAGTTACATTTATCTGCTGACATTCAACTCAAGCAACAACTGGTACCTGCCCTTTTTGGAAACTGGCTACATGCAGGTCACTCAGCTTGCACCCTTGTTTGAACTCTATATAATGTGAGACTGAAAAAAGATTAGAGGAGAGACATGCCTTTTCTCCAACTTTCCCCTCTGATGAACTGACTAAAAAATTTCCTTCCTAAAATCTTTCTAAGTTTTGTGGTTTGTCCTTGACTAACACAAGTTAGGCTATGTTCTCTTTAAAAGGTGGTGAAACCATCCTCAATATGTGATTGGCTCAAGTGTCAAAGACTCACACAGTTGACATAATTCTCTTCCTGTGTAACCATCTTGTAGGGCTCTAGGTTCTCTCTCTGATACTTGGCAAACCATAGTAGGCAAATTGGGCAAGGAAGATTCATTCAGATGAATCACCTAGAAGAACCTCTATACTTATCCTTGTTAATTATCCTCCCCTTAATGTGGCCAAGTGTAATGAGAATAGGAATTTGAAGATCTCCCCTTACCCTTAATAGACCTAGGGGGGAGACTGAAGACCTCCCCTGCTTTGAAAGTAAACTCTGCCCCCTAATAGGCTGAATGTAATCACATGGAGCCAGTGATGGAGGGAATTTGTTAAAGGGTGGAGCAGAGCGCACAAGAAGTTGGTCAGAGCTAGCCAGATGGTGGGGGAGAGAGGAAGACCTCAGGAAAGGAGTCAGATAGGTTCGTGAGTAGATATTGATCTTGTATTGGTTTGTGGGAAGGCTGTGGCTCTTCGCGTTATTATTGCTTCTGATTATCTTTGGTACTATGATGGAATCGGCTTACTGGTTTTGGGATTCAATTTTCTATTGTCAAAATAAGTACTTCAGTTCTGTCCTCTACCTGGAGAATCTGGTATATTTTGAGATTGAACATCATGCGAGATTTATAGTCACAGTCTTTATGTGATCATGGGTGCTATAAATATTGCATTGGTGCTATAGCAAGTAACTCTTGTTCTTTTTTTTTAAAGTTCAGTTTCATTTTATTTTATTTTCAGTTCCACATTCCCTTCCTTTCCCCTCCATTTCCCCAACCCGTAAAAGTTGGAGAAACCATATCTGTTGCAAAAATGAATACTTAAGTGAAAAAAAAATTACTGCTTTATCCATGTTCAAAAAATACGTTATAATCTGTACTCTGAGTCTATAACATTTCTATCTGGAGGTGGATAACATTTGTTTTATCATGGAACTTTCCTTTTTTAACTATTAAATGATCTCTAAGTATTTCATTTTATTCCAGTATTGAACCTAAACTATCAGGGGACTGTCCTAAATCCGATCCAACCCAGAACAGCTTACCAAGTTCAAATCATTCCCTAATACCCAGACATTTATTCTCATAGAACCCAACTCTTATGATAGAATCATATAGATTCTTTGATTGAGAAGGGAACTCAGAGGCCATCTAGGTAACCCTCTACCTGAACAAGAATTTCCTCTAGAACATGTCATGGATGTTTATCCAGCCTTTGCTTGGATGAGGAAGAATGAGGCAGAATCTATTTCTACAGGTACAGTGCATTCCTCTTTGGATATCCCAAAGTTTTAATCTTACTACTATTCTCCACTTGTACTCAGGGCTATTACTTTCACCCTCTGAAGTCAAGTAGGACACATTCAATCCTGCTTCCATTTAACAATCATTTAGATAATTAAAAAACTTTATAACGTTTCCTCTTCTCTTCTACATGTTAAACATATACATTTCCTTCAAAGGAACCTCATATGGAACAATCTTGAGGGCTTTCTCCATCTTCATCACCCTCCTCTGGACAAACTCTAGCTTATCAGTGTATTTCCTAAAAATGCTCAGAAAATGTGCAGGATACTCCAAATATATTCAGACTAGGACAATGAGATTATTAATTCCAAAGTTCTGAATATTTTGTCTCCCTTGATGCAGTCTAAGACCCATTAGCTTTTGGCTGCTGTGTCACAGTATCATTGCACATTGTATTTTCAGTCTACTGAAACCCTCACTTTTTTTCCCCTGAACAAATGGCTATCTAGGCATTTCTGCCCTGTCTTATGCTTAAAGTAGTCCTATGGTTTTTATAACTCATGATAAGATTTTATATTTCCTAATGCATCATGGTGAGAGGATTGAGGGCTGTCTGTGAAGCCAGGAAGACATGCTTTTTTTTTTTTTTGGAGGGGAGAAGGTAGGGCAATTGAGATTAAGTGACTTGCCCAAGGTCACATGGCTAGTAAGTGTTAAGTGTATGAGTACAGATTTGAACTCAGGTCCTCCTGATTTCAGGGCTAGTGCTCTATTCACTGTGCCACCTAGCTGCCCCAAGACATGCATTCAAATGTTGCCCCTGACACCTACTGTCTTGGTTATGTGATCCTGGGCAAGTCACAGCCTCTCAGTGAACTAGGTAATACTATTACACTATAAATTGTAAAGAAGTTGCTAACCTGCACTAGAAGAGGGGAATTTCTCATCCAGTACCTTCATATATCAGTGAAATCATAGGTCCAGTTTCTATCACCTAAATTATATCTGATTCAATGTAGATGAACAAAATGGTTGAGTTTTTTTGGATCCTGACTGTTACGATGTGAGGTGATGTGATGGGATGCTGTTATGTTATGTTAGCTGTCCTGAATAGTTTTGTGTCATTTGCCAGTTTGACAAGTACACCACTTCTCCACTCAAGTCATTGATAAAAATGTTAAACAAGCCAGGGCCCAGCATTCTTGGGACTTCACTAAAACATTATACCATTGTATTAGGGCATACCACTTGAGCATGAGAAGCCCTCCTTGTAAATTCTTCAACAACATTTGAGATTCTTCATCAACTTTGACCTAATGAATCAGAGAAACAGTGACAGAAAACATCATACAAGCCAGTTATTGAATCAAAAAATAAAACAAAACAAAAGGCTAACACATTTTATTCAAATTTCCTATCCCAACCTTCTGCCTGTGTTGGGAAATACACACTAACACAATGTCAGTCTCTTGGAAGAAGCCTTGTTTCTTCAAGAAATAAACCCAGGAAATTCAGAGTATGCTTTCTGGAGGTAAGTGGAGGTTTCCTCGGTCACCCTGGTTAGGACAGGATGAAGGTAACCTTGGAAATACAGCTATCTTAGAAAGCAAATTCACTCTCCACCTTCAGCTACTTTGTTGGTCTTTGTTGGAAGAGAGAACACAGGGTCCAATGCCATTCAATTAAATCCCATTTTTGCAAACCAAGGTCTCAAGGTCAAATAACTCTTGAGTCTTCCACTTCAGATCTTCACTGGATCTCTTCCATATAAAGTTTTTTGTCACTGAATGCAGAGAGAATGATGGGCTTATCTGGGTGGAAGGCCACTTCATTGACTGAGTCAGCATGGCCAGGCAGTTTGTAAAGGTTCCTCCCACCTGCAGTATCCCACATATACAAACTTGTTGACTCATCTGTCTGCAAATTTGCTTCCATCAGGTGACCAGGAACACGTTAGGAGATTCTTCTCACAGTTGATGAAGAATTGTCACTTCTTCTCTATCTCCCCTTTGAGGGCCATTTTTGTGGTTGGACAGTCAGAATCAGTTCTGTCACCACCAAGCCTGGTAAGTCTCAAGCACATCTCTTGACCTAAACCACTGATGGAGAAGTTCTCCATGTTGGACTGTGGTCATAGTGCCTCCTGGTATCAAAACTGTAGAAGATGCTGGCAAATCTTAAGGCTGTCTGGTCACATTTGTCCCTACAGGTATGGTGCTTCTCTAGCCTCACTTTTAGCTCTCTCTTCTGCTCCTAACTTAAAAGACCAGACATCAACCTTTACTCAGTTCTGTAAGTTATTACATACTACCAGGTGCTAGACTCATTCAGAAAGGTATGAATCAAGGGGTATTTTAGATGGAAAGACCCTTGGGTATCCAACCACACACCAAGGAAAATTAGCCAATAGTTTTAAAAAAGTCTTTAAAAGTATTTTAAAGAAACCTATTGTGTTTGAATAACAATAGATAAAATGTGGAAGGAAATTTTGTCTTTTGATCATTTACTCAGAAAAATAATCATGTAAATTCAATAGCCATCTATAATCAATTTGAATTAGATGGGAATGTTTTAATATTTTCTTAAGAAATTAAAAAGAGGATCATTCTTAATCTATAGCAAAAAAGCTGTACAACTGACATCTAAACCTATGAAAACCAGAATTGTTTTTTAAAAGCCTTTAATACCAAACTGGTTATTAGTAATAAATTGACATCACAAGACAATCTAATATTTAAATTATGTCTAATTGGACCTACATTCTCAATCTTATCAATCTTCAATGGAAAAAAAAGCTTATTTGTAAAAGTGAAAATACACTGATATAAAAAGTTGACAAGACAAATTTAATATTTCAAAGCACACTCAAATAACTAATGCATACTTTAAAATCTTCAGATCATGTTCTTTGATGAGAAAATTTGATTTTAAATATTTTTATTTCTAAATGGCAAGGTACTCAATGATAAAGTCATTCTTATTAAGATGACAATAAAATTAACATGACAATTAAATTTATCCTGTCTTATATCATTCATTATTACATTCTGTGTCTTTGTCTTTCTCTCTAAAGCAAATAGGAAGTGTTCTGCTATGAGGAACCTTCTTGATCTCCCATAACACCTCTTAAAAGAGCAGCAACAGAAGTTTTTCATCACTATATCCACAGAATTGTATATATATTAAGCACTTAGTAAATATTTCCCAAATTATGTGTACTTTTTTATTAATATCAATAGGGGCAGAGTGTTACAATATAAAAGAGTCACGGATTTTAAGTCCAAGGACCTGGGTTCGAATTCTATGTATTCCTCATTTGATCTTGGGTAAGTCAATTAACCTATCCAGGACCCAGTTAACTCAAACATAAAATGAGGGATGGACTAGTTGGCTTATAAGGTCCATTTCAACACTAACTCTATGATTTTAAACTCCAAATTTCTGCAGCAGCTTCCCTTCTCATACACCTGATTACATTCTCCTTTTCTTAAAAGACTCATACCAGGCATCAACTCTCTCAAGAACAAGTCATTTATCCCCCTAGCTTGAAATAATAAGTCCATCTCTGAATCTCTCACAACCTTCTATTTGACCTCTTCTGGGCACTTAGTAGAGGACTGGCAAGAGCCATCTGTTGTCTGGGGAGCAGCCTAGCTGAATTTGGAGAGGCTCATCACCATTGGTTACAGAGTTTTGCCATTGATAATGGTTCTCATAAAACATGTATGTTAAGTTATAGAAGGGTTGGAATCTATAACAACAGATGAATAATACATACATAGCCACAGAAATAACATAACTCCTTGGAACACTGAAGAAATACAGAATTTTCAGATGACAATCTGAAGTGAACTAATTTCTGGAAATGCTTGATCTTTTACTGGAATGTAGGTTCCTTGATGGCAGACAGATGTTTTTATCTTTTTTTTCCTTTATTTTCCATGCCTTACATATGGCAAGTACCTAATAAGTATTTGTTGAATTGAATTGATATTAACATCATTAGAAGGACATACTCCAATATGTTTGTTGTTATGGTATGTTTTAGCTGTTTTGTAGATGAAATAATCCTAAACTGACAAATTTCAATGCTAACAGGACACCACTTTCTCAGGTCAAGAAAAGAGAAATAACATATTAAGGTCCCATTCTGCTGAATTGAACCAGGAAACTACTTTAATGTTTTTTTTTTCTTCCTTTCTCTCCATTTACTTAGAGCCCTTAGGAACAAAATAATATTCTTCTCTAAACTAGAAGAGATGATATTTGGAGTGGGTTAGATTTTTATATATTTTCCTTTTTGCTCTGACTCTAAGACCAGAAATTGCCATTGCATGGTGATTTCCACCTGCCTAAATAGATCTAAAACTACTACTAAGAAAATACTTGCATATATAAAATTGCTACCTTGGGTTTGATCAATTATGGAAGAAAAGCTATCATTCCCACACCCTTAAAAATGACATTTTCAACTGTTCACATAAAGTTGGTCCTAGGGGGTTCTTGGCAATTCAGTAGAAAAATTATCCATTTCCATTTTTCAAAATTTTAGTAGAATGAAGGCAAATTTTCCTTAAGTCACTTTACTAAAAAATGGAGAAATAATCAGTTATGACTCTACGCTCATCACATAATGTCCAATCATGCTTTATTTTTCCTGGTAAGAATTGTAAACATCATGTAACTTAGGACCATCTCAAACAGTGCCCAAGCAACCCTAAAGCAAGGGAAATGAAACAATCTGGATACCCCAATGAAGGACTTTGAAACAAAGGTTTCCTAAGATGTAAATGAATTTAGTGTATTTGGTAGATATATTGAGGACTGATGATCACATTAAAATACAATATTGATGGTTGAGACGGTTTTTCAGAGGAGAAGATAATTTAGGAGGTAATTTGTTTCTGGAATAAAATGTAAGCTACAGGGATAGAGATCCTAGGATCATATTGATTTAAATATAGTAGATCTTAGATAACCTAATCCAGGCCCCTCATTTTCCAGATGAAGACACTAACGCTCAGTGAGCTAAAGAAATTTTCCCATGGTCATATAGGTAATAAGGGACAATTTGAGGATTTGAACCTGGATTGTCTCACTCTGAATCTTTCTACTATACCACACTGCTTCTAAGTGAATATTCAAAATGAGGTGGATTTCTGGGTTTCTAAAGATTATGCTAGTGAAATATAAAATCTGATAGGTTCTACCATGATGACAGTGAGGTGCAGCGCTAAAGCAAGAATGAAGGAAACAAAGTTATATTAAGTGCCTACTGTTACAGGGACTGTATAAAGTGCTTTACAAATATTATCTTCGTAGATTCTCACACTAACCCTATGAGACAGGTGTTATTATCATCTCTGTTTTACAGTTGAGAAAACTGGGGCAGACAGAGATTAAATTACTTGCTCAGTGTCACAAAGCCAGTAAGTGCCTGAAGCTGAATTTGAATTCAAATCTTCCTGACTCCAAGCCCAGTGCACTATCCACTGTGACACCTAGATGACTGTAAAAGAAGCAAGTGATGTGTTTAGAGCAGAAGACTTGGGTAATTAATTTACCCTGTCTGGATCTAAGTTTTCCTAGCTGTTAAAAAAAAAAAATCACAATCACAGTAAGAGTTGGACTAGAAGAAATCCCCGTTACCTTCCAGCTCTAAATATAGCATTCTCTTATCTATATTAGTCCTTGGTGACTTGGTATATAATCATTAAGTAAAAAATATTTTTATATTACCAAACTTATTTTCTGATCCCATTGTAATCTTGAATAGAACTAGGAAAGACTCTGAAATCTGCTTTGCAAAAGGTCCTAAGAGAAATCTCCCTTGTTTTTGCCAAAATGCATTTTATACATTTTGCCCTTTTAGAAAAAAACTCCTACATTTATCTTTACATTTTGATTAACAAAAATATAAAACAGTAAAATAAAATAAAATTCTTTGTTTAAATGTATCTCTCTTCCAGCAGAATTTAATATCCCTCAGGCACAAGCACAAAGTCTTTCTATTAAATTCAACAAATAGTTATTAAATAAATACCATTTTGTTTCAGGTAATGTGCTAGTGGGTGAATATGCAGAGATAAAAATAAAAAGAACTCCTTCCCTCAAAGAGCTTACAGTCTATTGGATAGGCTCTTAACAAATGTCTATTGAACGGAAATGAAATTCTGGTAGCCTAAGAATGTGAAGGAAATCATATGTTACAGGGAGATTGATAAGAACACTGCAGGAATGCCTATATGTTCAGAAGGTGGGAGACAGACTTTGATGGCTCAAAGCCAACAAAATAAGAAAGAAAAAAAATGGTATTTAAGGAACGCACAAAAAAGGGATCGCTAGGATGTTAAACTTTTTTCTCCAATACTTTTTTTCCCTTTAAAAATTAGGGAGAGCTAGTGTGTCCTTTGTAAGAATTTGTGATCAGATTTTAGTAAATTATATTAAGCTCCTACAAGGATTGACACATATGGGATGACTTTTTTATTTGAAGTTTTGTTTCTTATACCGAGGTTCATCAAGCTGTTTCATATTTATTTCTCTGATAAATGATATGCCAGAATTCTAATTCTAGTACCAATTTATGCCTTGTTGGCAACTGGAGAATGAAACAGCCATGCAGGCAACAGGCAGTATTGATTTTTATCCATCTTCTTTGAACTCTAGTAAATGTTTCCCAAATGTGCTTTTCTGTGGCAACCAAACTAAATATTATAGTCTTATTTCTATCAACCATTAATTATGTGACTTCTGAGAGTTGCAGATTACTTAAAGCACAACAGTGTAGTTGGATGCTATGATTTGGCTTGTCAGTCAAGCTGAATTATAGGTTGCATACATAAGTATTCCTACCATTAAGTTTCCTCACTCATAAAGACATATCATATAAAGGTTATTCGATGTGAATGGGTTTCTTAGGATTGAAAAAACAGAACAAAGAATCTTAGAGGCAGTATAGTACAGTGAGAAAAGCACAAAATTTGGCAGCAGAGGACTTAGCCTCAAATAATGCTTCTGTCCCTTACTTTGTGTGTTATCTCTGCCAAATTTGTTTTTATCTCTTTGGGCCTCGTTTGTCTCATTTTTAAAATGGTGCTGGTGGAGGTAGGGTGGAGTGTGGACTAGAAGATGACCTTTAAAGTTCCTTTCAGCTGAAAATCTTGTATCCTATGAACTTGTATTGTAAGGAATTTAGTTTGACAACTATTTATTTTTCCCAAAGGTAAAATGACAAAAAAGAGAAGAGTATGAGGGAATGGAAATTTGTTCAAGCAGAACTCAGATATTTTGGGGTAGGAAGCATCCTACCTCTTTGACAAGTAAGAACATCAGTGTGCCTCTTCAGAAGCTAAACGGTACATTCAAAGATATCCTTAGCACCATCAAAATGGAAATTAGGTCTGAGATTGCCTGGTTTTTTTTTTTTTTTCCCATTGTTATTATGGATTCGAGGCATAAGCTATTAAGTCAAATGAGAAAAAAATAGCTATTGGCATTTGAAGTAAAATGCTAACAAAGCCAGCTTCTCATCTCTCTCTCTCCTGCCTTAAATAAATAAAGAAATAAATATATCCCATCTCCAAACAAACAAAAAATCCACTTTGATCATAAAGATTAATGAACATATTCTTTCAGGCACAGCCATCTTTGTAGAGATCCAAATAGTGAATATGGAGTTAAAATGCGTACCATTCCTACAGATATATATATATATATATCTTTCCACTTTACAGGCAATGACAAAACGGTTTTTTCAATGGTATTTATCAAGCAAGGCTGTTTGGAGGCCAACTGATAATGATTTTAAATTAGATTTTGAATGCTAGCTGTACAGAATGTACTTTAGTCTATTTCAAATCATTGTTGCAACAAGCTGTCTTATTCTACCAGGAGTTTAGCCTATACACTCGTTAACTGGTAACACATAGGCTCACCTTCTTTTCATTAGTCAAGGAGAAACCTGAGCTCTGCATACACAATCAGCATACATCTATGGATTAAGACAGAATAAACCAGAAACAAACTAAAACTGTAGCTGAAACTTAAAAGTTCAGGAAAGGTCTAATTAGTTTTCAAGAAGAGATACATGTTGTACATATATAGAAACAAAGAGTTTGATAATCACTTAAAGTTATTGAATGGATGTTATAAGGGCAGATATAGTGATTGCATGTCTCCTATGGGCACAGGAGGAAAGTGAGATGTCTACCTTCAAAGGTAAGGGATTTCTAGATCCCTTACATCTCTAGAACTCTAGAAAAAAAAACAAAGTCAGTAGTTTTTATTCTTTATTTATTTAGCAGCAAGATGCAGATAATTTCACACAAATTCTAATTAACAATCATTTATTTAGAACCTAATATGTACCAGCAACCTCCATGGTAGGTATGGTTTAGTAGTTTTCGACTCTTCATGATCCCATTTG
Organism: Pseudochirops corinnae; assembly: GCA_028646515.1. Lineage (NCBI taxonomy): Eukaryota > Metazoa > Chordata > Mammalia > Diprotodontia > Pseudocheiridae > Pseudochirops > Pseudochirops corinnae. The sequence goes on from CM053585.1 coordinate 279,878,265, forward strand.
GGGTCTTCTTGTCAAAGACACTAAAGTGGTTTGCCATTTCCTTCTGCAACTCGTTTTACAGATGAGGAACTGTTATGGGAATCTGAAGATCTTCCCTGCCCTTAGGCCCTTTGATAAGCTTAATTGACTCTGAGAACCTTCCCTGATTTGAAAATATACTCTGCCCCTTAATAGGCTTTATGTGGTCACATGGAGCATGTGGAGCATTTAGGGTTTGCTAATGAGTTTGTTTTTCAGGAATGCCCACACCTTATTATCTTGTGATTGGGCAGTGGGTCAAGAGGGTTGTGACATTCTCTGATCCAGGAGAAGGCTGTATATACCCTGATGTGAGTTTTTGCTTTGGGGCTCACTTTGGAAAGAGTTATGTGATTTGGCCAGATGAGTCTATGGGCACCCGTTGAGCCCCCAGCTTTGAAAACCCAGATGTTGGTGCTTCCCTCTCTGGTAACTGACTAGGTATGGATGTAATGATCAATGGCTGGAAGCCCTGCCTGCTGGTCTGTTTCTTTGTCTGCATGTAACTTCTGCTTGATACTGCTGTTTGTATTCTCTGAAGTTCAGGATGTTGACTTTTCCCCCAGAACTAAGGAAATGATATATGTTTGATTGATTAAAGTAAGATTGTTAACCCATTTTGAGTTGCTTTCCTTTAGAAAAGCAGATCTGAGAACCTGTGCTAGCAGCCATTCTTGGTATGCTAAGGTGCTTGCTGATACAGGAACTGAGACAAACAGGGTTAAGTGACTTGCCCAGGGTCACACAGCCAATAAATATCTGTGGTCACATTTGAACTCAGGTCTTCTTGACAGCAGGCCTGGCACTCTATATACTATGCTGCCTAACTGCTGCTCATAGTAGGTGAGGGAATTACAAAGACCAAAATGAAACAGATATCCCCTGCCTTCAAGAAGCCTGTCTTAACTGGAGAAAAAAACAAAAGGGGAAAAAAGAGGGTAGTGGTGGAGGAAAAGGTGTGTTGGCAAAAGAAAAAAAAAGCCTTAGTTACATTTCTTTCTTTCCTTTATAAACATATTCTTTTCAGAAGAAATTTAAAAAAATTATCATATTTAAAAATCTTACGAAGGAACTTTTAGGGTTTGCTAATGAGTTGATCTTAGCAATCCAAAAGTGTTATTATTAGAACAGTTGAGGTAACCTTACACTATTTTGTGAGAACTCACATCAATTATTGTCATCAATACTAAATTCAGCATGAATCATTTGGGAAGTTGGGATGTTCTTTCTAGGCAACTCATCATTGTAATAGCAATCAGTTTAGCAGATACTTAGCACCTAGTACCTTGGGGCTAAGTATGGAAGGTACAAACTCTGTCCCACTGTTGAGAAGGCAAGAACTCCCCTGTTGATATGGAAGAAGGGGATTGGCTGATACAGGAGGCCAGTGTGTGTATATAAGCAAGAATTCCAGAGACAGAGAGACAGAATTGGAATGCTGCTCCTAGTGAAGGAAGAATCATGGAGACTGAAGCCCGCTGAGAGAGAGAGGGAGAGAGAGAGAGAATTTCTCTCCCAGCATCTGGAACCTGATTGAGAACTGAGATGGAGTTTTCCTGAGACCAGAATCTGGTGAAGGCTACCTGGAAGGCTGAGAGGGCTTGCCTGGAAGGCCTTTTGCAAGGCTGAGAGGGCTTGCCTGGAAGGCCTCCTGGAAGGCTGATATTCCTTCTGGGTCCTAGGGCCAGCTGAAGTGTTAGATGACTGAAGAAGCATGACCAGGATAAGACTTTGTTTGTTCTTGGCCTGGCTGATCCTTGAGTTCCAGGCAAGAGAAGTGGTGAAGAGTTTGAGATGTGCTGGACCCTGTGAACTTCAGTGTGTTCCAGGGACTGCCCTGAGGACTGGACAAAGACCTGGGAGCTGTCTACCTGTGAGGACTGAATGAGGACCTGGGAGCTGCCTGCTTCTGAATCCAGGTGACTGTTTGGTCAATTCAGGAGGGAGTTGGGACCATGGAAGGGGATCCAGGGAATCAGAGAGACCACCCAGAGTCGAAATGAAGAAAAGGCCTCCCCTTGGATGAAATTGAGGTTTTCTGGACACCAAGGGGTGGAGGGTTTGTGTGGTTTTATAATGACTGTATTTATGA
>CM053585.1:279880474-279916790 GCA_028646515.1 Pseudochirops corinnae
GCATGGCATTACAATCATCTAAAATTATTTCAATTAAATTAAGATTGAGATATGAGTATATGCCTTGGCAGCAAGGGCACAGGTCTCAGAAGGAAAAATGGGGAGAAATGAGAAAGGGGAGGCAACACGATATGATGGCAAGAGGCCTGGACTTGGAGTCAGTAGACCTAGTTCTCCTGGCTCATCCCCTTCCAAACTTCTTAACCTTGTAATTTACATGTTTCTTGGATTTCTTTTCTCATGTATAAAGTGACAAGGCTAGACTAGTTAGCCCCTGAGGTCACCTCAAGCTTCAATTCTTTGATATTGTGATTAAGGAGAAGGAAAAAAAATCTACCTACCTTTAAGAAAAAAATAAATGAATAAAAGACATGTTATTCAGATTTTTTCCATGATATCCATCCATCTTCTAGACAATATAACTATATGTGACCTAGGACCCTGGAAGGCTAAATAAGCAGAGATATTGGATAAACTGTGAGAAATGCTTTTTATTTTGTTGGCTTATTTGGGCAACTTTGAAATGTTCTTTATTCTTGAATCTGCAAAACTTTGCATTTGGAGATAATTTTGATTTTCATTTGTAAATGTGGGTTTGCTATGATAATGTAACACTGGCTGTATTGAGATTTTACCGTATGGCACTGGGAAAACACGTGAAAGGACATCAGTGTTTATGCCTCCTCAGAGACATAGAGAACTGTTCTGATTTTGAGACAAGGACTGCTAAGAAAAAAAAAAATGGCTTTGTCTAATTTGCCACAGATGCAATTAGCAAAAGAGGAATGTGTAACTTTTCAGGTCATGCTCAGTTCAAATAACACAAAAGCACTAGTGAGGGGTCTTTGGAGCATGTCCAGATTGCCTATCATGGAACCATTTCAATGAGTGGGGGTAGCCTACCAGTGTCTTTAAAACCAGTGAGACTGAACCAGTCAGCCCATCCTCTTTCCTGATACTCTCTTTCTGCTATTATCTTCTTGGTTGCATCCAATGGGTGAAAATCACAGTTCGCTCAGAGGATGAGTTCCATAAACTGAACTGTTGAAAGTGGAGGTCTTTCCTTCCCTTGCTCTTACTTCCTCTCCACCTCTGAAATGGGCCTGGGGTATTTGTTTCTGTTCAATGTTGTTTGTCCTTAACGTTAGGTGCCAGAGATAAAACTTATGGCCTGGTAGTTTGAACCTTGGCACCAGATTCACAGGCAGGATGGTATAGCCGGCCAGTCAGCCTGACATGGAAGAGAGAGAAACCAGGTTTAGTTAGGCTGAGCTAACTAACAGCATTAGCCTGAGGGCAAGTGGGGGTGGATGAACTTGGAATTGGAATTATGCCTATGGAAACCAAGCTAAACTATGAATTTTAATCCCCTCCCTGTCCTTTAGGATTGAGTCCCAAGAGGAAAGGGGGATTATGCTTTCCACATGTCTGGGGAAAATAATTTACATATTTGTAATTATACCTTCTCAAGTAAATATTTCCATGTAAAAACTCATTTGTTAGTTAAATTAGACTTGGGTACAGAGGACCCAGCTCCTACAACTGATAGAATAACATCAGTAAGGATGGGAACCATTTGCTGAGTTTGGACAGTGTTCACCCCCTTAAGAGTACCAAAGAACTCTTCCCTAAGAAGAAGTATGAAACCTAATATACCTGGCCTTCAGGTGCTGGGGACAGGGTGACCTGTGTTACATATAGATTTGTTACTTTTATGCTAAAAATATAAAACCTGATTTTTAGAACATACATTTCAAATACAAGAGCTTTGGCCTCAACCCAAACACATGGTGTTTTGGTTATTGAACTGGCCTCCAAGCCAGGAAGACCTGGGCTTAAATTCCACCTCAGACACATACTGGCAGAGTGACAGTGAGCAAGTTAATTAACTTAAAAGTAATATAGCTAACCCCAAGAATATAAGTTGCAGAGGAGGGTCCAACTTGAATCGCCAAAGGGACTTTCCTACATGGGAGGTCCTTGTCATAATGCATTCATAGGTCTAGTCTTTATTTAGACAAAATATTAAAGCAACTACTCTAACTCTTAAGTGACCCATGGCATAGAAGTTGGAATTTATTACCCAAGGAATAATAAACTAAGAGGATGTTACATCAATCCTCTCCACCTCATTTTTTTTTTTTTTAGTGACTGATAACCAGTAAAAAAAAGTACTGGATACGGAATCAGAGGAACTTGGAGCCTGCATGGCATTGGTTATGACATTTAACCTTTTTAGGCCCTACTTTCCTGATCTGTAAAAGTAGAGGGTTGGCCTAGATGACCCCTAAGATCACTTTTCAATCTAAGTCTATAATTCTATTTTCTCCCCATTATACCCAAATGAGAGTCCAATTTCTCTATCTTTACCAAAGAAGGTAGTTGTAAGATGCTGCCCAATTTAAACCCTGGACGGAAACCAGTAATTTAAAATTCATGAATAGATAAGAAGGCTGTTCAGAGAACAGCCTCCACAAAACTAACCAAAATGGTGCATCTGTGATTTGAGAATTCAAACAGATGCACCTTACATTAAATGTTACTTCTGAGGAGTGGGGGTGGGAAAGTGGGGAGCAACAATAACACGTTTTCCCTCTTTGCTGGGAATGAATTACTGTAGAACCATTTTTTGTTTATAGTGATTGGGCATATTTTCCTGTTTTTATGACAATGAAGCCCTTGGTGAATAGAACTTAGTGAAGTGAAAGAGGACCTAGAAATCCAATAGAAGAAAAGAGCCAAGAATGAATGACCTTAACAATTGGGAGATGGCTATTTGATGTTGTCTAATGCACCTTCCTTATTTTTCTTTCTTAAAATTTTCAATTCCATTTTGGCCATTTTCATCTTTATATCTTCATTTTGACTCTTACATCCCCGTTAGCTTTTTGCTACCTTACTGTTTGTATCCAGTGACTTCCTTTTATAGTTGTAAGCAGAAGAAGGTGAGAGAAAAATAGAACACTTCTTTATAGAAATCTGTATTTAGTCATGCTATGCTATTTCACCAGACAAGGATAATGAACAATGAGGACATAAAAGAGTAGGGTAAATGAGTATTTTACTTCTTAGATTTCAGGAAAAATATAGCTAAGGTACGTGTATTAACTTTGAGAGTGTCAGGGATATATTATACTTTAATATGTAAATATCACTTCCCCATCCCCCAGAATATACTTTCTTTCAGCACAAGAAATGTTTAATTTTTGTCTTTGTATCCTAAATAACCAGTTTAATGCCTGACATCTAGTAGATGCTAATTAATCCTTGATTGAACTGATGTAATAAGATCTGGGTTTGAAATTCGGCTGTAATTACCTGCAGTGTTACCCTGGGAAAATCCATTAAATCCTATGGGCTTCATTTCTGTAAAATAAAAGGGTTGGTTGGCCTGGATGACCTCTAAAGTCCTTTTAAGTTATAAACTTATGATTCTACTTCATAACAGATAGAGTACAGATAGAGGGGCTTATTTGCATTTGATAACAAATAGACTTTATATATCAGATTTGTGTATCTGTACATGGCATTCTCTAATTATGTTAGCCACCAGAAGACTGCTGGGTCTCTTCAATGAAATCCACAGTTATTCAAAATAAATAGATCTAACCATCCACAATTGAGAAACAAAATGGATGAAAAACAGTTTGTGCAGGTTATAACATGTTTTTACTTGGGCATTCTATTGAGTTATTCTATCAGTATAAATATCTTGGATTAATGCTACAGATGGGTCAATGACATGGATCAAGGAATAAATTAGTAGACAAGAAGAGGCAGAATGAAATTTGGGAAACTGTACATAGGAAATATTTCTATGGGGGCGGAGCCAAGATGGTAGAGGGACTCACTTGAGCTTACCCATAAATTCCTTCAGTTATCTCTAAAAAGTGAATCTGGAAATATTTCTATAATTCAAGCAAGAAGTTGATGGCCTAAATTAAGATGGTGGCTGTATGATTAAAAAGAAGAGGTTAAATGATAGATATATTGTGCAAGTAGAAACAAGATTTGGCACTTGATTGGATATGTGGTGTAAAAAATAGTGAGTAATAGAAGGTGACATCCAAGTTGTGAATCTGACTGGGTGGCTGGAAAGATGGTAGTGCTTTTGACCTTAATAGGGTAGTTTTAGAAGAGACATGGTTTGGGGGGGGGGGGTCAGTAAATAGTGTTTAAGTTTGTAGTTAAGATTATAACTCATCTAGGCCTGTTCACCCTGGGCTACTTAATTTGTTACACACAAAATGAAAAGGGTTAAGGGGAGGAAAAAATCTGGGTTCTCATTAACTGATCAGAGGTAAGACCTGCCCTGGCTGCAGTACCAAAATGAACTGTGGGGATGTGGTTATGAGGAGGAGGGGTTCCCAATCTCACCTATGAAACTGTTGCTGTAGGTTTCAGGGTAGTAGATGGGTTATAACTGCCTGGGGGTGGGATGGGTTAATTCTAATTTAGTAGGAAAGAAGTTAAGAGTTTCCACAGCAGAAGGAAGGGAGGGAATTAGGGAGTATCTGGATAGAAGCATTGGGGTGGTTATATAGAAGAAAAGTGCCCAAACTAGATCTTGCAGAGAAGTGGGATGTGACCTATCTTCCCACCTTCCAGTTAGTTGACTAATCAAACACACCTTGGGATCATGCCACATCCCTGCACTATGAAGACTTGGTGGAGAAGTGGAAGACAGACCCTTAGGAAAGGAGCCATCACAATGGGATTCTGGTAGTGGGGGTAGTTGAGAAAATAGTATCATACTGAGGACCTTTGGTTGACTTAAAATGAAAGAGTAGATTCTTCATATACAGTACATCCTGACAGAAGGACTATGAAATGCTATAACGACAGCCGCTGAGAAGAGGTAAACAAACAAACAAAAAATGTAAGTTCCCAAAGAGCAACAGAATTGAACCATATGTACCCATGGAAGGAATATGTCACCTTGTTCCCCCTTCTAGATTCCAGCACACTAGAGAAAAGCTCAATGATCTTTAGCCATAGTTATAACTTTGGTGATACAATCAAGCTACAATCAAAAATACAAAATGAATGGGAACGCCATCAACCTGATAATTCAAGTATTCTGATATTTAACACAATACCTAGAACAGTGTATGTGCTTCATGAATGCTTATAGCCTAACAATGGGTTAAATGTTACCCTTTAATTTTAATGCATTATCAGTGAAGTTTGTCTCCAATTTATAGCAAAGAATTACTTTGCAATGAATGTTCACATGGTCCCTTCAGACAGTAATTGTGCATAGCAGGGGTAATCGTGCAAAACCTTGATTGATAAATATTTAAAATTTATAATAAAGTAATGCAGTGACATTAAAATAAAAATCACTTTTGGGAAATTTCCTCTCCCCCTCAATTTAAGAACTGTTTCCTTTTTAGCTCATGAAATCCAGTGCTATAATTTAGGACAAGTGAAGATACTCTTATAATACAAGCTATAGTCAGTCAAAAATGGTAAATCATTTATAGAAGAATTTTATGTGTTGATAAGGTACTGCCTATAACATACCAAAACAATATAGCATACAAGAGGATAGGAAGCTTAAAGGTTAGTAATGGTACTTTGCTATTACATGAAAAAAAGAAAAATGAGGAACCAAGGGATTGGATTAGATACAAGGATAAATTTTCCCAGCAGTAAGAACAGTTAAATATTGGAATGGATAGGCTATGGATGGAGGTGGTGTCATCTCTGTAATGTCTTTTAAAGTAGGATAAATTGATTTTCATCTGTCTGTGGTCCTTTCAGGAAACCTTCTCAAGATTCCTTCTGGTCCTAGGAGCTTATGCCACTCTAATGGATTTATTTTCTATCTATAAATGAATACAAGCATTGCTGCAGCTCTCTGTTTCATACTTCATCATGTCAGCTATTATTTGTATGTTGCAATGGTAAAATTAATATAACAATTTTTTTCAATTGGAAAAATGCAGAGAAGTAGGAGGAGAGAGTCATAGCTAGTCAGGAAATCAATTGCATTCAGAACACTGTTACAGTACAATAATATCAGTTACTAATAAATACCCATGAGATATTAACTCTTTTTGTTGTTATTTTCAGGCCATGAATGTTTGCTAACACACAACAATATTCTACCACTCTATTCCTTGGCTTTGCATTTTCTCCAATTCAATGTGAGAAATGAAGTTGGATGCCATCAACAGATTGAGATGAGTAAGGGGTGGTTAAATGTGGACTGGATGAGATAGGTTGTAAGAATTGTTCCCCTTCCTTTTAGATCTGAGGCATGTGACAAAAGGGTGTCATTGTAAGTTATACTAAAGAAGATAGTCTTAATTAAGCTCTCCTTGGCTTTCAAGCCTAGCAAGTATAATTTTTTTTTAATTGAAAAAATAAGAGTTTCCTCACCATGACAGGGTTGGTTTTTTTTTTTTCAGGCTCACACAGTTCTAACAGAAATCTATTAAAGATAAAAAGAAGTTTAAACAGCATATACAGTATTACTTCTTGCTTTTGTTTATACACGGTGAAGAGTATTCAGAGTGGACTACATCTTAGACTTGCACTAATCCTTAAATAATTACAATTCATCTACTCAATACTGGAAAAACCTCATGGAATGTGACTTTGTTCTGCTGGCTTGTCTAATCCGAGTCAATTACTTCAGTCTCCTCTCCCAAAGGTCTCACTATCAGAAACTGAGCTCTGTGAGGAAGGTGAGATGGGAAGGGGAGGGGATGTATGTATGGGAAGTGTTTGGTTCCAACAGAAATGAACTGTGCACTTTTTTTTTTTATCATTGTCCTTTCCTAAATATCAGTCCATCAATAAACATGAGAAACAGCTTAAAATTCACAAAGCCTTCGACAACTCTGTTGTGATAAGGGCAGATTAGTCTGGCTGGAGAAATGCTGGAGATGGGAATAGTTCATTGGCTTGGACCAATTTGAATGGATGGAAATCAGTGAAGTCCCCAAAGCTGCAGAAAAAAAAAATGATGCTGTGCAGCTGGCAGAAGCTTGTCATCTGCATGCAGGGAACGACAGGAATATTATAGATTTCTTGCACAAAGTGAACTATTTCAATCACCTGCAAAGAGTTCCCTTGTCAAATAGAACCATCAGAGTAAGGCTTCAACAACTAAGGAGACCTCCTCCCTCTCCTCGCCAATAACAGCCACCTGCCCGGAATTAAAACTTTGATTTAAAAAGAGAATAAAATATCAGAGTTCAGTGATTGCTCGACAGAATTTCATAAAAGAAATGGCAATGCAAAGAAGCAGTACGAGGTAGAGCACACACATGTAAGGATGTATTTGAGCCTGTGTGATCTTCTCTGGATGAAAAAAAGATGAATGCCTTAATTGAGCACCCATCTTTTTGCCAGAACTCAGTTATATAATGAAATAAAAGGATATTGTAATTCTGCTCTTATACCCAACTCCTGACCCCTTATAGCATTATTTTCAGAGAATTATGCCTTTCATCACAAAATCATTTCCATCACTCCCCTAAACAGCCAGCAGTTGTTCAATTGAGGAATGAATAATGAAGTGTGAGGTGCATAAAAGGTGGAATTAGAGACAATGCTCTTTAAATGGAAAGCCAGTATCCTGTTTCCACACCCTGCCAGACCTAACAATACAAAGCCTTTACTCTTGTGAACTAGAGATACGGTTTTCAGGCTGCTACTGTAATTGTCAGGATAATTGGCAAAATATCAAGTATTTTTAAAGCAGCTTAATTTTCTCAAATAAACATCAGAAAATTTGCTACCTGTAAAACACTCCAGACTAATTTCAGTTCAATAAAACTTAATTCCTTTCCTTGCCATTCTGGCAGTCTCCAGAGCAGTGCCCCAGGGATCTGTGCTTGGCCCAGAGCTATTTAGCATTTTGTATCAATGCCTTTGGATGAAGGCATCAATAATAGGCTCATGAAATATACAGATGACAGGAAGGTAGGAGGGTTTGATAGAAGAACCAAGATCCCACAAATCTCAAAGAGTTGGAATGGGGGCTGGATAAATCAATAAACATTTATTAACTACCTGCTATGAGCAGACACTGTGCCAAACACTGGGGACACAAAAAGACAACTTCTGCCCTTAAGAAGTTTAGCATCTAATGGAGGAGACAACATGTAAGCAAATATGTACAAATTCAGTTGCATATAGGTAAAACAGGAAAGAATTAAAAGAGACAAGGCACTGGAATTAAGGGAGGGTGGGGAAGATTTCCTATAGAAGGAAGGATCTTAGTTAAGACTTTAAGGAAGCAAGGGAGGTCAGTAGTCAGAACAGAGGAGGGAAAGAAGAGAAGATTCCAGGAGCTGAGAGATAGAGCATCTTGTTTGTAGAATAGGCCAGTGTCACTGGATTGAAGAGTACATGTTGGAGAGAGAGAGAGAGAGACAGGAAGAGGGAGAGGGAGAGAGAGGGAAAGAGACAGAGACACAGAGACAGAGACAGAGAGAGAAGATCACAAAGGTATGAGGGGGCTAGGTTATGAAGGACTCTGAATGCTAAAAAGAATTTTGTATTTGATCCTAGAGGCAATAGGAAGCCATGGGAATTTATTGAGAAGGGAAGGGTGACATGAATAGATCTGTACTTTAGGAAAATCACTTTCCTGGCTCAAGGGAGGATAAATTGGAGTTGAAAGAGACTTCAGGCAGGCAAACTGATCAGTATATTATTACAATAATCCAGGTATGAGATGATGTGGGCTTGCACTGGAGTAGTGGAAATGTCAGAGGAAAGATATTATACACTTCAGTAATGGGGAGGGGTGCACGAAAGGGAAAGACAACGAATTCATTTTTAGACATTTTTGGACAATGACAGACCATGAAAATGTCCAAAAAAGAATTGATTTTTCCCTTCCTTCCTTCCTTCCCTTACTCAGCTGATTCTATTTCCCCACTCAGAGAAACTGAGAAGCCTGTTTCCTAGTAAGTCATGATAAGGTGTACAGAAGAGTATTGGAGAGACTGGGGAGCATGTCTAGACATTCTGGAGCTAGTTCCTATATGGTAACTACATGACTGGCAGGAGCTTTTTCAACTGGCTATGCAGCCAGGTTTGGAGGTGTTTTCAAAAAGGTCTGAATTAGTTTCATTCATATCTGTTTTATTCATTTGATGATTCCTTCACTCATCAAGTAAAATGAAAGACCATGCTCTAAAGGAGAGGTTCCCAAACTTATTTGGCCTGCTGCACCTTTCTAAAAAAAAAAAATACTCAGTGTTCCCCTGGGGTTAGCTTAGGTTTACCCTTGTTTTTATTCAGTGCCCTGCAATTGCACCTGAGACTGCTACCACTTCACTGGATTGGTCCAGTGCCACCCAGGGGTGGTATTGCCCACTTTGGGAACCTATGTAAGGGGAGATGCCTTGAGGCCTCCCAATTGAGTCCATATTGCTCCAATAGACAAATGTTGGTCTCTCATGCTTTTATTTGTTCTTTTCCCTTTTAAGTGAAGGGGGTTAACACCTCAAGCCTTGAGAATTTGAAAGGTCAAGAAGGTGCTATACTGGCATTCCATAGTCAGAGTCAGTATGCTATTGATACCATGAAAAGCAACAAGTGATCTTCTGGACTCCTAGACAGTGGTAGCTGAGAGGACTATTCCGGCTGTTACATCCCATTTGTACTTGAATTTGATATGACCAATATTATGTAGGAAATGAGCTAAATTCTGAGTCTTCTTCCCACCAGGGATCAAAATAATATAGGGAAAGAATGTGTCCTCAGTATATTGGGAGAAATGTTTATGTGTTTGTTCATGCTATACTTTGATGTAAATACCTCTTTGTAAAAGGTAATTGATAGTAAGTGGTTAAATGGAACTGGCAACTAACAAAGAAGAGAATACTACTAGAGGGGGCTCATATGATGGCAGTAAAGAAGAGAGTACCCACAAATCCCTTAGGTACCTTAGCAACTTGAGGAAGAAATGTAACTTGGGGAGAGAGAATGAGAGCTTATCCAGTACTCTGAAACTGTATATTTCTTTTCTGTCATTTGCCTTGAATTTCTATTTTTTAAAAATAGTTCTTCCCTTATTTCATTTTTTAAACTCTTATTCTTGTGTTAAAAACAATCTAGTTCACAAGTACATTATGTGGGAAGCATGGCTAGATGATAATTTTTGTAATGAAGAGTTGGAGTTTTCCTTGGACTATAAAAAGTAGAAAATGATACGTAAATAAACTAATTTGATCTGAGATTACATTGAAAGACTGTGTCTAGGACTTAGGAACTGGTAGTTTTGTTGTAGAATGACTTGGTCAGACTCTACAAGTAATGCACTGAGTTCTGAGCAGAAGAATTCTATCAAATTGCAGCACATTTAAAGGAAAACAATAAGCATGATAAGGGAACTTGATACCAGGTCATGGGAGAACTGGCTGAAGTAGCCAGTGATGTTTACCTACTCAGCTCCTAAGTCTTTGAGTGTTTCAAAGGCTCTCATGTAGAAGAGGGTTTAAATGTGTTCTGCTTGGCCCCAGAGAGCAGAATTAGGAACAATGGGATGGAAGAAGTAGCAAAGTAGATTTAGACTCCATTTAAGGAAAATTAATTTTCTCCAAAAGTGGAATAGGCAGCCTTGGGATTTCTCTTAACTAGAGATCTTTGAAGGAAGACTCAAAATTCACATATTGAAGATACTGGAGACAGGATTCCTATTCAGTTACAGGTTGAACTAGAAAGACTCTAAACTTCATATCTGAAGATTCTGTGATTTCCATGATAGAAGTAAACAGATATTCAGTAGTAAAGAGTACAGTTTTCTTTAGATGAATATCACACTCATCAATTTACTTAGATCTTTGTTCTCATTTGTGGGAAGCTCTCTCCACAAATGGAGATTAAAAACCCACTATGGACTTCAATTTGTGTGTTGTTTAGCTATGTCATTACACAAATTATCCTTAGAGACTTTGAGCCACACATTGGGGGCTTTCCTCTGTTTCTTTCAATATATCAAAATTACCAGTTGGTACTCAAGAGCTCATTTTCCCCATAGACATTTAACAAGTACCTACTATATATAGGACACTGTGCAAGATAAAACAGTAGATGATATAGTGGGGGGAATAGCTGGTATACAGATAATGAAAAATCAAAGGATTATATAGGATCATATGAATTAAAGATTGCAGAGTCCTTAGAAATCATCTAGTATAACCTTTTCATCTTACAGATAAAGAAACCAAGGCCCAGAGAGGTCGAGGAACATGATCAAGCTCATACAGTTATTGGTAGAAGAGAAAGAATTTGAGCCCAGGTATTTGAACATAAAATCCAATGCAGTCAATTAAATTGCCTTGGACTCAAAATGATTTATTCAATCTAAATGTTCATATTGTTATTGTTCTTTGTTACTAGCCCTAAAATGATGGCTATTTCATTATACCTTCTTTTTAGTAGTGTTCTTATTAAGGTAGTTTTTATTTATCATTAAAAGACAGGGGAGAGAGGAGAGAAACAACTTATGGTTTCCAGAGGTGCTGAAGTGCTTTAATCAGTTCATCTGTGAAAAATGGCAACTCTTATACGTTTTATATTTCTATAGCCTCTTCACTCCAAGAGATTCTCAACCATGTTGAAAAACTTCCCTCCTGCCGTGACTACTGAAATGCAGTCACTTATGGGGAGGAAGGCAGTAGCCAGGCAGAACACTGCCAATATGTTCACCCTGAATTCTCAGGTGGAAATTTACTGATAGAAAAAATTCCATCCAAATTGAAAAAGCTCTGTATGGATCACATTTGAAAAGCCCCTTTCAAGAAATGGAAGTCACTGAAGGGCTAAATTGTCCTTCCAAGAAGTCAAACTTGAGCCGCAAAGGAAACAGGGTATTTGAAAAAACTGCTGTTTGGAACAATAAGGCATTCCTTCTGGTCTGTGGATGGCTTCTCTTGAAAAATTGCTCTGGAGTGCAATGACCTTCAGCACCTGCCCACTGCCACCGATTTACCTGTTGGCTAGGGCAGAAAGCCAATCTGCTGTAAACTCCTCCAAATTATTCATCTATAGTCAGTGACCTTATGTGGCACTGCAAGTCCAATCAAGTTCCCTTATTTTTGCAGTCATTGAAATGACCAATTTCTTTATTGCCAAGGAAACAAGCTCTAGGACAGGAGACCATTTTACTGTTAATTGGCATCTTTTGTAAAAAAGGTTTGAAATGTCTTCAATTGGCAGGTCAGTCCAACTAGAGGATGGCCCTGCTCACTAAACTTAGGAAAGTTCATCATGAATTTTAGTGCAACATAACTCTTTGCTGATGACGTCAGTGAGAAGTGAAGACTTGCTCCCCATTCTATTTTAATGACGCCTTTATATGAAGAAAAGGAAAGTATCATAAGCTAATAGGATAAGAAAACAAATTAGAGATGGAAGGAAACTTCAGTCATCTAGTCCAACCCCCTCACTTTACAGCTGAGGAAACTGAGGCCAAGAAAGATTAAATGACTTGCCCAAAATCACTTAGTTAGACTGAGACATTATTTGAACCCAGGCCCTCTGATTCCAAAACCAGAAAATTTTCTACTATACCAGGCCCAGTCAGAATTCGTGCTTTTCTACCTTTATTTTTACTATCACACAAAGGCTTTTGTTGATAGAGCAAATTCAGTTTCTGTTCTTACTTTGAGTAATTCACTGGAAAAACTATTTATTTTGCCTTTTTTCTTCTTGTGTAATATGGGAGATGGAGTGGTATAGTGGGATAGAGAGATCCTCATAAAGTCAAGAAAGTCTCAGTTCAAGTTCCTTCTTGGACCCTTCCTAGCAGCGTGAACCCTAATGAAATGAAGCAAACGTTATTGTCCCAGGATCCTCTGGAAGATTATAAGCTGCAGAGAAGGTGCTGAATTGTGTTGTTAGAAGAAGCTCCTCAGTGAGTGTGCCATACACAGATGAAAACAAAGGTCCAATCAAGAAAACTACAATAAAATAAAGATAAAAGAATTTCGAGAATATAGGAAATATTAAAATAAAACTTCCACAGTTCCATATTGAGGACCTAGGAGACAGGGACTAATGTAATAGGACCACATTCCTTAGTGGACTGATCCCTAGACTAGTCAGGATGCCCTATGACCTCTAAGGTTCAAGCTCTAAAGACTTCTAGTTCTAAAACTATATTGCGCTTTACTGGGGTGTTATTGCATTAGATTATTGGGCTTGATTCTCCCATTCATCTCTAAAAGCATATTCTTCTCCACAGACGTTCTCTTTCCCTCTTTCCTCATTCTCCTCTCGATCTTTGTCCTTTAGTCTCCCTTTTAAATTAACGCTCTATTAAACCTTACTTTAAATGTTTACTAAAGCTAGCATCAGACCATGCTTCCTCCCTAGTGTTAAATCAACACTTCCCACTCCATCTAGATTTTTGACTGCTGAGTTTAACACTGGGAGGAGGTGAGGATTGCTGTGTGTGCCAATTGGCACTGTAACAGAGGAAATCTGCCACCAGAACCATTGTACATTTAAAGTCTGTGTCTCTGGGTCTCATCTCTGCCTCCCTCCCTTCTTTTCTGCCTACTATTATACCTTTTAAAACTTCACATGATGCTAAAAAAAGCTAAAAACAAACCTGTCTGGTCTAGTAAACATCACAAGATACCACATTTTGGGTTATTTGCAATAGAAAAATATCATCAATCTGTGTTGTTTGTAGGATGTATCTCGCTCTAGAAAAAGATGGACATTTTAAAAAAAGTAGTTAAAAGGAAAATCTTGAATACTTTGAAACTGAAAAGAGAAAGGATCCTAGAATTAACATAAATAATAGGATAAATGGGATCAACTATCTTACTGAAAACTATGGCAAGACTATTTCCTAAATGTAAAAGGTAACACAGTATAATGAATTTGATTTTATATGGAATATTTATGAACTTGCATATTATAGTACAGAAATATAGACAGGGTTGAATCAACACTGGGGCATTCGGATATGTGTTAATTTTGAATATTTGAATGTCTCCATTGGGTCCCCAATAGCATTTTAATGGCATCGCCTTTCACACTGGTTATTTATAGTTGTACATTTCCATACCCTCTCCCCCAGCTCCTACCTAACTGTTCCAGGGACACCAACACACAGAACTCCCTCAGGTATTTAAGCAATTATAGTATTTTGCACTAAATAGGACCTTAGAATTCATCTATTTCCAACCTCAAATTTCACAGATGAGAAAACTAAAGGCCAAGGTAATTTAACTAGTCTGAGGTCACACATCTAGTGAATGGCCATGCTGAGACCAGAATAAGAGTTTCTTGACTGCTGGTCCAATATATATTATTCACATACTGTGTGAAGAGTGATAATAGCCCATATTTATTTGATTCAATATTTCCTTTGATTCTTACAACAATCCTATAAGGAAGGAATTGTTAACACCCTCATTTTATTGAAATGGAAACTGAGGCTCAGAGAGGTTAAATGGTTTTGCCTAGGATCACCTGCTAATAGTTTTCTCAAGAGAGATTGCAATGGAAATCTTGTAGCCTCCAAATAGCACTCTTATGCAACTTGATCTCTCCACAGGCTGATCCAAGAATGGGTTTGGATCAGTCAAGACACTGATGTTCAACAAGCTATATTCCATAATGAGGAGGAAATGATAAGCTATGGGGCAGATGCACTTAGGCTACATGAACACAACAACAAAAAAATGGTACCCAAAAGACAAAGCAAATCCAATTCCCTCTGGTTCTGGTACTTTCAGGATTCCTGCCACTCCCTGAGCCAGGAAGAGTCACTCTGCTTGATCAAGCAACTGAATCTCTTGTTCACAACTAATTCTGTCACAGGAGTCAGAGCCAAAGTCATTTGTTCTGGTGACAAATTATCAAATATAAATAGCGGTGTTACTTGGCTGGACTAACCCATCTCTCAAGCCCCTTCCAACTCTAAAAATCCAGAATTCTGTGAACTTTTCCAATGTGATAAATGGAAATGACTTTTGTTTGTATTCTATCTACCCATTCATTCATTTCTTGATTTTGCATTATTTAATATATGTTATACTTTGAATTCCTAAGGAGCTGGGGGGGGGGGAGGGGAGGGCAATCAAAGAACATTTCTTAAGCAGCCAGGAAATGGGCAGACAAGGACAGTAAAAAAAACAAGACCTACTTCCATGGATCCTACATTGCAGTTATTTTAAAGTATGTGAAAGGCTATTACGCGGAAGAAGGATTAGACTTAGTCTATTGGACCCCAGATGGAACAAATGGTAACAATGAGTAGACAATGAAAAGAGGCAAATTTAAGACTTAGGAAGGAAAAATTCCCTAACAATGAGATTTGTCCAAAAAAAAAAAACAAAACCACCCAGCATATCATGCTATTGTGGGAAGTAGAAGTTCCTTTCTTTGGAAGTCTTCAAACAACAAAAAAAAAAATGGATGACTGTTTTTCCAGTGCATTATAGTGGATTTTTTTTTCAGTCTATAATAGTTTGTAATGTTTTAGATTCCTTTCAACTCAGAAATTTTTTGGTTTAGTGAACTTATCACAAATATATTTGAGACCATTTGTGTTGACTAAAAAAAATAAATGCTTTGCAAAAACATAATTTGCCTTTTTTTTTTTTTTGGTGCAAAGGCAACTCTATAAAGAAAGAAAATTATGTATCCTCCCCCCTCCCCAAACAATTTATGAATCACAATTTCTTCTTTGCAGAAAGGTGGGTAACTGGGGATAGAGAATGCTGTACATATCTATAATATACATAATATGCAATATACATACGTGTATTCTGTAAGAAGGGATCACACTGTCAATTTTATTTTTTCTTTAATAAAGTGAAAAATAAACTTTAAATAATATGACTATAGTATAAAACACAAAAGGCATTGCTAAAACTTTAAAAAAAGAGTACAAGTAGGACAAATGTTGAGGGGGAATAATGTCTGAAAGGACAAGTCTCCTAAATTGGAAATAGATTTAGAATTCTTAGACACTTTTTTAAAAGAAGGAAATAAACTTTAGTTTTATAAGGATAGTTGATTACGATC
The DNA here is from genome assembly GCA_028646515.1 of Pseudochirops corinnae. NCBI lineage: Eukaryota > Metazoa > Chordata > Mammalia > Diprotodontia > Pseudocheiridae > Pseudochirops > Pseudochirops corinnae. Next base: position 279,896,492 of record CM053585.1, read on the forward strand.
ATGATCCATGATTATGACTTTGGTTATGATCATGATTTCATATGTAAAATAAAATCTCATTTTTATGACAAACGCACAGAAACTCTGGTTATACAAAGATAATGAGCTTTTCTCTTTTATTGTAGAAAGATAGTGGAGATGAGCAAAACACAAGGCAGTGGTCTGCCAAGTTATGTACCTGTGTATCTGTTTATCTCGGCTATTGGTAAATTGGAAGACAGAAGGATACACGGGGGACTAGAGAATCAGGGATGGAATAATAAACAAGGATGTGATATCTTTTGTGATAAGTACACAGAGCAGATAAATCAGAAAGAACTGACAATGTATCCCTGTATTAAATTACACTCAGCAGAAGTGCTGAGGTCTAGTTTAATTTTTCATTAGGAAAATGCATTTCTGATTTTTTAAAGAAGAAAATAAGAAATGAGTTAATTCATACAGATATCAAAATAAGAGATTTAGCATTCAACTTCTCATCTAATCACAACTGAAGTCAAAGATGAGGTGCAGACTTCGGAATAAGGATAAGAAATTGCTAATATATGAACCATTCAATAGTGGTACATGATACTCACCTCAGGCCTGGGGATTCCTGGCCTCTAAAGAGAAAGGCCTGCCTCTTTACTCTCTGTCTCTGACTCTTTACACCTCCATATCAAAATCCTGAGGTAAAGAACGACCGCAAGTGAAATTGATTAAGTATAAAAAGTCATCAGGACAGCTATTTATTTCTTCCAAGAAAAAAATATATGTTTCAAATACAAAAGATGCACAGCAATATCAGTGATTATTTAAGACATAGGACAGTTACCTCAGAATTCCTGTTATACTTAACTGGGTAGTTGATGGTCAAAACATTAAAACACAACATTCTGTGGGAATTTTACATAGTATATACTGTCAACTTGAATTTGGTTAAAGGAGGCAAACAGGCTAGGTGATATGTAAATCCATGATGTTTATTCCCTCAAAGCTAGCCCAAGCTAGTGAACTTGTATGTACAAGGAAACAAAATGTAAGTTCTGTCTGTCTGATAAAAGCATGACAAAGTTTTTAGATGTTTTAGGACAAATCCCAGGATGTCTATCTCCTTCAGATTTATAGCCTCCATATGTTTTTAACTATACCACAAGAAAGGAAGTTTCTTAGTTGAATAAGTTGTAAATAAAAATTGACAAGACAATTGACAAAGTAGTGTCAGTTGCAAATTCCAATCCCAGGACATCTGAGTTTCCACCATATAGCATATGCCCCTGGGATACCAAGATAAGAGAAGTCCCACCACTCTAGTTGCAGTCATCCTGTCACAAACAGGTCTTTGAAGTTGCTAACACAGGAAAGGGAGTTTTTAGAGCGAAATTAAGCATGTTGAGGTTTTGGATTTTATTGGTTCAAATCATCTGAAATGATTGTCTCTCTCTCTATATATATACATAAACACATATACATATACATACATATACCCACATATATGTATTTGTGTATATGTATACGTGTGTGCGTATACAGGGTAAATGTGAGTGAGACACTCAAGATGACATTGACATTGCAAAACTGAAAGAATGGTGGTACCTCTGACCATAATGGGGAAGTTAAGAAAAGGGGAGGGTTTGGGGAGAAAGGTAATGAGCTCTGGTTTGGAAATGTTGAGTTAAAATGTCTATGGAACATCCAGTTTGAGATATGCAATAGGCAGTTGGCAAACCAAGACTGGATGTCAGGAAAGAGTTTAGGCTTAAAAAAATAGATCTGAGAATTACCTGCATAGAAAAAATAATTGAATTCTTGGAAGCTGATAAGCTCATCAATTGAGATAGTATGAAGGGACAAGAGAAGAGGACCTAGAGTACAAATTCAATTAGAGGTACAAATTCAATTAAAGAGCATGGCCTGGGGGAAGATCCAGAGATGGTGAATGAGAATGAGTGTTCCCAGACGTAGTAGGAGAATTAGGAGAAAATAATGTCATAAAAACCTAGAGAGGAGACAGTTGTTGTTTATCCTCTCTTCTTGAAAAGTTCCAATGACAACATGACTTGCCTGTAAATTGGATTTAAGTGAAGCGGAGCTGCTCAAAGTTGTCAGGCTCATTCTCTCCTCTGAAGGAGACAGTGATCAAGTAAAGAAGGTGATTATATTTATTGCTGTTATTGTTCATCCCTCAGAGACAGCAAAAAAGATGTGGATAAATAAAAGGCCATTACATTTTTTCAATTAGATCACTACTAACTTCAAAGAAAATAGTTTCAGTTGAGTGATAAGGTCAGAATGCAGACTAAAGACTTAGATGTACCCAGGTAGCAGACATAGCTGCTGCCAGTTGTGAGCAGCCATCATAACAGGTGGGGATGGGGATGGTGAGAAAGGAGCTAATTATCCCCTTTGCCTCTCTCTGTCTCTCTCTCTCTCTGTCTGTCTCTCTGTCTCTGTCTCTGTCTCTCTCCTTCTTTCTCTCTCTTTCTCTTCCTTTTCCTTCAGTTAGTTTTGGTATCCAAATTGCCCCCAAGTTCTGGTTCATTTTTCTAAATGTCCTTTATATCTGTCCTTTCAGTCTAGTCCTTCAGTCAATCAACAAACAAAAAACTTCCCCTTTTTAGTTTCACTACAGAGATCAAGTAATACTATTTCTCCAATCTGACATGTTTTCCAGACTTTTCTCTCTAAGAAAGTGAGAACAAAAGACAGACACTTCCTTTGAAATAGAGTAAGAGTAATAACCAGAAGTAACCCCTATCTAGATGAGATTATTCCCTTCTGTAAAGCCAAGCACTAGTAGCTTTTCAGAAGAATGCTACTGTGAGCAGCTTTTAAGGTTCTGATTACACAGTATAGTGAACACTCTATTTGTTCAATAACAAAGCAAAGCAAAACATTCACAGTAAATCAAAGTACAGCATTCACAATGTTACAGCTTATTACAGAAAATCAAAATAGAGCATTCACAACAACTTATCACAGAAATGGCCACATAGTTTCCACCACAGTGGTCACAAAGTTTTCAACAAAGAACAATCATTTAATAACTCAATCATTAAATCATCCTTAAGGAGGTTTGCCTTCTCAAGGAACACAAAGTACAATAGTCAAAATTCTCCACTCATGGGGCACACTAAGTTAATTCAATCAGTCACTTATTCTGTCATCAATCACTAAGTACAATCTTTTAGTCAATCAATCATTATATCAACTCGATCATTCAATCATCCTTCATCATTCACTATTCAATCATCAGAAAATACACAGACCCTCCATGCCTAGGTTACTAATAAATCTACAATTTCTCAGTCAGTACACAGTATCCAAGTAAAGTCTTCTTTCAGCTTGACTCAGGGTGGTTTCTTGGATTCCCTGGACCCCCTTCCACAGTCCCAGATCCTACTGGATTTACCAAACTGTCACCTGGGTTCAAAGGCAAAAAACTCCCAAATCCTTGTCCAGCTCTCTATGCACTCTCTGTTCCATGCTGAAGCTCACAGTGTCCAGTTCACCCCAAATCCTTCACAGTGTCTGTTCCTGGGAAGTCAAGGCTTAACAAAGCCACAAACAAAGTCTTAAATCCATCACAGTCATGCTTCCTCAGTTTTTTGGCAGCTCTGGCTGGTCCTCAGATTCAGCAGAAGTTTCAGATGGTTCCCAGAATCAAAATCACTTCATCCAGGTTTTCAAAATCAAAATCATTCTCTCAAACCTGGGGAGGAAGTAGGGAGTGGGAGGGGGTGGAGCAGAAGCTTTCCTCTTCAGCCTCCCCAGTGGCAGCAGTTTCTGCCTCCACGGGAGTTTGCTCCAAGAAGATCTGTCTCTCCCTCTCTAAATCGCTTCACCCAGGTTCCCCAAATCAAAATCAGTCTCCAGCCTCCGTCCTTCCTCTTCAGCCTCCTCAGCAGCAGCTGCTTCTGCCTCCATGAGGGTTACTTCAAGAAGATCTGTCTCTCCCTTTCTGGATTTTTCCTTATATACAGTATTGCCCCTCCCTGTTCAGCCCCTTCCTGTTACATCAGCAACAGGAGACAGGAGTTCATACATTCTGTTTCTTTAACAGAGGCTTTATCTGAATTAGGTGCTAAATACCTCTTAGCTTAGCAATAGAAAAGGAACTTCAAATCTCATTACTGTTACACCTTCCCATTCACCTGGAGTGATCATGTAATCATGATCCATCTGGGGACAGTCTCTTCTCTTCAAAATCTTGGTTAAACACTGATCACAGGCAGGAAATGTTAAGGGGAAGTGGTCCAGGAAGGAAATAAATGATGACTTCTTTTTTTTATTCGCAATTTCTAGAAATGTTATCTCATTTTTTTTTTTTTGTTTGCAGAGCCATATAGGAGGGCATAGGGGCTATACCAGTTTGCACCTCTCTTTCCATCTCTCTGTCCCTCTCCATCTAAGCTAGAAATGATTGGGATATAGATTAGTGGTAAATTCAATAAAATTGTTTCTGGAAGTATGGAGCCTACATTGCAGAGTACATTTTTAGTATTAATTGGTTTTTTTCTTCAATAATATTGTATACCAGGCACTCTTCCATGCTTTGGGAATATATAAAAAAAAGGCAAAGACAAAGTCTCTTCTCTCAAAGAACACATCCTAATGGGGAGACAACCTGAAAATAACTATGCACATACGAGACAGATATAGAAGAATGAAAAGGCGGAATGGGAAGGAAAGGGTTTAGAGGAGGAGGAAAGATAGGGAGCAGTTCTTTTAAAGGAGATAGGATTTATGCTGAGTCTTAAAGGAAACCAAGAAGCAGAGATGAGAAAGAAAAGCATTGGAACATTGGCTGGGGATCAGCCAGCACAAAGGAAGATCATTGTTTTTCTACTCAAAATACCTATGTTACAGTCCCAGATATGACACCAAGGAATTTGTGACCCTAGGCAAGTGATATGATGTCTCTGAGCTTTAGCTTCTCATCTATAAAATGAGGATAATTTCCAAGTAAAAACTCATGAATTTCACAGGATTGTTAGGACAAATGTCTTAGCTAATTTGGTAAAATTTAAAGTAGCACATGAATGTAAGTTATGTTATTCTTATTGTTGTTGTAAGTTATATCTCTAAATACCTGGAAAAAACATATAGCTGACCATGCAGACAGCAGCACAGCATAAAAGACGGAATAGTCTTATTGAACTATTATGTACAAATTTTTATAAGACCTAGAGGTACACTTTGTGGATCTTCTCTGGAGAATTTGTGGAAGCATATGGAGGAGAGTAGCATGAGAAGGCATGGCTGGGCTACAATCTGAACCACTGGAAAGAGTAGCCATATGGAGGAGAGCACATATCTACTGAAGTACCAAAGGATTTTCATTGACAGGACTCTAGTCTACCCTTCATCACCTCAAGCCTAGTGAAGTTCCTGACTGTTTCTCCCCCAATCAGTTCTGCACACTGCTGCCAAATTTATTATCCTAAAACCTCAAGACATATTTCAAAAGTCTTTAATGGCCCCTGTAAGAAAATGAGTGGTTTCATGTTTAAAAAAAATAATAGGACCAGCATAAGGTAGTGGCTAATACAGAATCTGTCTTGGGGCCTGTCTTAGGAAGAACTGGATTTGAGTCTACTACTAGTTTGGTGACCAATAACAAGTCACATAATAATTTGGTGTCCCCAGACAATTTTCTAAGAAAAAAATGTATAAGGTCATAGATTTATACCTGTAGCATCCTTCAGTGATCATCTAGTCCTATTCATTTTATACTGCAGAAACTGAGGCACCCATAGTTGAAATTACTTACCTAAGGTTACACAGGCATGAAATGGCAGAGTTCTCTGACTCCAAATGTACTACTCTTTCCTCTGCATCACGTTATATCAATGTAGGGATTTACCACATTAGGGAGCTTTCTATACAGATGGAATCATGAGTCCAGACTCCCCCAGCTCCTCCCCCCCCAAATACAAAAACTGAATGATATGTGAAATCATATACAAATGTCTTATGGTGTTTACAATTGCTCAAAAAATACATTTCCTTTAAGATACAAGTTTGATGAAAAATAATCATTTCTATCAGAAAACTGGGCTGGTAACAATGGACCAACTGCAGAGTTGGTAAACAGGACAACTGAACAAAAAAAAGAACAAATATATAAATCGCAGACAAACAAAAATGATGCTTTGAGGCAGCCCTGAGCTCTGAGTTGGGACGGAAGCAGAGCTACTGCAGACACATAGCCAGATGGAGGAGATTGTTTTCTCTGCAGTTATAGCAGGTATAGTCTTCTGTTTTTGTTTGGGGAGATAGCTGATCATTGACATTGGATACGCAAAGGGAGGTGACCCATCAAGGGCCAGAGAAAGGACTAAACAATTTAGATTAGGGGATCTTTCTTGTGTAATGGATGTCTTTGACTATCTGATGAAGTCTGTGAACTCTTCAGAATAATATTTTAAGTGCATAAAATAACTTGAACAGAATTACAGAGAAACCGATCATATCAAAATATAGTTATAAAAATATTTTTTAAGGTCCATGAATCCCATGTTAAGAGCTTCCAAAAGTATTCTAGCCTTAGAAAGGTTAGTTACAGTTTTAATCTGTTTTAAAACTCTCTCAGAGAAGGGGCCTTTCCATGCAAAAATGTGGAAATAAAAGTTTTTTTTTAAACCCAACAACTTCTACTCCTAGATTCTCACTAGTCTAACCCAAGATTTAGAGGCACACTCTTGAGAGACTAAAAAACAATTGCATCTATTCTAGCAAACTGTAATACATCCAGGGGCAGATTACTGGACAGTGATTCTTTCAGGAACAAAAGAACAGTATAAATTAGAATTTTTACTCTCGTGGTCCAAGACAGGTTATAAACAGGGGATAGAGGCAGGGAGTATCTTTTTTTATAAATAATAGTCACAGAAAGTCCTTTAACATAATAGATGTTTAATAAATGCTTATTGATTGTCTTAGAAAGGTTGTATCTTGCCTATGGTTACACAGATAATGAATGTTGCAGTCAGTATTTGAGCCTAGGGCTCCTTGATTCTAAGACCAGTAAATTAGGGTATAAGTAGATATATTTACATAGATAATAGGCTCTTAATTAAACTTCTCTTTACTTACTTTAAATTTTGCTTAAAAGCGTCATTTGTCATTTGTATAGTTGATAGATATACTTTTTGAAGAAGGGTCTCTCTTGATTAAGAGAAAAAAATCTAATTCCTATTGCATTCCAAGATGTAGTCTCTTGTCAAAGTCAAGTCCCTGTCCTCTGAAATTGTCATGTTAATGTCCACTGCCATGATTTTGTCCATGCATTCTTCCTGACTGAAGTATTCTCCACAGCTAACTTTTGCCTAACCAAATCTTACCCTTATTCAAATCCTCTGTGCTTCATAGGTTAAACATATGCATACATACACATAGCCATATATATATATATATATATATATATATATATATATATATGTATATATATGTATATATATACATATATACACATACACACACCCATATACATATATCTACATATGTGTATAAGTATGTACATATGTGTGTGTGTGTATATATATATACATCATTTCATTGTCATTATGGTTGCTATTATCTTGTCTCAGAATGAAAAGTCAACTCGGGAAGATTATGTTGAGTACTGCTTTTGTATTTTCACTTCAGCACTTTGCCCAGTCTTGGGTTGATATCTAACATTCAGCAAAATATTGATCATTGAATGACTGGGAAAATATACTATATTTTAAAGTATCATATTTGAAATATTATAGTTTGGGATAAAAATTGCCTGAAGCTTCTGTTTTTTGTGTTTTTAGGGCAAAGGAATGATAAAATCTTATTTAAATCCACAATGCAACCCCCATAATTGTAGTACTTGGTTTTCACTGAGAGTCAAATTTGTTAGTTTTGCTGGAATTTTGTTTTTATCAAATATTGTTTGAAATAAACTATATCACTGTTGATTTGAACATTTTTGTCGTAATGACTTTTTAAAAAATCTTATCCATTTTGTAATAACAGGATTTGTTCTGTATTATATCTTCTTCACCCTTGCCTCTCTGATAGTAATACATAATGGAAGGAAATGGTCAGCTTTCAGATCAAGAGAGATTCTGATTCAAGCAACCGTTTTTACAGTGTGGTAAATGAGAGCCTTTCAAACAAAGGCTACTCTGGACCTTTCACCAATGAGACATGGAGTTCTCTACAACAATTATGGAACGGGACTAACAGAAGTACACTTATTTAGGTAGATAGAGTGTGTTTGGTCTGCTGAAATGAATCTTTGCAGGAACAGAAAAAACACCCTTGAGAATGCTGTTAAGACAATATAACAAGTTAGATTAATATAGATTTGACCAGCAAATGATTCCTCACTTACTGGCCTTTGGATTTCAATAATATTTAGCCAGAGGCTGTTTTTCAAGTACTGTCACTTGGGCTTTTGTAATGAAAGGCAGGAGAGGAAGCTGTAATGAGCTCTACATTAGTTCATAACACTCACACTCTAAACCAAGAAAACAAAGACAGGAACCTGTAGGTTTCTGACCTAGTGTACCAATAGGGAATTCTTGGTGGGAAAGTAGAGAAGGGCAAATGGGAGGAGGGGAGTACTGTAATCTTGTTTTATTTGACTTATTATTAAAATCAGCTTCTGTAACTCTGGAGACATATAGCCCAATGTTAGACCTGAATGTGCTACAACAACCAGGCCAACTTTACATCTGTCTAGGGGAAGTGATTTGAGAGACTCTAGAAAGATTCTACTGTTCCCAGATATCCTATAATGCTATCATCATAAATTTTATCTATCTATCTATCTATCTATCTATCTATCTATCTATCTACATACATACATACATATATTTTTTTTTCTTTGTGTTTTGAAGATATTCAAGCAATCAAGCCCCTTTACAAGTGAAAATAATCCTGGGAGGGGGTTAACAATTTAAGCTGTTTCTACTTTAATGAGTTTTTATTTCCAATTTGAAAGCATGACAAAACTCATTTAGTTCTGCTGTAGGATAGGAAGGAAGTCCCTATTAGAATAGGACATGGGTTCAAGAGGATACTGGATGTCTAGAGAAGAGGTGGGAGGTGAGTGTGTTCCAAATGACAATACTGTCTACTTCATTTTATCTTTGTAAACCTTAAGCTATATATGTGACTTGTTATTCACAGCCTCATTTAGGACTCCCTGATGCCGACATACTTAGCTAATAAGCATGAACTGTTTGGAAGAAAAAAAAAGAAATAATTTATCTTAAATTACTTTGGAAGATGAAGAAGATGGAAAATATGATTATTTTATTTCACATGAGTGAAATGCACAGACACACTAAACAAAGGCATCCTCAGATCTGTCCTATAACTGAAAAATGACATACCTATTTATTCCCTAAAGAAATTAATGGGGTTGGAGGAGAGGTTTAAGACAGACATTTTATTATAAGATCAAGAGAAGAACTTGACACTTTCATTCCTTTTCATCTCACCCACTAAGTACACTGTCCATAGTGTGCACTTAATAAAGGTCTGTTGAATTGAATTCATAGGGTTTTATGTTCAAGGTCAAAGCATATAATTCATAAGCAGATGTGTGACTTCTGACAAGTTTGCTGATAAGAAAGCTACTGATAGGTACAGTCCCAGAACTGCCTAGAAAGAAAGAAGAGTGGCTTATTTGCATATAGAACAGGCCACTCAGTGTGTCACTTCTCCACATTCACAGTCACATTGAAGTTTTTTAGGTCATGTTTCTGACAATTCAGGTAAAACATTAGAAATGAATGCAACCGTAAACTCCTTTCTGTTATATCCAGTGTTTACATAAGGCCAAATTTCATCTGTCTTCAGTTCTGGGTCAGTAGGTAGCAAAAGAAGTTCTAGGTCAGAAGTGAGGATATGCATAAGGAGCAAATGATTCTCTTGCCCATTGATTTGTACATTTTTTAAAGGGATGACTTTTCTAACATGAATCTTATTCCTACAAATGGCAATTCTGCTGTGCCCTTGTATAGTTAAGGAGAAATAAAATTTCAACACTCATATTTTCAACACTCATATAGTCACAATATATATAATATTGAAACATGGTTAAAGTACTATTTTTATTATTATTAGTAGTAGTAGTGGTAGTAGTAGTAGAAGAAATAGTAGTTGTGGTGGTGGTAGAAAGCGCATGACAAACAGATGAAATTCTATATACATACTTTTGAAGCAAGAAGTCAGCACTTCAAAACAACAAAAGCTGATAATGAATGCTGGCTTTTGTATTTGTCAAATATAACTAAAAGTGGCATGCCATTGGATAGAACCTATAAAATGGTGAACATTAAAAAGATGGAATCAAAATCACCTTCATGGGCAATGTCTACATGAATTCAGTCAGTGAAGAAACACTAAACAAATGGCTGAGTCATGTGGATTTGCTAGGGGTGGGGAATGGAGAAATTTTCAATGGAACCTCAGGACCATGTCATTTCCACTACAATTACAGAAGGGTTCTTCTCAAGTTCACACTTAGTTATAGTGTAGATCATGCTAGGAAGTGCTGGAAAAAAATTAATAGACCAGTAAAGCCTGTTAAAATGTATTACCAACCAAATAACTAGCAAGACATAATGTGGTAGCTAGCATTATACATAAGAAGCTTGCTACCATTTGTGGGCTTAATAGGCAAGAAGTTCCCATACTACAAATATAGTCTTCAAGTTATCCTGGGGAATACAAACAAGCAACTGTCTGGAATAAGACCATTATCATAGACTAGATATATTGCAATCACCTAGACATAAGATTGATGCATAAAATATTTAAGAATTACATTTTTGGTGTGGCTAGGTGGCACAGTGAGTAGAGGCCCTGGAATCAGGAGGAGAACTATATTTTGAATGTGAGAGTCACCATCTCAAATAATCGTAATTTCTAAGCTACATGGAATTAAACATAGTATTATAATAGTATAGGGAACTGCCAGAAGAGATCAAAATCAGGTGAAAAAAGGATGAGGTGCAGAAATTCCTTTATCTTTCAACTACTAGAGTTGTATTGAGACTGCTTTCAGTGAGACTACAAAAGATGAGTTCACATCCTAATAGTTTTATTTAAAATTAAAATGGGCTATTTTATCCAACTGTGTGAGTCTATCAAACATTAATATAAGGGAGTAAGAATAGTTTAGCAACTTGTCCCATGACTGTATCTGTCTTAACACCATGAAAAAATGAGAAGCATGAGATGATGATGATGATGATGATGATGATGAAATGTTGCTGTATATGTTAAGAGACTGTTATGTTATATGTTAAACCTCCTGATATAAAAATTAAATGGGAAGAACACATTTAGAGCAATAACATACTAACAATAATAGTTTAAAACATACTTCTAGTAATTAGCTTGGCACATAGTAAGTGCTTAGTAAATCTTGTTGACTTGACTTTTGACAGAATAAAATAGATATCAACGAGTATAAAAAGTTCCAAATAAAAACCTGTGCAATGTTAAGGAAGCACAAGACTCATCATCTCATGGCAGCTATGGAAAGATGAACTTTTCCTCAGAAGAAAAGAAGAAGAAAATTGATAGATATTCTAAGAGGACACAGCATATAGGTTAAAATTCTACAGAAATTCATTTGAGGTGTCACTTTTCAAAACAACAGTAAATAAAAACAAAGTGACAAATGACATGAGGTTTGTGACTATGTGTGGTTTATCTCTGAACAGAGTCAGTGATGATTATGATAAACTGTGACTATATATTTTCCTAAGTCCCAAAAAAGGAATCAAAAGGCTCTCCATGAATAACGTCCCCGTGAACTCAACTAATAATATATATTTTAAAAGTATGCAAAGCCAATGTCCAACTAATGCAAACTTACTTTTAGAAATAGAGGTATCCTTATAGAGACTTACAATCAAGCTATTTTTATTGGTAGTTTATAAATTAAGTGAGCTGTAAGGAACCCAGGTTTAACGATTAATGTAGATTATGAAATCAACCGGTGAAAATGTATAACATATCATTTCAAGTAAAATTTTAACAACTACCAGATACCTAAAAAGACTCAAACTATAATAATATGCCAAAGGCTTGCTCTCCTGTATAAAATCACAGATATTGAATCCACATGATACAAATACTAATCCTAAAATAACTTAAGAAATCAGCAGGTAAATTGTACTAGAATCAAAGAAACATTACACAGAGAACAATTGATCACAACTACCTAAACATAACATTGATTGACAAAGATATAAAAACAACATTTTAAAAGATTGCACCTACCTAATAGTCATCATCTCCAAACTGAAACTTTCAAAATATAGGGACCCAGTTGAAAAAAAAAAAAACAAATTAAGAGCATAAAATCCCTATCTTCTGCCTGATACTAGTTTTCTCAAAGACACTTTTAGTTGATCTACCAAAAAATTATCTTGCATCTCAAATACTTTCATTCAATTATAAAGAGTAATCATTTTATCCTCCTGTACAGTAGTCTACAGAATATCAAATAGGAAAGAATAATAGTAAGATATTAACTTATTCTGCCACCATTTCTATCAGAACCTCACCTAAAAATGAAGACAAGATAGCAATGATAATACTATCTTTATTATGCACTACTATGCTATCATAACAACATTGGAAACAAATATTGCCATTTGTAGGCAAGAGCTTCATACTCCTTTTTATCAAGAGTACTTTCAGCCCAAAGTCACATGAAAGTATTATTGAATAGAGGAGACAAATTTTTTTTTAAATATAGCCTTATCTCCAATCCTAGATTAGATACAGTAAGAGAGAAAAAGGAAGAACCTGGAAAATCTGAAGAAATAACATTTGAAGAACACAAGGTCACTGAAAATCTTCACTTAGTAACAGATAATAGAAATTATGATTACTAGCAAAATGGATGCCAAAAACAGTGTGGGGGGGCAGTATGGAGGCAAGAGACAGAGTGGTAAGAAATAGTATTGGTTCCTTAAAAAAAATTCCTCCAAACACACCTAGAAAATGCACTAGACAGAATTCTGATCGATAAATTAAAAAAAAAAAGTCACAAGGAGTCATTTGCCCAGTCAATCCAGCTTGGTGGAGGTAAACAGGGAGGTCTGGACCTTGGGGCAGTTCAGGGTGAGGACAGAGCACCCCAATGCCCAGGGAAAGGTTGTGTGCAAAAGGAAGCCCCAGACCCAAACTGGGTTATTCCCTAGACCTGTAACTGGACACTGTGAAGGAGACAGGTCCTACTGGCAACTTTGTCACCCACTGCTCAATACCATGTCACATATGCAGTACAGAATGAGAAGAGGACCTGCATCCAAGGATATTTTTTCTATAACATTGCTAGGTACTGAGGTCCTGAGAAAGGAGAAAGTTCAGATGCCATAAGAAGCAGTGTGGTTTAGATGCTATAGTATAACAGTGTCTTATTATTGGCCTCTAACCCAGCTTGCAGGAGAATAAATGAGGTAGGAATCTCAGATCAAAGGGCAGTCTACAGTTTTCATTAAACCAACATAGATTTCCAGCAGCAACAAAATCATACATTCTCTCCAGAATTGCCAAGGAGCACAGCTCTAACGCTAATTCCAAAGTCAAGAAGTAGACTGGGAGAATGGGAAAAAGAACAACAACATTTTGCCATAAAGAGTAATTTTAATGGAAAGGAAGCTCAGAAAGCAAACCTAGTAGAAAAGTTTGACTTTAAAACATCTATAAGGAAAGCATTAGAGAAAAAAAAAACACTGCTTGAGCACAAACTCAGCTAGAATTCCTGGAAAAGTGAATCAAAGTTGAAAAAAAAAAGGTTGTTGTTGTTGTTTTAATATGGAATGAGAGCTCTTGAGGGGAAAAAAAATGGAAAATAAATGATAGCTATAGAAGAAAAATGTCAGTCCCAACAACAAACTCCCTGAAAAATTAGTAGATAACCCAATGACTATGTCAGGCAACAAGAAATATGGAAAAAGATTCAAAAAACTCAAAAAGAATAATGTAAAGTATCTCATAGCAAAAACAACAGACATGGAAAACAGAAGGAAAAAAATGAATAGACTCTGAATGCCATGACAAAAAAAAAAAATCCTTGATTTATTTTTTCCAGAAAAAAACTGCTCAGTTCTCTTAGAATTAGAGGGCAAAATGGAAATAGAATACACTGGTCACCCCCTGAATGAAACCCCAAAATGAAAACTCTCAGGAACATTGTAGCTCAAATCCAGAACAGCCATGTCAAAGAAAAAAAAAAATGAAAAATACTGCAAGTACCCAGAAAGAAAGAATTCACGTACTGAGGGGTTACATTTAGGATTTATGTACATTTACATACAAAGGATTTATCAGCCACCACTATAAAGGAGTAGAGAATTTGGAATTCAGTATTCCAGAAGGCAAAGGATATTATGATTTAGTCAATAATTGCTAATCTAGAAAAATTGAATATAATCCTACAGGGAGAAAAAAAGAGATCTTTAATGAAATAGAAGACTTAGAAGCATTCTTAATAAAATGACTAGGGTTGCATACCAACTTTGAAGTTCGAAAAACATGAATAAAGAGAAACATGAAGAGAAAAGCAGAACTAAATAATGATAAAGGACAAAATGAAGAAATTATTTCCATTTGAATAGAGAAAGATGATACATGCATCCCCCTGAACCCTAATATCATCTAGGATCATAAAGGAAATCCAATTAGACAAGGACTGAGATTGGTTGTACTTTGTTTTGATAGTCTTAAGAACAGAAAGAGGGAAAGAGGAACACACCATGATAGAAGGGAAAGAAAGATTAGGGGAAATTACTTAGTAATTATTGTGAGCAAGTAGATTATTTTTAAATTATGGTCTCCTGCATATGGTAAAGAATTCTGTTTATAAGTATAGTTGTGAAAGATATTCCCACTCCCATCCCCATTTTCTCTTTCTGTTTATGTCTCTCTATTTGTTTCTTTAATGATGTAACTTTTGTTTTTTAGGTCAGATATTCATTTTGACCCCACTATATTATATAGTGGGAACTCTTTTTCTATACCTAATTTTTGTCATAGTGCTTTTCTATTCTTTCAGCACTTCTTGTCAAATAAGTAGTATTTTATTAGCAACTTATGTTTTGGGGTATATGAAATACTGGAGTGCTGGTTTTGGTTGTTGCTGTTTCTTGTTTATCTAGTCAATTGTACTGATTAATAATGGTCAATTCATCCTATTGCCTTTTCCCTCTACTAACTCATGTTAAAAAGTTCTCGGGATGCATTTAAAGGACTGTTTGATTTCTGCTTGGTGTCTGCCACATTTCCATTGGGGTACCAATGTTCCTGAATGGTGCAAAGTGCTTGTATGATTATGGCCCAACTATTATGTCTTTTACAGCCTTACCTAATATGAGGTTTTACACATACACACACATACACATACACACACACACACTCACATTTACCCATATATTATGTACTTCATTAAATATTTCCCAATTACATGAAAATTTTTTAGCACTCATTAAAAAAAAAAGGAGTTCAAAATTCTCTCTTTCCCTCCCCTTCCCTTACTTGTTCTGACTTGCATATACACATTGTAAATTTCAATAAACAGTGAGGTATAAATTGAAATTTATGAAGTAATATAAGATTTTAGATGACTCGGAGTACAGTAATGTGCATCATTGCAACCTGACACTTTGCAAAGTGAATTTTGCCTAAAGTACTTTAAAAGTACTACTTTAATACACACCCTATTTTGACATGATTGTGTAAATCTTTTATGACAGAAAATCTTAAGAAATCCATTTACTAAGCTCTTGACTACTCAATAAAGCATTTCTAATCATTCTCAGTGTCAAGCCAAAGTAATAATTACAAAATTCAGGGATGTAGTGGCTTTTGGGATTGTTGAGTGAATGAAAAAATCTAGAGAAAAGTCTTAAAAATGCCATGGGATCCTTTGCTTTGGAGAGAAATAGTTCTTGGACACATGAAAGCACATTTATGAGAAGGAAGTGGAATCTTTGTTCTGTTTAACTTCCCACATAAGCGATCACATCTAAGTATAGCACTTCATGATTCAAAGCTGTATTTTTTTTTTTTTTTTTACAAATGATGACTAATGGAGCTACAACTGAATAGTGACACAAGTGGATAAATGAAAGGCATCACCTGATAAATTGCATGAACAATTAGTTGCTCTAATAATGTAACTTTTTAAGGTATAATTTGATTCTTTTCAAATGTTTATCTTTAAATTTCCTTTGCTTTTCCGGTGAAAAAAAATATATATTTTTTTCTATTTAGCAAGGGAGGAGGGAGAGAGAACAATGCTCCAAGGCACTTTTGTGCCTTGCAGTGATATGCTTTTGAGAGTACAAATGGGAATCTGACTATTTGGTAGTAAGTGTACACAAAAGTATTACAAACTCATATTCATCATCTCTAAGGGAAGGAGCATTTCACTTCATTCCCAATGCCCTTAAGTCACAAAGAAAGTAAAAGCTCTCCTTTGTTCAGCCTAAACTTGGCAGTATATTCTTTCAGTTAGGTGTCACTTGTGGTAACTCAAGCTCAAGGGAGGCATAGAGGCTCAGGTCAGTGGTAGGTGAAGTTTAAAAAAAAGAGTGAAAAGCTTGAAAATTTCATTCCTTTAAAGTGGGTGCAAAATCGTGCTTTGGGCTTTTTGGTAAGGCTTCATAAAATCATGTCATATCAAGAGAAAAGGAGTGAATTGTCTCCTATCAAATTAGTGGATGTAGAGAACCAGATAAACACATCTAATTCATTTCAGTTAATGAATCTTAACCATTAATTTGGTCTTGCTTATGTCTTATAAACTGACAGATCAAAACCTGAGGGAGCTTGTTAATCGATCAAAAATTTAGCATGAGGTTTATATTTACAGAGTAGCACAGGTAATTTTTTTAGCGCCTGGAATAGGATAAGAGTATCACCACCTCCTTGAGATTTTACCGCCTTTCAAATGAGGGGACACAAATGAAATGCCATGTGGTTTGTGTAGCAAGAACCTAAGGATGCAGGCATGTTCCTGATGATAGAGGTCAGGAGTTCTTTATGGTGGGGACGAAACCTTGCAATTCCCTATTCCACTTTGGGTGACTCCCAGAGGAGCTGTAAGCCTTATATGTCTGTAAGCCTTTTTGGATTCTTTTCCTATAGCTTGCTGCTTTTCCTTTCTTTATAAAATGTTGCTATGACTTCTTTGCAGATCAATAATAATGATCAAGGCCTTGAATAGTTTGGGGTGTGATGGGTGTAAAACCTAGCATTTCAGGGGAGTTAGATAGTGTCTCTGTTGAACCACAAATAGTTGAAAAGTGAGAAAAATCATCATAAGTCATTGTTTTGTCTTTACACCAAAACATTTTGCTTTATTTATTTATTTTTTTACTGCAGTGACTATCTTAATTGGTTGTTTAGGGGTCACATCTCTACATTCCCATGCCTGGCATTCAGGTGCTTAATATTTGCAGACTTGAATTGAAATTACTTAGGATCTGCGGGTTTGAATACTTCCCAAGAAAAACATAAATATCTCAGAATAATAGAATTTTAGAAGTAGAAGGAAGTCCTAGAGACCAATTAAGTTAAGAATATCATTTTATGGATGAAACAAAAAAAAAAACAGAGGTACAGAGAAATTAAATAACATTCAAATCTTCACAGAGGAGTAAGTGAAATAAAAGAAAAGGTTCATTTTTATTTTTGAGAACTAAGGCTGTTGGCTTTTATAATGCATAGTTATCTAATTTCCTGAGAAACCCATAATGCCAGAGAATGTTACAGATTTTTTACATATGGTAATAATTGTATTTTTACAGCTCTTTTTTAAAGAAGAGACAGTAATTCAAACAGAGAACAAGGATAGAGCTCAAAACTACCATATTTGATGTAATTGGTACTGTATACTATATTGTGGCTTAATTCAAGTTTATTTTTCCATCTAATCACATTATCCACTTCTATTGACAGCAATCTCTTTAAAAAAGAAACATTTTAAAATAAGAGCTTGCTTGAAAATGTTAGCATTTTTTTTTTATTTTGCCATGTGCAAGGGGACAGACAAACAGTGATAGCAGAATAGATAATGGAAGTCCACAATTAAGATGTGTACTATGAGTGAAAACCAAAAGGAAAACAAAACAAAATAAAGCTGAAAGTTTGTTTCTGCCCTTGAGAAGTAGTCCCTATCTAGCGTTGAAAATACATGTAAAGTAATATTAAGAGGCATAAAGGGAAATCTTTTTTTAAGATTAAAACTGAGGTAAGTAAGAACCTATTCTGATAGTTATCCTTATATATGATTTTCTTTTAACTACATTTTTTTTTACTTCTTTCATTTTGTAATCTACAACTAAATAACAGCTTTCCCACAGAATCTGATGATTTTGTATTTATTTTCTCTGTACATAGTTGATTATCTTTTGGTTTTTGTGATCATTGTGGTTAAAAACAGATTAGATATTATCCTTCATAGAACCATTTATTGCGGGGCATGTGAGGTTTTCAGGAGGACTAGCACCTCTGATATGAGGGCTTGCTAAGCACTTTTTAGGGCTGTTCATTCACTGTTGTCCATGTGTCACACAACTCTCACCTGTGGCTACAAGAAGCTGTGGCATGTACAGTGGCCACACCCTAGTAAAATTGCCTTGGTAGAAAGGGTAAACTAGATTGAGGACAACTGACAGGTCTCAAACCCATTGGTGAATTAGGGCTTGTCTACCCTAAATATGGGTAAGCATAATTTGCTCCAATGGCCATGAAGTGAGCTGAGACAGGTGCTTTGGAGCACTTAGAGCTTGGATAGACATTGAAGATGCCAAGTTCATTCACCGCATCCCAGGCCATCATCAGTGGTCCTGACTTTTTTCTTGACACTGGCCTTCAATGACTATGGAAGGGATAGCTAGACTGACGATTTTTTGCAACTCTGCTGCACTTAAAATCCAATTCAAGTTCAAGACATCACCCCATGATGTCCTTGATCCTCTTTGAAAATTAAAGATAAACAATAACATATTGTGGTAGCAAAAAACTGGAAAGAAATTGGGTGTTCAATTCAGGAATAAGTGAACAAATTGTGGTATGTGAATTTTATTTATATATTATTGTGCTATTGTGAACAAAATATATGAGGAATTTGGAAAGACTGGAGAAGACTATATGAACTAATGATAAGTGAAGTAGGACACCCAAGAAATCAATTTACACAATGGCCATAATAACTTAAATTAATAAAACACAAAAAAGATAACTAAATTCAGAATAATTATTAATAACAGCCAGCCACTGATAGAAGATGGCTAGATGTACCACCTTCCTTTCCATAGTGGGGTGTGGAACTATAGGTACATAATGCTGTAGACTCTGTTAAGTAAATTGACTATGTAGCTTTACTTAAGGGTGTTTTCTTTTCAAGGGAAGGCTTGGAAGAGCACATCTAGAAATGATTGGAATAACAAAAGGAAAAGGAATCAACAATTTTTTAAAGATGGAAGTCATCTCTTTATTTTATTTACTTCTTAAATTCTCTTACAGGCAAGAACTGGACTCTCAGTAAATGTTGTTTATTTATTAACCCAAGGAATATTACCAAGCAAAGACTTATAATTCATTTTGCACCTAAGTATCATCTCACTCTTTTTTCCTCTGAAGTTCCTAATGAAGTTACCT
The DNA here is from genome assembly GCA_028646515.1 of Pseudochirops corinnae. Taxonomy (NCBI): domain Eukaryota; kingdom Metazoa; phylum Chordata; class Mammalia; order Diprotodontia; family Pseudocheiridae; genus Pseudochirops; species Pseudochirops corinnae. The sequence goes on from CM053585.1 coordinate 279,916,145, forward strand.
ATAATATTTTGTATAGTTATATATCATCCTAAAATACAGTCCAATATTAACTGAACTCTGTCTCTCCATATGTACATATATCTATACATCTATTTATATAGACATATAGGCATATATGTGTGTGTAGACATATATATGTGTACATATATACATCTGTATAATATACATAAGTATATCTTTTACATGTGTACACATTTATCTACCCCATTTATATGTGTATCTATACATGTGCATATATCTTTGTTTATACACATACATATTTTTATGTTTCTTAAGGGGAGACAGACAAGAGACAGAAAGAATATAGTTTTAATAGTCAATCAGTAGTTGTAAATTCAATGCTTCCTGTATCAAGTATGCTGTTAAAACTTGCCATCTAATACCAGAATGTATAATTATTGTGTAGATAGGAAATGAAATTAAAATAAATTTTATAAATTAGAGTTTAAAATAAATCTATGATAAGTGATTGTTGTTGTGTCATTCAGACATGTCTGATTCTTCATGATCCCATGGACCATGCTGTCCATGGAGTTTGCTTGGCAAAAATACTAGAGTGGTTTGTGATTTCCTTTTCCAGTTGATTACGACAAACAGAGGTTAAGTGACTTAAATATCAGAGAAATCAAAATCATTTGGGAACAGG
>CM053585.1:279917290-279942980 GCA_028646515.1 Pseudochirops corinnae
TATATATATATATATATATATGATTATATCAATGCACACATATCAATGCACAATTAATATGGGCATGCTTTCCAATAGCACAGTTTAGAACTTATCCATGACTTCTCATCCTGTAACTCAGATTATAAGAGTACATCAATACCCTGTTCTGATATTTACTATGCATGTGACATTAAACAAGTTATTCAGCCTCTCTGCATACCTTGCTCAGCTATAAAATGAATATATTGAAGCTGATTACTTCTAATCCTCCTTCTACTAATATTAGATCTGTGATCTTACAATTGTTAGAGGAATAACATGTAATAAGCATCAAGACTGGGTTCAAAATAAAGGCCTCTTAGTCTTATCCATATATTTTTGCATATACCACAGACATCACAAAAAAGTATTATATATGTATATTCACATACACATGTAGGTAAATATGCAAAGGGTATATATGTTATGAATGGGTATATATATATGTGTGTGTGTATATATATATATGTATATATATATATATACAATATTCATTTTGTTGATGAAAAAGCTATATAGAGACTAATAACTTGCTTAACCTCACACATTCAGTATCAGAGCATGGTCTTAAGGTACAGTTTCTGAGTGATCTGAGATACAGGACAAAAAGACAAGGATGGGTTCCATCAGTAGCATTGAAGAGTATGCTCATATTAATCAGACCACAAGTACTTTGATAAAATTATTTTTATGCGGCTAGATGTAATATCCTTAACCAGAATTATCATCCCATTTTTCTGATCTCTTTCAATTGGAGTTCATATAAAAAGAGTACTTTGACAAGTTGCTATCATGCTATTATTCTTTTAGGTTGAAAATGATAATTGACTATTGCACAGTTGGATAAAGTTACTGCATTGAGTAGATTTCATTTGGTTCCCAAAAGACTAATTTCTTGGCTAGTTATTTCTATTTTAATATCTTTCATTCTATCATTAATACACACATACACAAACACACACATTGTCCTGTGGCTAGTAAAATGCAACAAAAACAAACTGAAGTATATTTTCTAGGAGCAAGAGAATAGTTTATTGACAGTGACATATACAACTGTTAACAAAGCATGTGTCTCTGACCACATCAGTAAATCCAGGGACCACAAGAGGAGGAGAGATCCTCTTCATCAACACACATCAAAGAAGGATCTTAGTAGACATGGAGAAAAGGTAATAGATTGTAGGATTGGGGCAGAAATACAATAGTTGGCTATCCTGAAAAAGATGGGCAGGCATTCAGGTAAGACGGGCTGGTATTTAAATAAGGCTAATCATGCCTCTCTGGAACAATTGAGGAATGTTAGTTGTTTTATGGGGTCCCATCTATATTTTGTAGTTTTTGCTACAGGCAGACATATTGTCTCCTTGGAAGAAATAAAAACTCCTTTAAATATGCAAAAATAGGAAGGACAGACCACTATTTAGGGGATGGTAATTTTATGGGGCTAATCTAACAAATGTTTATGAAGTAGCTAGGGGATGCCAGTATAGGAGAGGAGATAACAACCTTTCTTTTAAACTAAACTAAGTTAGAGATAATTCGCTGGATAGCTTAGCTCAACTTAAACCAGGTAGATGCAGATCAGTTAAATTCCTGAGCTAAACTCTAACCAGGTGAATGCAAAACCCAATTATAAAATTAATACAGTATAAAATAAGTTACATTTTAGAACAAATAGAGTAAAAATCAAGTAAGAGGTAATATTAATTTTGTACAGTCCTAAAAGTCTTAAAACATTTTTACAGGTACTAAATTTAAAACTGTGCTAAGACTTTTAGGACCCTCATATATACATATGCATACACAGATGTACATATGCACACATATACATACATATACATGCAAATACATACATGCACAACTACATGCATACATTTTGCCATAATAGATGAAGAAAAAGAGGGTTTCAAAAAGACATGGAAGGATTTGTATGATTTAATTCAGGCAAAATGGGCAAAATCAGAAACACGTAGACTGTGGCATGAATATTAGAAAAATGAACAATTTCATAAGATGAGAACTCTTATTAACTAACCAATCAACTATAATACTAAAGGACTAATAAATAATGCTACCCACCTTAGGACAAGGGGAAGGGGGAAAGAAAGGAATACATATTTATATAAAACTGTGATAGATATTATGCTAATTACTTATATGTTATTTCACTTGATTCTCACAAAAAACCTACAAAGCATTATCTCATTTTATAGTTGAGGAAACTAAGGCAACAAGAGGTAAAGTGATTTGTCCAGAGCCCTACTACTAGTAAGTGTATGAGGCTGGATTTGAACTCAGGTCTTCTTCATTTCAGGGCCAGAGTTCTACTCACTGCAACACTAAATAATATTGGAAAATTACGCAAAATAAGAAATGTATTTTTGGATAAAAGCAATATAGAAATACATTTTGTTTAGCTGTGACTATGGGATAAAGGATTGTGGATTTCCTTCCTTCCTTCCTTCCTTCCTTCCTTCCTTCCTTCCTTCCTTCCTTCCTTTCTTCCTTCCTTTCTTCCTTCCTTCTTTCCTTCCTTCCTTCCTTCTTTTCCTTCTGCATCTCACTACCTCTGTCTTTCTCTCTCTTTTGTTTCTCCTTTTTTCCCATCATAGTCAGGTTAGCTTTCTGCATTATCAATTATTTTTCTACTTTACATAAGAGAAATCCAGTAATATAAGACTGATAAATGGTATGATGACTAGAATATGGAACTTGGAGTCTTGAAGACCAGAGTTTGGGTACTGCCTTGGACAATTACTGTCTGCATGATCCTAGGAAACTCATTTAACCTCTGTCAGTCATTTTCTTTACCTATAAAATAGGGAAAATCATGTCACCTTCATCTCAGGTTTATTATGAAAATCAAATGAGATAAACATATATCAAATCCTTTGAAAACCTTAAAGAAATAAACATAAGTTATAATAATGATAATAACTGTAAGTTGTTTTTGCTGTAGGTCATATGTTAATGAGTTTGTATTTTTTTTCTCTTTAATTTTTTAAGCCTGAATAGAGTAGATGATAAAAATTGATAGCATAGATTATCAGGGATATTTTCATGATAGGAAGAGATAGACTGAGTGCTGGACATGAGTTGAAATCTTCACTCTTCTACTTACTATGTATGTGTTATCTTGGTCAAGCCACATTTTGTCTCTGGTTCCCTCATTTATCACATGATTGGGTTAGATGAGAATAGTACTCTTCAAAGTCAAGGGTAGGGGGGGCCCTGGTGAACTATAACCTGATCACTAGGGCTGTGGGATGAGTCAATCAAAGAGTGAGAAATGGGTCAAAGACCATTTCCCCTGTGATAACCAATTCTGAGTCTTGTCTCCATTACAAATGCTTCATTTTCATTTTGTCATTCTCAACCTTTCATGTAATTTAAAACAAAAAAACCCCCACAAGATTTTAAAATGTATATATATATATTTTTTTTTCTCATTAATGCTTTAGGGTGCTAACATTATCTTGTCCTATATAGTGCCATAGGCTCAGATGACCTATAAATACAAATTACATATATGTGTGTGTATGTGTGTGCGCGTGTGTATGTGTGTCTGTTTGTATGGATATATGTGTGTATGTGTGTGTGTGTGTCCTACTGCTTATTTTCTAACCTTGCTCCATGCAAGATATATGATGTACTAACTGATTTAAACTGAACCACTGTTTAATATACTGGCCACCTAAACTATGAAAGATCATGTGAGAACTCACATGAGAGAAATGTATCATTCTGAGGTCGACTCTATTTTCATATAACATCCATATTTTGAAAGTGTTTTGTGAAAATAATATTGAGACATGAACCGCCTCTACATGGGCTTAGTAGAAGCTTGAAAAAGGGGTCAGATAAATTAAATAGTGGCTAACATAGCAAGATATTTCAGTTAATACTTTTAAAAGTAGAAATAAAGTTTTGAAGAATCAAAGGAGCATTATAACTTGCAACATTAAATCTGCCTGATGTTTAGGAAGTGGTTATTATTCTTGATATCACAATATTCTACTCCTTCCCCACTTTCCTTCCTCTACCTTACCACCAAAGCCGTGTTGGAAGAGCACTTTAGAAAAACAAACTTTCCATCGGAGCAGTCAAATTTGCTCTTCATCCTTCTAATTTCATACAGATAGATTTCAAAATTAATAAATATTATTTTATATTTCAATATAATAAGGCTATTTCAATATTCCATTTTTATAATATGATTTGGAAAGGAAGGTTCTGAATTTATTGGGGGACATCTCTGCCCTTTAGGTAAGGAGTTGCAGACACAAAAGTCAACAAACATCAAATGCATCAGTGAAGTGTAACCCATGCCTTCAGAAAAGCCATTCGACCAGCTTATTTTATGTATGAAAATTCATAAATCAGCCTACCGCTCTTCAGTTTCTCTATAGCTACATATGGGTTCATTCAAAGTCTGGAAGGACATTTCTGTCTTTTTCAGTAGTTGGGTACCTGGAAACCAGTGTTAGCAAATATATGTGCAGACAAGAGAAACACATCCATATATATACACCTTCAAATCAACAATACAACATTTGGAAGTGTCTTCCTGTCCTATTCTGATGTGACAGGTGGCTAAAAAACCTGTTCACACTTTCCATTCTATGTGTCTTTCTCTCTGTCACTATTCTTCTTGTCCTTTCATATCTTACAACTTGCTTACATTTTTGTATCAAGGTATATCTCTCTCCTGTTTATTTGCTCTCAATAAATTCTTTCATAAATTTTTTGTTTGTTTGTTTGTTTTTTGTTTTGTTTTGTTTTTCATACCAGGGATATAGAATTTTTCCCGCCATAAAATTGTAGGTGTCTTTGAGTTCATTTTAGGAGTTTTGCAAGTTTCTGTTTTGATGTAAAATCAATCACTCTCACCCCCATTTTTTTCAGTTTCTATCTATTCTATTTTTAACTTATGGAATAAAACAAGCATTTCCATAACATACTACAACAAAAAAGATGGCTGCATATGGAACTGCACATCTACTATGTACAATTTGCTATTCTTTTCAAATATATAACAAGTTTGTCATGTAAATTTCTCTCCCCCCCTTTTCTCTCCCTCCCCCTCCTGCCCTAGAGATGGCTACCATTAGACACAAATAGGAGTATGTATGTATATACACACATATACATAGATGCAAAATGATTCAACACATCTGTTTATCAGTTCTTTTCTCTGGATGAAGATGGTATCTTTCTTCATATGTCCTTTAGAGTTAATTTGGGTATTTATAATAGAGAAAATAACTGATTTGTTCAAAGTTGTTCTTAAAATAATATTGCTGCTCTTCTTCCCCCAAAGGAAAAATGGACCTGACTATGGTTCTGAGCAGTTCCAAAATTAGATTTTTAGTATATTTTACTCTAAAAGCAGATATTCCTTTTGCATGCTTTTGATGAATTATGTGGTTATCTGTTTCTGCTTTCAACTTCACTAAATGATTATGGAACTTTTTAATGGTTGTTACAGAAAGAATACAAGAAATACCTGATCTCCTAGTTTTCTATGGGCTGATCTTTTAGATTTCTCATTAAAATAAAACCCAGGTTCAAACTAAGTGTTAAGTTGTTACAAGTTTTGAATATCATCCTATAGCCCATAATAAGGAAAAATTCCCATAGGGTTTCATAATCTGTCTGGCAGAACTGTTCCTTTGTTCTTAGCTTGATCTTGCACATTTTAAAAGCAATTGAACATTGTGATTTCTATAATTTAATCATAGTAATTTAATCACACACATCTACTGTGCATAATACCTTCATATACTGTGAATATTTATACCTCTATTGCTCTGTATCTATATAAACATGCAATTAAGGAAATGGGTAACCAGACTATCAGTCTTATTGTTTAAATTAAACAGCCTTGCACACAAAGAATGAGGGGAAAAACTATTTTATATAAAATTCTGAAAGCATGGGGATCTAGATTTGATTCTGTGCACTGCTAATTATTACCTGTGAGACATTGGGGAAGTCATTGAATATCTCCATTTCTCTGTTTCCTCTATGATTCTTCCAAGGGATTCTATGGTTTTCTTGTAGTAAGAAATTTACATTCTTGTAAATGAAGAGGAAATGATAAAGCAGAAAGAATATCAACTTTGGAGTTACAGGACCTGAATTAAAATCCTAACTCTGTATTTTCTTCCTGTGTTATCTTGTACAAGTCAATTTTCTCAAGACTTGAATTTCCTAATCTGCAAAAATGATCTGTATCCTCCCTTTCAACCTTAGATTTATGAACCTATGAAATAATGACCATAACTGACTTAATTATGGAAAGACCACATCAGACTTTGGATGTGATTCTCTTTCTCTACATTCCAAAGTCATTGTCAGGGGAAATGGAATTGGAAGTTCATGTAGTCTAAACTCATTATCTAAATGAAGAAAATTTATGTTCAAAGAAGTGAAATAAATGACTTGGCCTAAGATGTCATCATCATCATCATCATCATCTGACATTTATATATCCCCAACTGTGTGCCAGGCATCACGCTATGCACTTTACACTTATTTCTTATTTGGTCTTCACAAGAACCCTGGGAGATAGATGCTATCATTATTCCCATTTTATACTTGAGGAAACTGAGATAAACAGGTTAAATGACTTACCTGCTATTACACAGCTAGTAAATATCTGAAGTCATGTTTGAATTCAGGCAGGTCTTCCTGACTCTAGGGCTGGCACTCAATCAGTAATGCCATCTAGATGTCCGTATTATATCACCTAAATTTCTCAAAATATCCTTGCCAGACATTCCATGTAGGCTCCTAAATAGTAGAGTAGAAAAGATGGGATTTGAATCAGAGATATCATCTCATCTTTCTGTTTTGCCTTCAGAAAGTTATAGAACCTCCACAGTCCCCATATTGTCCTTTGCAAAATTAGGAGGTTGGAAGAGAAGGTCTTTAAGTTATCATTCAACTCTATATCTAGGAAATTATGACTAAAAAAAGTTCTCTTTTATCTCTTCCTTTGGTTCCGAAAGGAGAAGAAATTTTCAAAAGCAAAACAAGACAAAACATATAGGACATGCAGTGCTGATATCACTGAACATAATATGGTCTTTTCCAACAAATAGATAATCTGTGCACAGAGTTCAATATGAAATTGAGAGAGGCAAGGGTAAAAGGCTTAAATAAATTACTATAGCTTTGGCCTCATGTAATTCTCCTGTTATTCCAGAAAATATTTCCATTAGTCCTCTCAAAGGAGAGAAGATCTAGAAACAGACTAAACCAGAGGAGATGCTTTTTCCTCATTCTCTGAAGCAGTCTCACTCCTTTCCTCATAAATGTGTGCTAAGGTGCCCTTGAATCTTGCATTTGAAGTTGAAGGTGGATGGGTGGATGGGAGAAAGTTTCAGAGGCTGAAATCTTTTTTTATACAATAGTTGATCAATCTGAAAGGAGAGTTGGGGGAGGATGAGAAATGCAATCCAAAGGGATAATTGAACTAATTGTTTTGGAAGTCTGTCCTTAGATTCTACTACAAAGGTACCATTTTTCTCTGTCCAAAGCAATGTTTATGCTATGTTCAGGAAAGTGAACGGGCTCTCCCTTGTGGAAAATCCTAACTCCACAGTTTCTTCTCCTATTAAAACACATTGATTTGATGTATGACTTTTTTTCAAGCCAACTATCCGTTTTCTAATTCCTTCCACTTTTCATACTATAAAATTATTCAATCACATAATGATTTAACCTGTATAAAAAGTCAAGCTTGGAAAAGCAGTCCTCAATCATGTAATGATGGGAGTTATGTCATGTCATGACACTCCTGCACTGTCATTTTCAAAGGATTTTTGAGAATATTCTCCCTTTCTGGGAATTGACAGTGGTTTTAACTTGCTAAAGCCAAAGACTTTTCTTAGCTCATAAGTATTCCAATCAGGAAGTCACAGCCCCTCATCAGACATCCTGGCCATTGGTTTTTTAGGACATAAGATATCACAGGGTAAATCATTCACCACAAAAAAGAGAAATCATTTACCAAATATGAGATCCAAAAGTGTTAAATATTTTGTTTCAAAAGGGAGTGTTGTCTCATTTCTTTTGTGTATCTTAACCTTTGCCCAACAGTGAATGAAATGGCCCTTAAAAAAAGACATATTAGTCTCTATGCAAATCAGTACTGAACCTTTCAAGTAAAGACTGATTGTATCAAACTGTGCCAAGGAAAACACACTGAAAAAGTGAAATCTATTTGAATTTCCTTTTGAAGTCAGAAGTAGCAAGGGATTCCTGCCTTTGAGCAATTTTAGATTTTCTTGTGATCACCACTTCAATACAGGGACAAGGACAGCAACCTTAAACTATACATTTTATGCATTTTATTTAGACTGCGGCTTTAATGTCTTAGAATAAAAATGTTGCCATGACCTTCTACCAGAAAAAAGACCATTTACAGCCATTATAAATTCACAGTTAATTAAAGGTTAAAAGCAACTTGCCAATTAGTATGAAAGATAATTGTTCTCCTTTTGGTTACCTTATTATATGTACCATTGGGTATGTGAGAATGAGTATTGTCCTGTTGTTTAAATGCAGTCACTAGCTTTTGCTGAAGCTGTAACTCCCTAAAGACTTGCCCTTGGAAACAAAAATTGAGATGAAAAAGCTTCCTTTTCTCATGAAAATTGAATTCCTGCTATTTATAATAGGTAGAAAGGAGGAAGGAAAAGATGGATGGAAGAAAGGAAGCAGAGAAAGGAGAGAGGAAAAGAAAGAAGAAAGGAGGGAAGAAAGGGAAGAGGAAGTCAGGAAGGAAAGAGAAGAGAAGAAGAGGGTGAGAAGAAAAGAGGGTGAGAGGAAAGAAGAGAGGAAAGAAGGAAGAAAGAGAAGAAGGAAGCAAAGGAGGGAGTGGAAAAGGAAGGAAGAAAGGAAATAAAGAAGGAAGGAAAGATAAAGGAAGGGAGAGAGGGAGAAAAGAAGGAAGGAAAGAAAGAAGGAAGGAAAGAAGGAAGGGAGGAAGGTGAAAGCAAAATCCCTAGGTTAGCATGCATGTTGAAGAGAAAGTTAGATATTAGCAAGGTAAACATTTGATTCAGGATACTTTAGTTATTAAAACTCTAGAGCCCTTAAAATGATCCATAAGTAGAATATGATATGTGAGAATAAAGCATGGGTGTGTGTATAGAGAATGAAGGCTATATAAAGAGTCTGTGTATTAAGTGGGTGTGCGTATGTGAGTAGTTTGAAAAAAGAATAAGAAATTATACAAAGACTAAATAGCTTATAGAAGCTTCCCAAAGAAATTTCACCACATGCTACAAAATTTGTGGATCTAAAGATGACAGCTCTAAAAAGTGTCAATAGAATCACAAAAGTCCACCTCAAAAACTACAGAATTACTGAGAAGTGATGGATTTGTATACCTGAGGTCACCACAAATCTATGGACTACATTAGGCTAATAACTAGATTGGTCTGGCTAAGTTTACCAGCTTTATTGGTATCACTGACTTTCTGAAGTCTTTGTGAATCATTGTTGGAGGGACAATCAGACAAGTACTATGTAATTATTCCTACTATATTTATTTGCTCTATTTAAAATAAAATAACTCACATTAGCCTTCCTAAGGATATTATATTAGTGTAATTTATTCCATTTTTAAAGAGCCTTAGCCACCTCATATGATGAGATGTTTGTTTAAAGCATTCACTTAACAAAATTCTAAGACAAATAAGAGAATTAGAAAGAGAGCCACCCCTACCCCTAAATAAAGGTGTAGCTGAGAAAAGAATAGTGAGACAGTTGTGCCTACTCAGAATGAATGTATAAAATAACTATTTTATACATATTTCCAAAATGTATTTGCTTTTTGCCAAAAGAAAAAGAAATTTTAAAATGAAATAGATACTTGAAGATCCCTGGTTTGGGAAGGGGGCAGGGGGAAAACAAAATAAATCTTGAAAAAATAATTAAGCAAAACAAAACTGGTTTCAATATCTTGTCATTATATTCTCAAGGCACTTTTAACATGGAGAATGGGATGCTGAAGCATTTGCCTGTTTACATGATCTTAGCACCAAATGATAATGATAAGCATGTTTTAAGACTCCTACACAATTTTTCCATATGCTTCAAACAAGTTTCATGAGATAATGGCATAACTTGTAAGTCCAGGAACAAATAGTCGTGTATACCAGAAATACATTCTGCATCAGCTCTTTCCAGTATGCAAATGGGCAGTACTTCGTAAATGCATGTCTGTTTTATGCTTGCCAATAAGGGAGGCTATTGATTAAAACATAAAAGCTTCAAGGTAAGCAAATGTGTTTCTCTACTTTCAGAAAGTATTTCATTCGCAAGAGCCCCAGTCTCTGTGAGATTATTTCTTTAATTGACCTTTGTTAATTTTGTATATTTTTTCAGTCACAAATGATAGTTATTTTCCCCCTATGTTAATTCAATCCAGTTCAAGAAACATTTATTAAGCAATTAAGAAATTATATTAGACACAGGATAGAAAAGTGAAAAAGAGGAGAAAGAATCCCTAACATTGAGAAGATTATAGGGGACAGGAATACATCATGTACACAGATATGTAAATATATCATGTACACATGTATATATATATATATATATATATATATATATATATATAATGGACAATGTAGATTGCCATAGATAGATGTATAACATGCATGAATACATATGTGTGTGCACATATGAATGTGTATTATGTACATATTTATATATGCATGTGTATGTACGTGCAAATATGTATCAAGTGAAATGAACAGTCAAAGCAGACTCTGAGGTTGCTTATCTGGTAACTGGAAGGATGGTGATTTTGTTGATAGAAATAGGGAGATTAAAAAAGAAAGGGGTGGCTTTAAAAGGAAAGTTGATTGAGTCTATATTGAGTTAGAGAATCTTGTGGGATATCAAGGCTGAGATATCCCATGGGCATTTGGTGATGTGGGAATGAAGTTTAGGAGACAGATAAAGACTACATGTCTTCCTTCACAAATAGATTCAATGAGCAGACTATAATGAGACCTTTGAGAAAGGTTATCAAAAGAGACAAGACAAAACATGATGAGATAAGAGAGAATAAAGTGACATGAGATGAGATGGTACAGATCCAGAAGAGAAGGAAAGAGAAGAGAAAAGAAGATTGCCTATTATAGAGATTCCAGGGCCACCTATATAAAAAAGGGTGATGGCCCAATAGAGAATGCTAAAAAAGAGTGGTCAGATAGATAGCAGAACCAGGAAATTGTAGTGTTGTGGACATTCAAAGGGCAAGTGTCTAGGAGAAAAGAGGAGTTAAACCATAGAGAGTTCAAGAAGAATGAGGACTGAGAAAAAAAAAATATTGGATTTAAGAATTAAGAAATCCTTGAGGACTTGGGAGAGAACAGTTTAATTTTAGTAACACTTTCAGAAACCATATTGCAAGAGGTGGAAGGATGATTAGGAGGTGAGGAAGTAGAGGCAACATGTATAGATGGCTTTTTTTTAAGCAGTGTACAAAATCAAGGAGAGCTATGTGATGACAATTTGAGGAGATGGATTTTTGTTTTTGTTTTTTAAAGAATGGGAAAGATGTGATCATGTTGGTAGGTGGTAAAGAAGAGACTAATGGATAAAAGAAAGGAGATAATTGAAGGTGAAAACTTCAGAAGGAGCTAGAATGTCATGGAATTGATGTGTAATCATATTGGTGATAGTTTTGTTAAGGAAAATAGACCCCTCTTCTTCTGAGACTAGAGTTATCCAGAAGAGAATGGAAGATGATATTGAAGATTTGAGGAATAATACTGAAGAGATAATGAATGACTTCTTTTTAATTTACTTGACTTATTACTACATAAGAATAAAAGGAGTAGATAGGATCTCAGATTTAGAGCTGGAAGAGACCTCAGAGGCCCTACAGTCCAACCCTCTTATTTTACAGATGGAGAAAATTAACAATGTCACATAGGAAGCTAGTATCAGAAGCAGAATATGAATGATCTCTAACTCTAGAGCACTGTTTCCCAGTAATTTTCATATTTGTAGATGTAGCAATAGCTTCAGATGTGTATAGACTTATAAAAATCTGTGCTAAAGGAAACTAAAAGGAAATTTTAGCCATTTTTTCCCTTCCTAAAACTATTTTTTAATCTTTGCTTTAGAACAACAAAGGCTTTAAAATCAAAGATGGGAAAGCTTTGGAAAAATAAGTAGGGATTTGGAAAACCATTCTAAACTTGGACTATAATTTCTAAATATATTTAGAAAATATGAATAAATCCTCTCTAACCTCATTCAGTCAGTGGCTTTCATTTGAGTTTGCAAGATTTCAAACTGCAATCTGTATTTATTGAGCTCAGTGAGGCAAATGTCTATTAAAACCCCAGCAAGCAACTTAGAAACTATTAAAAACCTTCCAAAGGGACATCACTGTTAAAATCAGTCAATAAATTAACCACTGGGTTAGGCAAGCCTGGGACTCATCTATCTTTTTGAACACTGTTAATGAAGCCTACATTTTTGTATGGTAGTTGCCGTGAAGCTGCCGGTGACACATGTTTCTAAGTTACTCTGCCTTGCGTCTGGGCATTAAGTGTCTAGTAGTTCATTAGAACATTGATGATGTGTAATTATCTCACAAAGGTTGTCACCAAATGGAAATTTAGAGAACCATTATAATAGTCTGAAATTATCATTAGAGACTCACATCATCTGGAAACGCTATGTGGTTACAGATTAAAGATGCTTCAGAGGTATAGCTACAGATTGACCATGAGTAGCATTAATCTTGCATCCAATGATAGTAATAAGAAATAGTTCTCAAGCAAGACACACACAAACACACATACACACATGCAAAAAACACATTCTCTTTTGTTCAAGAAGAGTTAACAATGGGAATATTAAAGATGTTCTTTATGTGATACCAATTTCCGCTTTTCTATAACTATTATTTATTTAGTATTATAAAAAATGATTGCTACCATTTAAAGATCACTTGATGTTTTACAAAGAAGTTTCAATGAAGGAAAAATAATCACTGAAACATACAATGTGCCTTAAAGTTTACAAAGCATCTTAAACTACCTCATTTAAACCTAGCGACAATTCCATGACATAAATATTCCTGTCACCATTATCTCCATTCTATAAATGAATAAATCGAGGCTCAGAAAAGTTAAATAACTTGTCCATATTAACATAGCTAATAAGTGTTCAAGGTAGGATTTGGACTCAAATCTTCTTGACTCTAAATTGAGTACTTTATCCATTATGCCCTCCTACTGAGGTATGTAGCAATTAGCATTACTAGCTCTATTTGAACAGATGAGGAAACTGAGACTCAATGGTAAATTATTTGCTCACTTTGGGCATCCAATCTGAAACTTAGGCCTTCAGGTTCCATCTAATATATTCTTTTTCCTTTCCCAAAATCACTAGGTAAGTGACTTGTTGACCCCACTAAGTTACTCAAATATATTTCATGTCAATGGAAAAAAGGGTGATACTGGAAAAGATGATTTCAGTGAACCTTAAAGATCTAAAATTAGCAACACTAATTTTCTTGTTACCCTTCATTAGAGAACCAATTTCTCTGAAAATTTAGGATATCTATGTGACATCTAGTATTATACTAATGATCTTTATAAGGGAAGATGAATAGATTAGGAATTTTATTATTGAATTGAATATCATAGAGTTCTAAATAAGATGAAGGAGAAATTATGATTTCATCAATTTAAATCCCAAGGAAGAAAAAAGAGAGCTGGGATATACCACAATCATTCAGCAGCTTCCTAACTTGACTTGATATTATATGTGTTTCTTATTTAAGGTCCTTTCTGATTTCATAGAAGTTTAGTGTTGAAAGTGACCTCCAGTAACTCAACTCTTTTCTCCTTTCCACCTCTCTGAGGCCCCAAGAGGTTTTCTTAAGGTAACCTAGATAATTAGGGGCAGATCTGGTACTAAAATCCAGGTTTGCTTCATTAACAGTCTGGGGTTCTTTCCATTCTAGAATGCTATCTTTTTATTATCCATCATTACACAGGAAACCCCTAAATAAGGGCAAATTTTACACTGATGATGGGCTGCAAGATAAGCCCAGAAATTAAAGTGTAAAAACAGAACACAGACAAGTTGGCACCAAATGTCAGCCCCCAAATCAGTACTGGTAACAAAAGCCCACACATCTTCCATAAATATAACCCACACACCAGCAGTAGGCTTGCTTATAGCTCTTTAGCACATTGCTGAAAACTGGCATATGTTAGTAAAATTTTACTTATGCCTACTTCCAGGGCTGTCCTTGGAGATGGCAGAGCCTTTGAATAAGCAATATGTGCCCATCCCCCTGCCTGGCCAGAGGTGGAGCGAAGTCTAGAAGAACACTGTCCACAGAAAAAGAATTCATGATGTAACTGATAGATTGCTCGATTTGGAGCCTACAAGACTTGTTTGAAAATAATTTCAGCTACTCACTAACTATGTGACCTTGGGTAACTCATTTTTGTATCCCCGGCACTTGGCACAATGCCTGGAACATATTACGTATTTAACATATGTGTCTTGACCAATTCACTCACTAAACTGAGATGCTTTGCTTCTGCATCTATAAATGGGGAAATAATATTTACCTCATAGGGTTTTTATTCTGATTAAATTAGAAAACAATGTAATATTTGCACTGACTGTCTCTCATATCCAGAATTATCTCCTTCTCTACCTTTGCCTCCAGGTTTCCCTGGCTTTCTTCAAGACTCAGCTAAATTTTAGTTTTTTTAAGAAACCTTTTCCAGTCTTCCTTTCCTCTGGTATTATCTCCAAAATTCTGAAGATTACCTGGCAAGAAAGGGTGCTGAACAGCAAGGTCCCCTGTCTAGCTGAATTGCCAACTATTCAATCTCTACTTCAGAGAATGCAACTCTAATGGATTGGCCACATAACCTGCATTTAGGATCATGACAAACACGCACTTATCTAAAGGACTGTCTTACAGAGAATTTGTGCAAGACAAGCTGTCATCAGAAGAAATGGTACAAGGACAATCCAAAAGTCTCTCTGAAGAACTTTACTATCAATTGTGAGGCATGGGAGAAGCTGGCACAGGACCACTCAGCATGGCATTCCTACATCAAAGAAGGCACTGTATTCCATGAGCAAAGCAGAATCACAGTAGTACAAAGGAAAATGTAAAGTGCACAAATCCAGAGACATCTCCATGTTCTGACAGATTACTTGTGCCCAACCTTCTAAACTTTTCCCGGATTGATCAACCATAGTCAAATACACTCTACGTTGACCCTGACATCATGATGTTATTGGTTTTCTTTTAAAATGAAGGACAAACATCTCCAAATTATTCTGCGCGTGCATGTGTGTGTGTGTGTGTGTGTGTGTATGTGTGTTTGCGTTTGTGTTTGGGTGTATACTTTATTTGTGTATAGTTGTTTGCATGTTGTCTTTCTCTATTACACTATGAATTCCTTGTGATCAGGGACTATGTTTTTTCTTTCTTTTTAATCCCACTATACTTAAAACAATGCCTATCACATAGTCAGCACTTAATACACAGTTATTGACTTGATTTACTAGTTGACTTGACTATATATAGTACTTTGTAAACCTTAAAACAAATGAGACCATGTATATGAAATACTTTAAAAAACAAGGTCTTATGAAAATATAGCTTATTGTTATTAATAATAATGTACATGAAATGATTTGTAAAGCATCATATAAACACCATTTGTAATGATTATTATTAAATAGACTAAAGGTGACTAAAGAGAACATTGAGGACAACTTTGAAAGGAAAGAAGCAGCTTTGTATAATAATAGATGATAAATAGATAGACTGATAGACAGACAGAAATTAACATATCAGTGTATATTGAAGAAAGGAAGGTCTGGGTTCATGTCTTACCTCTTACACATAGTGGCTGCATGACCTTGAGCAGGTTATTTAAACTCCTAGTCATCTAGCCAACTCTCTAAGGCTATAAGTTGCAGAGAACGTGCCTATCTACATTGGAAAAAGGAGTTTCTTCATCTGGGAGTTATCTATACCAGTGATTACAGATCCTGTTCCTAACCTTGAAAAGAAAAATATATTACAAGAAGGCATCATATAGCCTAAAGGGGCCCCAGTTTCCTCATCTGTATATCAAAGGGTTTGGACTAAATGATTAAAAAGTCTTTTTTGAATCTAACATGGTAAAGTACTGAAGGATATATCTGAGAGAGAGGAGAATGGAGCTTATCATTTTTCCTTGGTGGTAATTAGCAGGCACACACACACATATAAACACACAAAGCACATGCGTTCTCCACACAAAGATGTACAGAGAAACACACAGCCACACGTAGACGGACACATAAGTATACAAACATGTATACACAAGGGCTTTATTGGTACTGATTATGTCATCTTTTTACCTCCTTCACATGTACTGACTCCCCATTCTTCCTATCCTAAGTAATCCCCTACCTATTGTGAATCAGAACAACAAAATAAGGTTCCTCAAACCGCAGAACCTGAGGGAGACCCATTGTTATCTTATTCTAGAAGTAGCTCTTCTCTTTTTTAAAACTTTTTTTTCATCATAGTAAATGAGATGAGACACTGCAGGAAAGTATTTGGTAGGCTCCTATAGAGCAAAAAGAAGAGGAAACTACATCAAGGACAAGCCCAAAGCTAAGGCCTGTAGAAGGCTGGGCCAACAAGGAGCTAGCCTGACTATAGCTAGGACTGGGAGAAGAACACCATCCATTTAGTAGTTTTTAAATTCAGACACATAATCCTACTCATCACATGCTAAAACACTGTTATTTCTATGTTGCTGAAGGACTCTAAGCACAATCACTATCATTTACATTTGAAACCCTGCAGCAAAGGCCTAGCTGTCCCAACTTAGTTGGGCATTTATTCAAAATGGGGAAATTATCTTGCTCAAAGGCAAAAAAAGGATTAATAGCTTTACATATAACTAAAAATCACAATAGCATAACCCACAACTGCAGGGGAAAAGCTGCAAAACCACAATGTGAAGATGAAATGCTGATATCATAAGACAGACTGGGTCCTTAGAGGTAGAAACTGTTCGTATTTACAGCTCAGTATCATTGTGATGAATGAAGGCAGCATCAGTGGTGCAGACAATCACAGCTATTCCTTTGATGAAGAGCAATGTAACTCTAGCAATCATGGCCTGCTAATGTAAGCCATTAGAGAAACAGCAGGGGACAGGAATTTGCTCACTATAACAGAGTGTAATGTTTATCAGTGTTCATTAGCCAGGATGTATCATGGACACAAACTTGATAGAAACGGTCATCATGTTAGAAAGGTGCCCAAAGATAATACTTTTCCCAGAAGACTCAGAGACCAGTTTATGACCCGATTATGTATGAAATGGGCTGAGAAGTACACCTCATCCTAAAACCTAAAAATATGTGTAAAATCTGTGCAGGAAGGGCAATTCTGTTCCCTTTGACCTATTAGTGATGTCCAAAGTGATTCTTATCTGAGACTAATGTGGGCTAGAATGACCTATAAAGGTTGATGGACCAGGATGATTTTGAGTCGGGCCTTGCAGGATCAGTAACCCTATATTTAACACAGCACATAGTAGGCACTTGAAAATGCTTGCTGTTGGTGCTGATAGTGGTTATGAAGAGAATATAGGGTTCTATGGATGGAAAGAAGAATAGGGAGAAGTCATGAGATGAAAGGCATCAAGGCAGAATGCTCACATTAGTATGGAATTTATGTAGGCAGAAATAGAAATGGATTCATTTTAAGGGATAGGATAGAGACCAGTTGTAGAATATTGTAAAATGCCTTATGTATGAGAATAAAAATGTGTTTGAACATTAGAGTTAAAAAGAATCCTAAGGACCATTTTGTTGGTCCCTAATTTTATAGATGTGGACACTGATGCCTGGAAATGGTTAACTGATTTGTTTGATGCCAAATGGTAGCAGAGGCAGGACTGCCTTGCAATCCAGGGGTCTTTCTACCAGTTTGCACTTTATCCAGGTCATTCACTGAAGGGTCGCTGAAACTGAGGAGGGAAACACTAAGAGGAAATTATGCTTGGCAGGACAATAAATAGGTAACATTATAAGAGTTAGATTGTCTACAATGAGGTGGCAGGAGTGAATAAAAATAATTAAGACCACAGGGCACCAGACAAGAGATACCATAACCCTTATCTTCTTACAATGTCCTTCTCTGTCATCAACTCTAAGTTTTTAAATTAAGTATTACATAAAAGCAGGGAGTGAAATGGTGACTGATCAAACTATGACTTCTTATCATTCCAACTCTGGCACTCTATGCTATGTGTTGACAGCTTGATACAGTGAGTTCCACCTCTGTCTCTTGTCTCAATTGTAATGTAGTTGGCATGGCCTCTGACATACCTTGCAACTGTAGGTCTATGAACTGTAAATCACCTAGAACCAGGTAATAGTTTGACAAACACTAGAAATTTTCATAGTATAAATATCTATTCTATGATAAAAATGATGCCCCTAAATATAGAAGTAATATTTTCTCTGAAATGCCCTTCTATGAATGTTCTGCCTGGAAACTCAATAGGCATTTTTTTTTGCCTGTGAAATTTTCTTTTTTTTTTTTTTTTAATATAAATTCCAGCATTACTTGAGCCCATGTGCTTCATTTTAATTTAAACCGACATTTACTGAATGCCTCCCATACAAAGATAAACTAACAATAAGATAAAGTCCTAAGCTTCAAGGAATTTACAATATACTAACAGGAAATCAAATAGAAAATAGATGCTAGATAGACAGATAGATAGACAGAAAGACAGACAGACAGATAGACCGACAGACAGATAGATAGGTAGGTAGGTAGAATGATAGATAAATAGGTACATATGTAGGTAGAGGATAGGTAGATAGATAAATTTAATTATCTGGTGAAGTGCTACATAAGTTAGACTGAGTGGGAAGACACTGGAGGAAGCAAGATTGATTAGGAGATTATTGCAATAGTCTTAACATGTGATGATTGCCTGAACCCAGGTGTGTCAGCAAAGGGAATTTAAAGGAGTATATGAATTCCACAGACATTGTAAAAGTAAAATCAATAGCATTTAGTAACTGTGAGGGATCCCTGGCCTAGAGGATAGGTCCTCAATCTCAGAGTCAGGAAGATCTGGTTTCAAGTGCTGCCTCTGAAAAATAAGGTTTATGTGACCCTGGACAATTCACTTAATTTCCTCAATGCTCAAGTGACTCTCTGAGACCATAAATTGCACTGGAGGCATAGATTTATATTTGCTTAGGGAGTTTTCTCACAAGAAGTTACCTACATCAATGAAATCACAGACTTCATTTTAAAAAAATAACTGGAATTATGATGGTGCCATTAAAGAAAAGAGGGAAGTCATTACTAGTCCAACGTCAGTTGGATTGAGTTTCAAGCAGTGCCCTAGGGTTCTATGTTTGGCCTTTTGAAATTTCACATTTTAATCAATGATTGGAATATTCCCATCAAGTTCTATACCATACCCATTGGTACCATGGCCATCAGTCTAATCCCACCAAAACCAGAAACTCTACCCCAGGGTTTCTGAAATCTAATAAGTATGCTTTTGTATTTTCTTACCTGGAATCAGAGTTCCACACTCTCTTAGCCATCTCTATAGCATATGTTAGTATTGTCTCCACCTACATTTCTCAGTGCCCTATTTCCCTTAAGGTACTGTTTTCCCCCATTAGAATGTAACCTCCTTGATGACAGCAAATATCTTCCTTTTATTTCTATCTCTGACTCTTAGCACAGTGCCTATCATATAGGAAGCATTGATTAAGTATTCTATCTAGGCAATAGATAGAACACTGGGCTTGTGGTCAGGAAGAAGTGACCTCAAATATGGTTTCAGATACTTACAATCTATGTGACTCTGGAAAGTTTTGTTTTTTAATCTCTTTTTGCCTTAGTTTCTTCAACTGTAAAATGGAGATAATTATTTATCAATCTCTAATTGTTGTGAGGATCAATTGAGGTAATATATGTAAAGCATTTAGCACTGTGCCTAGCATATAGTAAGCACTTAAAAATGCTTATTTTCTTCCTTCTACCTATGCATGGCCAGTATGTTTATCACATTTGCAGATGATATGAAATTGGGACGGGCAGCTAACTCATTGGATGATAGAATTAAAGAACTTAATAGCTTGGGGAGGGCACAATAAAATATAATTTAAAAGAAAAATAAATAATGTTCTATTCTTGGTTTAAAACTAGTTTTGATCCATATAAAGTGAGGAAAAAGTGATGATATATAAGTTTGTCTGAAAAGCTGGAAATTTAAGTGGATTATAAACTCAACATGTATCATCAGTGTAGTATGGCATTCTAAAGAACAATCACAATCTTAGGGCTATATTAAGAGAGGCGCAGTATAAAGGACTGGGTAGGTGGTAGTCCCATCATTCTCGGCCCTGAGGAATTTACATATTGAATACTATTTTCACTGCTGGGTATCACATTTTAGGAAGCACTTCCATACCTGGAAAGTACCAGAGAAATGGAATGAGGATAATAAGATAACTTAGAAAGATTGATTGGTTCAGCTAAAGAAGAAAATGGACAAGGAGTCAGGATATTATTGTTGTCTTCAAATAACGAAAAATTGTAATGCCGAAGATAGATTAAACAAATTCACTTGGCCCTAAAACAGAATTAGGAGTAATGGTTGAAAGTTTCAGAGACACATTCATTCAACTTAAGGAAACAAATCAAGGCAAAAGAAAATACTCCATGATCATTAGAACTAGGCCAAAATGAATTGGATTGCTTTGGGAGGTGTGGCTTTCACCTGGATGATCACTCCTCATGTATATTGTAAAAGAGATTCTTATTCAGGTTCTAGTAAATTAATGGAAGGAATGATGAATGAATGAACAAATAAAAAATGAATGAAAACTCAAGTTACATGGTTTAGATGAACTATATCTTTGGGTCCAGAAAGAACTGGAAGATGTAATTGCCAAGTTACTGTCACTTATATTTAAAAGATCATGGAAAATGGGGGGAAAGTAACACAGGATTAGTTAAAGCAAAATCTTCACAAACAAAAAATGTGAACAGGGTTTTCAAAATATAGACCACTGAGCTTGACTTTGATTCCTGAGGAAATTTTAAAATGCAGCAATGGTTATCAAATATCTAGAAAGGAAAGCAGTCATTACAATGAGTCAACAGAGCTTCATCGAAAGAAGCCCTGCTAAACTGACCCCTTTCCCTTCCTTGACAGCATTATTAAACTATTAAATGAGGGGTATGCTGCAAATATTATATAGATTTTAGTAAAGCATTTGATAATCTGTAACATACATACTATTCTCATGGAGAAAAGCAAAAGGTATGGATTAAACAACATTCCAGAAGTAGATCCAGAAGGAATTAGATGGCTTGACTTAAGGAATACTCGCTCATTTTGTCAATGTCACTGGGGCAGAGAGTGAAAAGAAAGTACCTGAAAGTACCTTGGCCTTCTCCTATTTGAATTTTTAATCAATGATTCAGATAATGGCGTAGATGTCATGTTCATCACATTTGCAGATGATAGAAAGCTGGGAGGGAAAGGTAACAATGTCAAAATCCAAAAAAGAATTTGACAGACTAGAGAATTGGACTGAATCTATTAAATGAAATTCAGAAATGATGAGTGTAAAATCTAGCACTAGGGTACAAAAAAAAATTAGTTTCACATGTACAAAATGGGGGAGACATGATTAGACAGTAGATAGTGGTCTCCAAGCTCAAGATAAGTCAGAAATGTGATGTAGGAGACAAAAAACTAATGAGATCTCAGGCTACATCAAACAGGGCATAGCATCCAACAATAGAGGATTAATAGTCCCACTGAACACTCCCTTTTCAGATTTATCTGGAGTAGTGTGCTCAGTTCTGGGGACCACACTTGAAAAAAGGCATATATAAGCAAGAGTGTGTCCAGAGGAGGGTAACTAGGATAGTTTCATGCTTCAGGTCAATGCCATCTGAGAAGCATTTGAAAGAACTGGACATATTTAGCTTAGAGAACCAGAAAAGAAATTCATTAAGAGCATGAGAACTATGTTCAAGTATTTGAAGTACTGACATGTGGAGAAGGGATTGGCCTTCTCTTTAGCTCCAGAGGGCACGACCAAGAGAACAACAAATGGAAGTTACAAAAAGTCAAATTTAGGTTTTATGCCAGGGGGAAAAACAACAACACAATTTTCTACAAATTAGAGTTTTGGAATAAGATGCCTCAAGTTTTAGTTGGTCCCCCATCCTTGGAGGGCTTCATTTAGAGGTAGAATGACCAGAGAAAGCAGATAAAACAAAAACAAAACAACAACAGACAAAAACCCAACTCTTACAAGTCACATTTAGGGGCAAAAGGAAATGATAAATGACAAAATAGAATTGGTAGTCAACAAGGGTAAGAGGAAACCCAGGACAATTTGGTTTCAAAGAAGCCATAAAAGACAAAGTACAAATAACAAAGAAGACAGGGACTGAGGAAATGCCATTCAAGTCTGTAAATTGAAAGTCAGTGATTTCATGGGGATTCATTGGAGGATTTAAACCAGATTGTAGGAAATCTAAGAAGAGGCAGAAAGGAAGTGTAGTCAGTAAATCTAGAGTCTAGACCTGCAGTAAAGAAAGGAAGGGGGGATATTGGATATCTGTGCCAAAGGAACTCTAATCAATATTCCAGGTCAAAGATGTACTTATGCATACATGAATTATGGGACAATTAGTATTTCAGGGAAACTAGTTAAGTCCTGAGTTCTCTACAGAATCCTCTATCCTCACCCTCATCCTGATTCTTTTAATATATTTTATATCTTGTTCCTCTTCTAGATGGTGAAGGCTTTGAATCCTTGTTAGAATAAAAAATGAACCCAACAAGAACCCTATTTTAAGTTATATCATATATTTATGCAGTGAGTTTATTGGTTCTTTTCCTAAGAGAACTGAAACAATTTCTGGTATTAATACAAAAGCAAAATGATTAGGAGAAAAAAAAAATCACCTTTTTTGTTTGTCAGGGTTAGTCCAATACTGAGTACACTTCAAGTTGCATAGAGATGAAGAGGGAATGTTAAGGCTGATGGGGTAGACTTAAAGACTAGGAGGCCATATTCTACATCTGTAAAATTAGACAATTAAATTGTATGAACCCTAAGGTCCCTTTCCAACCAAAATCTATGATTCTCTGACCTTATGAAGTTTTATAGTATATTTTCTACAGAAAATAATATTCAAATTCTGAAGTAGAAACTTTCCTTCTGAGAACTGTTCAAGTGTCGTCTAATGAAATACATTATTTTGCTGTTAGATATGGAGTAGATGTTAATTTTTTAAATGATGTGCTCTAAACCCATCAGAATTGATCCAGGTGTCTTAACTTTGGTTAAAAAAATAAAAATAAAACTTTAATCCAAAGCAGCAAAGCTAGAATTAGAAAGCCATAAATAATACTTACTTTTGAAAAAAAAAAGTTGACAGGTACTTTGTCACACTTTCAAATTAAGGCACATAATGAGCAGCAAAGAAACAAGGAATACATTTGATTTAATTCTTTTTAGGGGGAAGAAAAGGCACATAGAAGAGCAGAAATGGGATTGGATTGTAAGGGACTGGTTTATAGCATCAGAGCTGCTAATGAACTAAAGGGAGATCCACTATAAGAAGAAGAACAATTTGGGGATCAAAAGGACTTAAGTAGCAACAGGCTGGTAATTGGGGCAGCAGCAGAACATTTTATTGGAAAATTATTAATTGCATGCACAAACCAGAACTTGCAAAGAGAAAGATCTTTTATTTTCATCTTAATAATCTTTTCAAGAGCCTGGGTAAAATCTTGGACTCCTACCTTGTTCTTACCTTTATCTGTCTGCTTCATTACTTAAAACAAAACAAAACAAAACAAAACAAACAAACAAACAAACAACTTCCTTAGGGGTGTTGGCTTTCTGGACTTAGTAAAAAACAAACAAATAAACAAACACAATTCCCCTCAAAACCCAGTGCCTGATTTACTCTATGCGTTGCTTGTTACAGAAGCAGAGTGGATGTCTGGTTTTCTGTGAGGATTTTACTGAATGGAACTGTCCACTGTCTTTTGTTTGTTTGTTTGTTTGTATTCTCTGCTATTCCTGACATCTGGAAACCTTCTTTTTCTAAAGAAGCAGACTGTGGGAAGTAAAAAGCAAAGAGTTCAGGCAGTCTTTTCCTCTTGCCCAGGTCTAAGGTTGGGTCCTTCCTAGAAGTCTTTATAGCTGGTTCTCTGTAATTTCCCAGACCTGAGTGCCTCTGACAATACACATAAAACAGACTGCAAAACCATGGCTGGTATAGCCACAGCACATTCTGCTTGGGGGATGTATTTATCCTTTACCATTTGAAAATGGAATTTGGAGGGAAGAAATAAAGGCACATTATGACATTATTGTGAGACTATAAAGCATTTCAGAGAAAATTTCTGGATGTATGTAAACACTCACCACAATTTTAACTGGTATTTTAATGGATATTTGACTAAATTGCTCTTTTTTTAAAAAGCTGAGATAAATATATCTTATGAATATTGAAATGCAAATGTTAATTTTTGAAGTGCTCAGTTAATCAGAAAATTGAAAAAAAAAAAAGAAAAAGAAAAACAAACCCACAACCTTTCTCACGAGAATACCACATTAGAGCAATGTCTTCATGGAATAGTTCATCACATTGACTTCTGGTTTTCTTTCTCTTTTCCTTTTTAAAATTGCCAACTCAGAGCCAACATTCCTAACCATGTCCTTGAAACATATTTATCTAATCCATTATAGTTGCTCTCAATAAAACTCACATGCTCATTTTTGTACCAACATTCACAAAGTTGCATTGGTACTTTAGGAAGGACATTGATAAACAGGGGAGCATAGACAGAATAGCAGCCAGGATGATGAAAAAAATCAAGTACATGCTACCCAAGGAAGATTGGAATGGTGCAAGGACTTGAGAGGGGTGGCTAGGTGAAGCAGTGAATAGAGCACTGGCCCTGGAGTCAGGAGGGCCTGAGTTCAAAACCAGCCTCAGATACTTACCACTTACTAGATGTGTGACCTTGGGCAAATCACTTAACTCCAATTGCCCTGTCTTGCCCCTCCAAAAAGCAAAAAATTTTAAAAAAGAAGACTTGAAGGAGGGAATTAAGAGAAGACGAACAAGATCATTGTCATGTTGAAAAAGAATTAGAAAAGGGTAAAAAGTAGTTAAAGAGAGGTAAATGTAGCCTTGGTTTAAGAGGGGGGGAAACAAATGAACAACCACTACCACCAACTTCTTTTTTTTTTCTTTTTTAACTTTTATTTATTTTAGTTTACATCAGTCATTTCCATGAGATTTTGAGTTACAAATTTTCTCCCCTTCTTTCCCCTAGCCACCACCCCAAAACAGCCATTCCATTGTATAACCCCTCCCCCAATCTATTCTCTCCTATATCCTCCCCCATCACCCCTCTGACTTTCCGGTAGGGTAGGTTGGATGTCCCTACCATAGTGCCTGTGTATCTTAAGTCCCAGTTGGATGTAGTTAATACTATTAATAATAATAATTGTGTGTGTATATATATATATATATATATATATATATATATATATA
>CM053585.1:279943480-279953480 GCA_028646515.1 Pseudochirops corinnae
TTTTTCCACATCCTCTCCAACATTTGTCATTTTCCTGTTTTGTCATCTTAGCCAATCTGGCTGGCGAGATGTGGTACCTCAAAGTTGTTTTGATTTGCATTTCTCGAATCAGTAGTGATTTAGAGCATTTTTCCATATGCTTAAAGATTGTTTGTCTCAATTTCTGTAAAATATAATGTATAAAATGTTGATAATAATAGCATCCACCTCCCAGGGTTGTTGTGAGGATCACATGGGATTATAATTCTAAAGCATTTCGTACAGTGCCTGGAACGTAGTAGGTGCCCTTTCTCTGTTAGCTATTAGCTATTGTTATACCTAGTCACGAGTTCAAAGGATAGTTCAGGTTTATGGTGTAGGGAGATTCTCTGAGGAAAAATTTTCTTTCCTGTTACAGATAAGCAATTCATTTCCAGTTAATTATGTTTAAATATTTCATAGAGTCTAAAATATTAAGCATGAATGATTGTTTTTTCCCAGTTATGAAATGCTTAGAATCAAATGTAGTTAATCTTTACGATATAATCATCCTACTTCCTCATATTATAAATCCTGCCACTACTGGATTTGTGATCACTAGAAGTCTTTAAATCGGGAATGAGTGCCATGGGTGCCTTAGTGGGGATGTCTGTTCACAATTATGAGTATAGCTAACATTTATATTATACTTTAATATTTTCAAAGAATTTTATATACATTTCTTCAAATAAGGATTGATTTAGATGACTTCTGAGGTCCTTTCTATAAAGAAAGAATAGGTCTTCAGCTGAATTCTTCAAATTGCCATAAACCCATGTAGTCCTTACCTGCAGAAATTTATGGCAGACTGACCTAGTGGTTGGAGGTTAAAGACATGTGGTCCTGATTTTCCACTTGATTCTGGGGATTTCACACACCTTCTATGAGCATAAACTATTAAAAATTCAAAATATATTTCACTAAAATAATAAAACTAATAATGAATATCATTTATAAAGAGCATACCATTATATAAGCTCTGTGCTAAGCACTTCACAATTATAATTTCATTTGATCCTCACAACAACCCTGAGAGGTAGGTGCTATCATTACTTCCATTTTTCAAATGAAGAAACTGAGGCAAACAGAAATTAACAGGGGCACAGGTAAGTGTATGAGGCTTTGAACTGAGGTCTTTCTGATTGCAGGCCCAGCACTTTATCCACTGTGCCAACTAGGTACCCCTATTATATCACCTAAATTTTTCATAATATCCTTTCCCAGCTATTTCATGTAACAAAATAAATAAAGACATAATTGAAAACAGAGAGGAGAAAAAATAAGCAAAACTGATTTATACGTCAAAATGTCTGAAAATGTAGTTTCCTGCACCTGTGGATCTCTGTGAATGAGTGTAGAAAGGTGGCTTCTTAAAGTTTTTCTCAAACTTGTTCTTTGTAATTCTGCAACATTCAATTGGTATGTGGTTGCAGTTCATTGAACTTACATTGCTTTAGTCATTGGAAATTATTTTTTGTCTACAGTATTTCACTCTTCATTATTTCATGGAAGTCTACTTAGGCTTCTCCATATTCATCATAGTGTTCAGGAATAACATTTAAATCCCAGGATTGTTATGAGGATGAAATGAGACAATAATTGTAAAGTGTTTAGTATGGTGGCTGGCACATATTAAGAACTATATAAATATTAGCTATTATTATCACAATTTGTTTAGCCATTCCCCACTGATGAACATTTATCTTGTTTTCCAGTTATTTTCTACCACAAAAGGCTCTGCTATAAAAACCTTGTTGCATGTGGGGATTTTGTCCTTATTAATGACCTCCTTGGGGTATATTATTAGAAGTGAAAACTCTGGTCAGAGAGTATTGACATCTTAGTCACTTTATTAGCATAATTCCATATTTTAGCATTTATTGAGGACTTGCAATATGGAACGTACCTAGTCACTATAGAGGTCAAAATTTATCTTGCTTTACAAAGTATATATGATTTAGTATGGAAAAGTAGCCACTACTAGTCTCTCAGTTTCTCTCATAAACCCATCACACTAGGCTGTACTGGCATAGTTTTAAAAAATATATTTCTTTGTGTTTAAAATAACAGAAGTTGTTGAAGTGTTAGTTAATCCTGTGGAAGAGCAACTCTGGTCCTCCCACAATAGGTGAAGGGTTTTTCTCCTTTCCTTTTCCCTTTCTTAAACCCAGATATTTCCCACTATAGTTTTATGGAGAATGGTGCAAAACGTATTATATACAATAGATCCATGATGATGAGTATTGTTTTTGTGACAGTTTTTTCTTTTTTCTTAAAAAAAAGAGATATGTTTTAGTTGTAGTGCATTATTTCAAAGTACTCTTTCTTATAACCTAGTCAGTGTTCCATATGAAAATAATTCACTTATTCAGTCATTTAATTTAAATTAAAAATATAATGGGCAAAATTTATAATAAAAATTTGAGGGATATTATTCGATGAAAGACATACAAGAGATCTGAATAAACCACAAAGTGAAATATTCCCTTCATTTTTTGTGTTCAGTCCCCCAAACTCATAAGCACAGAGATTGAGAACTCTAAGAGACCCTGGGGGGAGGGGGGAACATTCAGTATAACCCTTTTACATTTTAGATTAAAACAATCTAGAGCCAGAAATGTTTAGTGTCTTGGTCAAGATGATAACATTAAACAGCAAAAGTGGGATTTGAACCTGGAGCCTCTGACTCCAAAGTGATTCCCCCATCCCCACTGTACCAATTTCTCAGTTTAACTTTGTAAGATTAACTGTAACTGGAGTCCAGCTCATTTACATATGTGTAAGCTCCATATGTTGATTTTTCATTTTTTTAAAAAATAATTTATTTATTTATTTTTAGTTTTCGATATTCACTCCTATAAATTTCTAAGTTTTATCCCTCTCCCCCTTCCCACCCCAAGATGGTATGCAATATGATACAGGCTATACATATACATTCATATTAAACATATTTTCCATATGCTGATTTTGAAGAGAATAAAAAGGGAAGAAAAACCAGAATTTCTTCTGACTCAAGGTGAGTTTTTAGATTATCCATGGAAAATTATCCTTTAATGATAGCTTATCTAATTGCAGTCAAATCAACTAACTGAGGGAAATATTACTGAAAAAATATATCTCAAACTAAAATTAGATAAGGATGGTTTAAATGGGCAGATAAAATTATTTGGAAAGCTCTCATCAGCAAAGAAGAAATCTCTGTGCACCAATTAAAACTACTGGCAGAACTAATTGAAAGTAACTAGTGTCAAAAAAATAGAGATACCTTTTTGAAGAAATTTAGCAAATATTTTCTGTCTTACATAAAACGAATTCATATAATGCAAAGTGTACCCAATTTGAACTTGCCTTTGAATTCTAAGGAATAAATTGGTCAGTTGCCTTTTGCCTATCTTTTGAACATTAAATGAAAGAAATCAAAACATTATTTTTAAAACATGAGTATCAAAATGTTGTGGATTATTATCAATGTAGTTTATACTTTAGCCTTAATCTTAAAATAAAAATCAAGCTTTTATTACTTAGATCACTAAAGAACTTGAACTCACAAACTTCTAAAAATATGTTTAATTTGATTCAGATCTGGCTTTGGTACAAAACATAATTGTCAGAAGGAGACATAGTGGAAAGTTCTTTGAACAAGATTAATGTAATTCCATATTTATTATTTCTGCCTTAAGCATAAGTTCCAGAACTCCATGGTGACATGTATTATCGCAGAATACTATTTTTTTAAATATATCTATTTTGAGTTATTTCAAAGTTTTAAAAGTATAAGTATTAAAGTGGGAATCTGATGTAAAGTGAAAGGACTCAAAAATGAGATCCCCAATCATTTTCACTGAAAGAAATGATCAAAACAAGTACAGCTAAATTTGGATTCCAGTAAGTAAGTCTCCTGAGCTTTCTAAAACAAGTGTTATTTGATTAAGGAAATGCTTGACTTGACAGCCCAGTATAGTAATACAATACATTATTTTAATAGCATTCATAATGAACCTCTCATATTTGTTTTGTTCATTTTACTATCCTCAACAAGGAGCCTCTTACCACAGAAATCACCTTTGGAATTTTGCCCTGGTAATAATTTCACAACTTGGAGAGAAGCTATATTTAACTGCGCTGGCTAATAGAGGAAGAATTGGCATTTACAAATAGAATTTTTTGGTTCATAAAATTCTATTTGACCCAGAAATTAGTCCTTGTTCCTGGCCTTTTCATATGATAAGCAGGAAAAAAAAATAAAACTAAACCCATTAAAAGATATTTGTAAGATATTTTGGTTTTGGAGAATCTTGACTTTATGGCTTTGAAAGGGAATTTTAACGCACTTTTAGAATTGTTAAGCACTTGACTCATTATCTTCTTAAAACAAATCTATGAACTGAGTGTTTTATCATTGCCATTTTACAGATAGGGAAAGTGAGACTAGAGTTATGTGTCTTATCCAGTGAAGCAGCTGTTGCAGTTTTTACATGTTTTAGGTAAGATCTAGCTCAGGTCTCTGTGACTCCATGTATTTAGCTCTTCATATTTCAGTATCCTGGAAATACATTTTCGTTGGGACAGAGGTTTAATTCATCTGGCTTCCTCAAATCATAATAGGCAAACTTCTACACACAGCTCATAACATACTTCTTACTCAAATATAGTCAATCTCCAAATTATTCAGGAGCTTAATTATCTAGTTTGTATATTTAGAAAGTCCTCTTTTACTCCTCCTTTATTATGATGGTTATTTACAAATAAATTTATTGGTTATCCTTGGCAAGATGGTTGGTTGAGGAAATTAAAGCAATATTTATAATAATTCATTTTGTTGGTTAAAATAAATGACGTTTTTTAGGGCATTTCAAATATCTCTACACAGAGAGAGAAAGAGCCAGAGCCAGAGAGCCAGAGAGAGAGTTCAACATCCCAGTTAAAATCAACAGTACTGCAGGCATCCTATGAGGGATGATAGAGAAGTTTTTTTTGGCATAGTCTCAAGACACCTGTATTTGCAGTCAGAAAGCTCCAAATATTGGCTCAGCTACATTCATGCTTTCATCAAATCATGTTAGTTCTCTTAGTCTTAGTTTCCAGTTTCAGGAAATTAGGAGCTTATACGGGTAATCTCATACTCTTATTCTAAGTGTGACAGTGAGCAAATGACTATCACCCTGAGCCTCTGTTTCCTTAAATGCAAACATGGATGAAACTTTTACCACCCACTCCCTCAGGATTGTGGGGAGGATAGTTCTTTGTAAATATAGAAATTAGAAATATGAGCTATGAATATTTAAAGGTCTCTTAGAACATTAGATTATATGTTTATAATCACATGAGTTGAAGGCTTAACTGGTAATCAGGGAGACCTGCAGTGAAGTCCTTATTTCAACTCATGTCATCTGTGTAACCATAAATAAGGTATTAAACTTATAACTGCTATTACTGTAGAAGGTTCTAAGTTTTTGAGGTTTTCGTCTGCATTAGTAGACAGAGAGATAGGAAGACTGGAACAACAGTATGGAGAATCCCTGGAAAAGGAACTCCAAATGCAGATCATCAACTCATCTAGAGTTTAAGAAATGTGTGTGTATGTGTGTGCACATGTATAATCACATGAAGGGCAATATGACATAGAATTGAGTAGCATTCAGCCAGGAAAACCTATGTTCAAATTCCTCCTCTGATATATGTTAGCTTGATGGCACTGGCCAGTCTCTTAACCTCCCAGAATCCCAGTTAATTCTCTACAGTTTGCAGATGCCAACTTGCATTGCTAGAGGGAGTTTCCTCATTAAGATGTGCCCTATTTCAATGACAGTATAGGTTGTCTCTTCATCCTTATACAGACAGATACACACATAGTCAATTATATTATTTGGTATTTCGTAGAACAATAATATTATAGAAAAAAGAGTTGTAACAATGTAATTTCCTGGCTGGCAGAGACTACTTGACTTTTGTCTCTGTATCACTAATATCTAGCTCAGTGCCTGGAAAATTTTAGGCCCTCGATGACAACAAGAACAATAGCTATAATTTATATAGTGGCCTTTAAAGAACTCTACATATATTGTCTCATTTGATGCTCTAACATCCCTGTGAAGTAGAAGTTATTACTGTCCCTATTTTATAAATGAAGAAACCAAGGCTAAAAGAGTTAAGTAAATTAGACAGTTAGTGTCTGAGCCAGATTTGAACTCACATCTTCCACTTTCCTTGGCTCCAAGTCAATGCTCTTTCCAATGTACAAGCTAGGTGACAAATAATTGATTGATTATTGCAACCTGGCACCTGGAAGCCAGGCTATGATTTAGAAGGATAAAATATTGGAAACTCAGAAGCAGGCTTAATGGGAATAATCACAATTTTAAGAGAACTGAATGTGAAGCGGTCACCTGGTTCTACAGGTTAAGAAGAGGGATTGTTTTGGGACTGTTGTTGCCTATACATTACGTGGGGAGGTGGATGGGGGGAAGTGAAATGATTTTTGAAAGTCAGAATTTGAGACCCTGTCTTTGAAATGGCCTAGCTTTTGTTCAGAGACACTGTCCATTCCAGCAAAAGAGAAGAGCAAGCATTCTACCATGACTCACCCCACCCTTTCCGTAGCAATCAAAACACTCCCATGACCTTTACCCTCAGCAACTAGCTGAGTATTTCTAGATGAAAATATTCACCTGAGCCCAGTTTCTCATTTTCCCTGGCAGCCCTGAAGAGCCTATCTCTCTGCAGATCTCCCATCAACTACGCTGTGAGTTCCTCACTCCACAGGGACTCTGAGCCAAATAAGAAACTAGCCCATAGTGATAACGAAGCTATGTTGATGTGCTGGGGAGGATTTTATTGGGAAAGATACTGATGCTGAGCATGTCTTCTTCAGTAAAGTCTCCAGCTAACTAGTTGCATAAAAAAATAAGAGGGAAAATGTTGCTTTTTTTTTTTCTACTACAGCAAAATGCACCTGGGACCCAGGTCATTAAATAAGCAACAAGATCCTAACACAGTAGTAGCCCAATGATGAGAGATACTTTACAGCAACTAAATCGAGTCCTAGTCACAGGAAGGAATGTAATTGTGTAGGGTACTTTATTTTTTTTCTTTTCCTGACACCTGCAAATAATTCTGAATACCATCTCTCTCTAATTTGAGAAAAGTGCTTTGCCCCCTTTTCCTATATAAACATATTTAGCATCAGGAAAATATTATTTTGGCCCACAGATGACAACGTTCCTCAGCTCAACTGGTAGTACTAAAGTGCTGAGCCAAATCACATCTGCTGTGTGCATCACATTTGTTATAACTATGCATCACAGAGAGAAAGGGAGAATGGGCAATTATCTTGTGATGTTGATAAATACAGACCTACAAGCCAAATAATCTAAGTCCTCAAATATATTTCTGGGAGGGACAGGAATTACTTTCTCTTTAACTGGATACACCTAATATCTGAGCTATCAGCAAGCACCTGTGTGTCTATGTGGCATATACATTTACATTAGTATACCTGGCATATAGTAGGCACTTAATTAATGTTTATTGGATTGGATAGATTTCAGATTGGAAAGGATCTTAGAGGTCATGTAATCACACCCAATTATTTTACGGCTGAGGAAACTGAGAGCCAAAAAGGGGAAGTGACTTGCGATTATTCTGTTGTTTAGTAACTAGTTGGCATAAGAACCTGTGCCTCTTGACTCTAGTCCCAGAACACATTCAACTTCCTAGCTATGCCCTCTGAAAACCAGGTATTAAAATACAGTCTTTTTGCTGGACCCAGAACAATCTTAATGCAGGAACAGCAGTCTCATAGAGGTGATGTACACAAATTACATGACCCAGATTAGTCTTTGATCTAAAAGAGACCCCCCAAGGTTATTGAGCCTAACACTTTCATTTTATAGATGAGGATGAAGAGATCAAGCTGTTTAGTTACTTAACCAGGTCCTACAGCTAGTTAGTGGCAGGTCTCCTACCTCTGAGGTCAGGGCTCTTTGCCCTGTGTCTACATGTCTCTGCCTTAAACACATCTCACTTAATTACATCTATAAAGACCCATCCGTGGCCAAAAAAAGAGGCCCCTTTATTTTTAAATTCTGAGCTGTCTATGAGTGTGAGTCCCTCTCATTTTGTTTCTATTGGGATCCAGGATCCTCACAGAAGTAGTAAAATGCCTCCCACTGCATTAAATTTATACCACTGGTCAAAGAGCCTTCTCCTGCTATGTAATAAGACTTGTTGTTTGGCCATGTGGAGTTAGCCTAACAGGGGATCTAGGAAGCAATTTTCTAGCTCTTTAGCTGGCTAGATTAAAATGCTTCCAAGTGTCCTGTGTGGTTCTTGGGCCAGACCTTTGACATAAATGCTTTGTTAAAAAAAAAAAAAACACATATCCTGTAAAAATATCAAATAGCACTTTTACAAACATGTGAATAAACTCAACTGCCCCCTGTAATATTTACAAACGGACTTTTCTGGTGAGAAAAGAGATTTCCTCCTCTTCTTGACACATTAACCATTTCCTTTAATGAGACTCTCAGAGTAACACTAAGTTTTCTTTGAATTTCTAAGTTATAAATAACATCTTTGTAGAAAGTCTTTCTTTAGCTCAAGTAAGTTCAAATAACTGAATCTTTTATAATTAAAGAGTTCCCTTTCAATTTGCCCAGCTTTAATTGTAATTAAATTTGTATGGATTTATATACACACATATATATTTATTTTTTAGATTTCTCTAAGTGAGAAGCAGTTGCATGGACTAAATTATTTTTTTAAAATTTGAATATAGATTATGTGACACTTTTGAAACTCATGATGTTGATTTTTACCATAATAATAATTATTGTTAATAATCAGTTATCATCAGAGCCATAACTAGCATGTGTGGCACCCTGACTGGGCAACCCAAAATGTGTCTTTGCATTCATTTTTTAACGTAATTCCACATGAGATAAGAGAGGGAGGGACCTGAGACCTTGAAACTCCTAAGGTGACTGCTGGAGAAGAGCTCACTTAGGAAGAGGGTAAGAGAGAAAACACCTTTTGATAGCTTCCTATATTAACTAATTATTCTCACTAAGTAAGTGCTAAGCTTAATTTTTCTACCTGTTGAAGGAACAAAGGTTGGCAATGCTTTATGGATTTTGACTTCCTAAGACAAAGATACATTTATCCCACCCTCATTGTAACTCTGATTAGTACATAGACAACATCTATCTTTTTAGGTTTAATTTAGCAAAAAGTGTATTAGTATTCATTAAAATGTACTCCACCTTAAGACATAACTGTCATGTTTATGTGTGACATATAAGTTGTGCTTATGGGTTGCTTTTCTCCAACATAATTGTTATTGTTTTCAAATACAGGCTTCCTCCAACTGTATTGCAGGAAAGAGTAATCAAATCCAAATCCCAACATCGCTAATATATGCTGTTCCAGTTGGAGGATTTTTTTTATCTTTGAATTCTTAATTAAAAACCTTTTAATGAGAGGCAGTTTGAGTCTGAAGCTGTCTACTCTTGTCCTTGATGCATACCAAAAGTTTAATTTTTTTTTAAAGCAAGATTTTACTTTTAAAAGAAGCTCCAGTTTCTTGAGACATTTGTATTCAAACATGACTCTCTCTTTCTCCTTCTTTCTCCTGGGAACATAGCTCTACTCTTCAAATGAAAAAGAAATAATAAAACACATCAGGAACAGCGGACCTCAGACCCAGCATTTCTCTCCTTGTCTTGGAATGTTATTTCCATATAGAAAGCTACTCTAATGGGACACTTGTAAATGGCAGGGAATTTAGCCCTTACGGAGTCCTCTCCAGAAATTGGATTTTTGCTTAAGCAAACAGCAAACCATGCAGCAGGGGAAAAGCTATTTATTTGGCTGCCTGTTGAAGAGCTGTACAAAAATACAATTCAGTCTGCTATGATGGTCAAGTCAATCGGTTTGTGTTGGAAAACAAAATCCAGTCACTTCCATGAGCCATCAGACTCAACCT
>CM053585.1:279953580-279969563 GCA_028646515.1 Pseudochirops corinnae
TCTCTCTCTCTCTCTCTCTCTCTCTCTCTCTCTCTCTCTCTCTCTCTCTCTCTCTCTCTCTCTTTCCCTTTTCATATTAAGGGCAGGGAAAGATCCATACAACTTATAAAACTTTCATCATTGACCTAAACCTTATGTCCAAATCACTACAAAACTTTATACTTCAAACACAAGGAAAATTATGCTAAAGAAACTTAAGCTTCATTTTATAAAGTATAACAAATAATTCTCCATAAAACATTGTGAAAACAGAAAATCCATGTTCTTTCTTCAGATTTAGTTGCAAATGCCAAAATATGTTACTTGAGATGGAAAAAAAAAAAAACAAGATAAATCAATATTTTGCTTCCTTGTTGAATATGGTGTACAATCTATACTCTCCTTTGCTTTCTTCTTTAAGCCTGTGTTTCCAGAAAATTAATTCCAGCATCACCATAAAAGTTGTGCTTTGCAAAATAATATGCTGAAATATTTCTGCTAAAGACTACTCTTTTAGGGAAGACAACCTTTAAAAAGAATTTTTAAAGCTCCTTTAGAGGAAGAGGTATACAGAATTGTTCATTTGGGCTTTGTGAAGATTTATTGGTACTTTCTGATATTTAATCTGTGCCCTTCCACACCTTTGGGCTACCTCTTTCCTTATCCAATAATAAACCTTTCTTAAAGGTTAGTTAATATCCAGTTCCTTGGGAAATTTTTCATTTCATTTTTGAGAAAAAGCTTTTCAGCGTAGGCATGTCTCCCCTTTCTGCATTCTATGTTAAAATATCAGTGATGAGAATGAAAACTACTTGGTGCTGATTTTTCCCCCTCACAAACCCATGAAAATTT
Source organism: Pseudochirops corinnae (assembly GCA_028646515.1). NCBI lineage: Eukaryota > Metazoa > Chordata > Mammalia > Diprotodontia > Pseudocheiridae > Pseudochirops > Pseudochirops corinnae. The sequence continues at coordinate 279,954,412 of CM053585.1, forward strand.
GATATTTCACTGCTGCCAGAATTCTGTACTCCTTGGATGAAAAATATTAAATAAAGACAGTTTTCCAGGCATGTTTGTCCAGGGGCTGGAAAGGAAGAGACCACCTGTCTTCCCACAGCTTAGGGACTGAGATCCAAATATAGGACTTTATCATTAGAAAGTGATATGACCTTGATTTTTTCAGATACTGAAAAGTATCTGAATTAATTAAATAATCCTGAATTTGTGGTCATTTAGACTGCACTTCTGATTCCAAAGGTTGAAGTTTACTTGCCAACATCTTGGAGAAAGATTTTGCAAATAAATCAAGAGTACAAATAATATAATGGGGAAAGTGTTTAACTTCTATTAACTTACCAAGATGAATTACTTTGAGGTACTTCATATCTAGTTACTTCATTATACTAATAACTGTTTCTTAATTCTTCATTAAAGCAGATCATAGCAATATCTCATAGGCATTAGTTTGTATTAGCATATTTAATTTAATGTTATGATTTAAGTAACAAAATGTATATACATTATTGAGTCACAACATCTCTGAACCTCAATTTCTTCATCTGTACAATGGGGATCTAAATACACACATGATAAAAATCAAAGAGTTGCTGAGAAGTCTAAATGAGAAAATGTATGTAAAATTTTCTTATTGTGAAACTTTATGTCAACTTGAGTTATTTCTTTAAATTATAATGTAATAATAAATCTCCATATAATACTTTAAAGTTTGCAAAATACTTTTACATTCATCGTCTCTTCTGAGAATCACAAGACGTGCAAAGCTGAGGTAGGTAATCTTATCCCCACTTTGCAGATGAGGAAAATGGTAAGTAGACATTTTAATTGATTGGTCCACTGTTGAATCAATCTTACACTTATAAAAAATTCGTGAGTTTCAGAGAAATACTTGGAATTACTCACTTTCTGACTCTAGCACCATATGGATCACGTTCAGGGATGTGCTGGTAAATGTTTAACAGACTCTCCAAGAAAAATAAAATATATACCCAATACACTTTTAAGCTTAATTTGCATTATTAACATTTTTTCCATCAGTTTCTTAAGTTTAGATAATCAGTTAAACAATAAATTAACCCCTGGTTTGTGGCATCCAGTAATTTCTGAAGTGTAAATGCTCATACTGAAAATTTAACTATTGGCATTCTCAAGCAAATAAGAGCTGGCTCTAAACCCCTGAACCACAGTTGATCTAAATTAATAAGATGTCTCCATAGCTATTGACAAGATAAATCCTAGACATAAAAGCAGAAGACTTAACTGAGAATGAAATCATTAGTTAAAAAAGAAATTGTACTCCAAATAATAAACTTTTCTTTGAGGAGTTTCACAAGGTGGTGTGCAATCCATTGATATAATGGATATAAAGCCTTTGAAAACTTTAAAATGTCACAGTTTTTCTCATTTGAAATAGGAAACATGCCATCTGCTAAATAACCATTGAAGAAGTAATTAACATAGCTTGAGAAGGTTCATTATTTTTAGTGTTTTGTTTGAATACTATGAAAGATGTTAGTTTGTCTAAATAGATTGTCCTTCAGGTAAGATTTTATTCCCATTTTTGCATATTTCCAAATTTGTCACAAAGCTAGTGTTTATCCAACATGTGACTGATAGAAGTCGATGTTGAAACTAAATTAAGAACTCATTCTTTTAAATCGCATTCAGCATTTCTGTCTCTTTACTCTTCCCCCTCTCCCAAATTAACATGTACCAGACACAGAGCTAATGATGTACTCAGATAATTAACAAACACTTAATAACTGATGTTGGGGCTGCTTAGTATAGTAGAAGAAGTTTTATATTTGGGGTCAGGGATTCTGGGTTCAAATCTCTTCTTTGCTACTCACCATTACCTATGTGACTTCTCTGAGTCTGCATTCTTCATCATTAAAAGTTTCACTAGGTAGCCTTTAAGGTTGTTACTAGCTTTAAATCTATGATCCTAAAAACTGTGCCTGGCACTTCACTATACATTTCTATGTCGTAATATAAAAACAGTGTGGTCTCTAGCCTCCCAAAGCATGAAAATTATCCATTGAAACAAAGCATACAGCTCCTTAGTGAATTGAGAATAATGACAAAGTAGTATGGACACATGTACAAAGTCACACAATTTTCTTCAGCTTCTATTAGGTGATCCCTTTTACTTCTAGTAACTATGAACTATGATCTTCCTCAAGTGTCTTTCTACTGTAGGAGAAAAGATCCCTTCTCATAGAAGTTCCATCTAGGTTTGAGTTAGAGGCAGGAAACCTTGAGCACAAATCACTCAAAAGTGATAAGTAATGTGAAAATTCCCTAGTTCTATAATCAGCCTCCTCACAAATACTTCAGATCTAAATCCCTCAGTTGACTATTTTCTGGGCAACTAGATGTAACTCGTAGGTAGTGGAAGAGTAGCTAGCTATTGGTGATCATAGAGATGAATTAAAGAGATAAATGCAGCTAAACTAAGGCTCATTATACAGGGCCTCCAAAGGAAATGAGAGCTGATGGCTTCTCAGAAGGTTGAGTAATACAAAAAGCTTTCTGACTAACTGGATGGAATGATGATTACTAACTTTTTTCAATTAAGTCGTATATTCCTATATTTTCTATAAATTCTCTATAAATATAATTGCACAAATTTAGATAGTATTAAAATTTCTTGGCCCTTGTAGTGCTAAAAAAGAACTTACATTTAAATTTGGTGTCTGAAGCTAATGATCTGGGTCACCTTGGGTAACTCCCAGATAGTTCCCTTATCTGTAAATGAGCAGATTTGGGCTGGATGACCCCTGAGGCCCCTTCCATCTCTGTGATCTGGAGCATATTATCCTTTGGTCATATGACCTTTTGATCCTGTGACATAGCTGGGGGTTCATTGCAAAGGTAATGATGCCTACATATAAGAACTAAAGTTTTAAAATAGGACCCTGACAATCCTTTTTAATTGCCTTTCACACATACCTGTTGTGGTGGTCCACAATAGCAACACCCTATTGTCAGGAACCTTATATACTGCCAACACTCAAACAAACCCACATCAGTGAAGGGACAATTGTTCTTGTCCATTCATGTCACTTTTTGTTCTTCCCAGTGGTGCAACAAGCTGCCCTTCTTGTTCACATGTGGGTCATGTCCAGCAAAAAGGGAAGTCAAGTACAACTGGCTGAATTGATTTTGCCTGTATCCGTATGAGCATTCATCTCTCACTAAGCAGCTCAGAATCTCAAGGGCACAAGGAATATATCTACTCTTTCTTCCCTTTTCATTTTTCCTCCTCCTCCCCCACTCTATCTTCTATAAGAAGCTGATTCTTTCCTACATCAGGTCAGGCAATTTCAAAGCCCAGGACCAGAGCCCTACAGTTCCGTGCAACCTAGAAGATCACAAATACTCCCAACTAGTTAAGGCTCTTATGGATCAAATTCTGTATGGGATTCCATTGCTTTGATCTTTAATGGATTACCAGCTGGATCAGTCTTTCCAAAGCTGCAGCTTTGAGAGGTTATTGCAAAAGGTTTGACAAGAAGTTCTTTAAAATCTAAAGGATACATTTAAGTAATACATCATCTAGCACACAGCAAGTTTATGGTGAATTTTAGCAACATTATCCTACCTCAGGCACTTACTAGTTGTGTGGTTTTGGGCAAATCACAGAAGTTCTCCAAGTCTTAGTTTCCCCATCAGAAAAATGAAAATAATAATAGCAAGGACTTCAAGTGGCTGTTGTGAGGATCAAATTGATAACATGTAAATATTTTTGCAAACATAAAATTTGATATAAATGAGGATGATGACAATGATGATGAAGATAATTTTCACAAATAGAGAGAAATGCATGACACTGACAATAATGTGGGTCAGCTTGGTTTGAGTGGTGGTAAACATCTGGAGGAAGAGAGGGACAATAAAACTTCCTAACTGTGGGGAAGGATTAGAATTTATTTCCTTTCTAAATTCCCATTAAAGATCATGTTTCCTATAAATATGGTTTAAGTAGTTTCTTTTATATTAAAAAGAAAAAAAAACTTCAATTATCTCTTCTGTAATGCCTATGTTTATTTCTATTGTAAAGAATAATTGATGTTTCACTTAACTTTAAATTATATTTAATGTTATAAGTCTAATATATTTTATTTAAATTTTCTGGTGGTCCATTGATTTGTTTGTAAGAGAGTAGAGTGCTTGCTTCTTTGGGTATTATGCTTGTTGGAGAAAAAGAAAAAGAAAGATTCATTTCATTTATTTTTCATTGTTTTATATTAAACATCCCCTTGTGGATTTGCATTTTGTATTCAAAACAGATTAGCAGAATGAGAACAATAGTACAAATCTTATTTCATTTTCGACTGTCCTTCTTAAGTGACTTACATTTCTGCTTTATCCATTCACAATGGTGGTAGAAAACTATTTTGGGCATTATACTTGACTTACTTTAAAGCAGAAAACATTATAATGATAGGGAAGAAAATTCTCCAAAAAGTCCCATCCTATTGTGGTATTTAAATACTGATTCAATTAGGGCTAAGTGAATAATCACAATGAGAGAAACTAGCCTTTAGAGTTTTAACCAGGAGGCAGGTAATTATTAATTCTTTGGCTTCTTTCTCTGTAGTCTGATATAGGATGGACTCAAGGGAAAGTAAGGAAGTAAGTAATTTAGTCAATTCCATTTCTTTCTATTATGGAACCAAGAAAGAAAAGAAAAAGTTGACCCTCCCTAAATACCAGAAGGAAAGTCATGGTTTTGGGGTATTCCCTAAGCATTCCATTTGTTACCATTCAGGAATCATGTATAAGAGATAGTTAAGCATGCCCATTAATTGGTATTGCTGAGTCTATAAGGAATGTGTTATTCCTAGATGAAATTTTCCAGTTAGTTGTAATATGAAACCCTTTTCTTCATGACTTCTTGTCATTTGTGAAAAGATTCAAATTCAAGTTGAGGATTTTGATGCCTATCAGTGGAAACATTCCTCACGAAAGAAAATGATACTGTTTATTTCTCATGCTTAGTTTTTTCAGTGTGTATTCGCTGTCAAGCAAAAGTTTTCCCAAGAAATACAGACATATAATAGAATTACTTCATGTAGGCATTACATGCATGTATAGGTATTAAATACATGTATATACACATACATACGTGCGTGTGTGTATTGCTTAGCATATATAGCTGTCATTCAAATAGCTGAATTTTTTGGTTTTCAGTGGCTTGTTTTCCAGATTTGTGATGAGTGAAACAAGTTGTATTTTTTTTTTTAAGGCACTATCTGTCCAATTGGGTATAACAATATCCAAAGGGATAATATAATTTAAATGAAGGACGTGTCAGAAGGTAGAGGTCAAAATCATTGATAGGTTCTGGCAACACTGAGGTTACCAGGTTTGACAGAGGCAGAGGTAATTAAAGAGGAGACAACTGAGGTAGTAAAAAGTTGAGCAGATTGGTAACCAATGTCTATGGCCAAGTTTCTAGGAAAGTTAGTTAATCAATAAGGAAACAAAGAGAATGTTTCCTTCTTGATCTTATCTATCTATCTCTATCCCCTAAAAGTGATACCTGAAATGGGCAAATTTTGATCATGCATACATGGCTGCCAAATGTCAGATACAACATACCCATGTCTTCCCATTGACGGGATGTGTGGTTAATATTGTCTCCTGGGGAGATCTGGTCATTTTATGTGTTACTAAGAAACCCTGTCTGTTTGATGATAATTTCCCTTTTGGGATGCTTATATAGTCAGATTCTTCCTTCTTCATCAGGGCAATGTACCCTAAATGGGCCCTGTATCATGATTCATTTAGGGCTGCATCTGGCTTAGACTTTGTCAAAAAGAAATAAGCAACATTCAAAAAAGTGAGCTGCACAACTTTGGATAATTTAAGGTTTGAAGTAACCATTTTTAGCTGAGACTTGTTTTCTTCAGCCTGGGTATGAATAAATTAGCAAAATAATTTATTATCTAGCTAATATAAGCCATGAACCCAAGGATAGCAGTCTCAAAGAACTTATAGATTTAAAGAATATAAGACTAAGGCACATGAAAAGGTAAATAGCCACACAAATTAGTAGAATAGATAACTACTTTAGGAATTGGATAACAAAGAAACACTTCCAAATGAGATGGATAATCAGTAGACTTTGTAGAAGTTGTGGAGTTGTTGTTATTGTTTGTCCTTTGTCTTTGAAGAGGACCATACATCAGGAAGGTGATGCCATGACTTGCAAATGAATTGGATCTAAGTGAGGGAGGGCTGTGCAAAGTCAACAGCATCACTTTCTTTTCTGGAGCTATGGGGTCCAGTGGCAAGGTACAGATCACAACAACTGGAGATGGCCCTGGGTGCAGTGGGAGAGCTGGGCCTTTTTAAGCTAAAGTCTTTAACAGGCCTCAGTTTGACCAAGGCATTACCCATTCAGTGATTAAGGCTAGCTAAGAAATGAGACAAGAATGGCCTCTTTTACCTAGGGGAAAAAAATCTGGGACCCTTGGGGTTTCTGGACAAAACAGAAACATTCTCTATTTATATCCACATTAAGTCATCAAGACCCAAACCATGACCACTGTAAACTGAAAGGAAAGGGAAACTATGTTACCCAATTGGAACTGGACAGTTGGGTCCCCAGTGAGGCAGGCCATAGATCGTTTTGGAATATACTTCAATAGCCCAGGCATAGTTAACAAAAGTTTAAGAAGGGTGGTGTCAAGGAAAATGTAAAGGAAGGGAAACATACAAGGGTGTGCTGTAACCAGCTCATGTCTAGGAGAGCTGATTATTAAATTTTCAATGAGAGAATTTGCACCTAAGAATTGTTAAATGCTACAAGGGCTAGCTTTCTTGTTTTTTTGATTGTCTAGACTTAAGAAAATGATGAAAGTATTAATAATACAGATTAAATTTGAAATTGTGTTGTATGTATACATACACATGCATGCATACACACATATGTGTGTAGATAGATAGATAGATATGTATATATTTTTTAATATCTGGTTGTTAAATATTCACTGTCACATTCCTTGACATATGTACTGTTTTTCTTTTTTGGAGGGGAGAAGGCAGGGCAATTGGGGTTAAGTGACTTACCCAAGGTCAGTCAACTAGTAAGTGTTAAGTGTCTGAATCGGATTTGAACTCAGGTCCTCCTGACTCCAGGGCTAGTGCTCTATTCACCATGCCACCTAGCCACCCCAATACATGCAATGTTGAAAAGAGCTGAAATAAAACAAGACATGGTAGAAGACTGACCAGGAAGATTCAAAGATGAGACCATTGGTCTGTGGAAATGATAATATCATTCATATAAAATGGAAAATTCAAGAGAGGAGATAGTTTTGGGGAAAAGATATTGAGTTTGTTGTAGGATTATTGAGTTTGAGGTTAATGCAGGAAATCTAAATAGGAATGTCCAGAATTAGTACTACAAAAATAAATTGTTAAGCAAATTTCAACCTCCTGAAGTTTGGGAGCATTTATGGTGGTTCAGAGGTAGAATAACTAGAACTGTGGAACCCCAAATAGTTACTTGGTGGTATCAGGATTGAAATTCAACCCATTAAACATCATAGCTTTTTTAAAGCCTAAAGATACCTTAAACATTATCTAGTCTCTCAAAGGAGGAAATATGTCCCAAGGAATAAAATCATTTTCGACAAGTCAATGACTTTCAAAGGCAAGAGCAAAGCCTAGCAATTCTCACTTCTAATTCAATGCTGCCTTTACTGTATCAAATTGACTTCTTCTGCTTCTTGATCTATCCTCCTACTTCTTATATTTTGAAATAATAGTGTGTTTCTTATTATATAACAAAAAGGAGATACTACAGATGGAACTTCTTGCGTAAATTTTTGCTAATTACTGAAATGACCCAAGATATAGTGGAAAACAGTGTCAGGATTTTAATAGGCATAATATTATTGAATTTGCTCAACATCCTCTGTAACTTAGGTTTATTATGAAATAATACGTGATGGTTAATGTGAAAGCTCTTTGAAAAATGTAAAAATAGTCTTATGTAAGACAAGGATAGAAGCAATGTTATAACTGGGAGAATAATTGATACTAAAATATTCATGTCAATATCTAATATATATTAATGAGTTTACTATAATGTTTATTTTTAGAATGCTGAGGATGAGATAATGTGAGCTCTAAAAGTCTTCCACTGGTATAATCATGACCCTCTCTCCCATATCCTTGTGAACTCATGATCCTAATCCTAGTTCAATGTTTTCAAAAATAAAGAAAAGAAAAGAAGAAACTATATGTCTAATAGGTCCTTATCCTAGTCTAATCATACATGATGCTTTTCTTCAAATATTTGAAGGTTTGTCATGTGGAAGAATGATTAGACATTTCTTGCTTGACCCTAGAGGGCAGAAATCAGAGAAACAGATGGAATTTGATGAAAGGAGGCAGATTTTTTGTCTTCATAGGGAGAATAACATACTAATGCTTCAAGCTATCACTAGTAGAATGGGCTGCCTTCCCAAGCAGCAAGTTCTCCATCAATAGAGGTCTAAAGGAGTTACCTGAATAGTATTAAGGGGGCTTATAGGAGGGATTCATGCGCCAGGTAGGAATTGGAATAGGTAGGAGATCTCTTCACTCTCTTCTACCCCTGAAGTTCTTCTATCTCCATACAAATAAAACTCTTGTATTTCTGTGGGGGGGGGGGGGGCGGGGAGGGAGATGGGGAATAAAGTCATTTTCTCTTTTACTCAACTCTCAAAAAAAAATGTGCTATTTGCCTTTGATGATTGGCAGTTGGTCAGATAAAAGGCTGGCTTAAATACATATATTTTACAAAAACCATTCCCATTGTAACTGAAATGTCTCAAACTTTTAGGTCCAGATTTCCAAATGCATTCTTTAAATTCATTTCCTTCTATAATAGTAACTAATTATGGTATTATTGTTTGTTTTCTGAATCCACTTAATAGTATATCTCACTTTTATAGACAAGGACAAAGGAATAATGTGCATTCTTTCCCTCTATGGTAGAAGAGTTAGGAAGTTGGAAAATGGGAGAAGGGTATGCAGTGCAAGTAACTCATAAGCTAATATTTTAACCTCAGGCTTCTATAGTAGTGCCTCAGGGTAGCAGACGTTAAAAGGGTAACTAGGATGGTGAGGATATTCAAAACTGTGTTGTATCAAGAAAAGATTTTAGAGTAGGGACTGTTGAAACCAGTCAAGAGACGACATAAGTAAAAAGTATGATAACTATATGGAAGGACTCATAAGAAGAGAAATTTAACATTTTCTATATAGAAAAAGGAACATTTGGTGAAATCAGGGAAAGGTTAATTTTGGTTCAATATCAAGAATATTTTTCTAACAATGAAAGTTGCCTTACACAGGAATGGTTTGTGTTTTGAGTTCCTTATCACTCAAAATGTTAAAAAAAAAAATGATGAACACTTTCCAGTTATTTTGGAGTAAGGATTTCTTCATGGAACTGGCAGGTTAAACTGCATGTCCGCAAAAGTCTTTTTCCTATCACCTGTGATGCCACAATTCTATTGGCTGATCCTGATAATCAAAGATTATTTTAATCATGAATCAATGGAAACAAATACCAGAAAATGCCACTTCAATGAATGCATTGTTAATGTGCTAAGGGTTAAAGTCATCTTTTTTTTCCCTTTCCTTTTCTTTTTTTTTCTTCTTCTTTTTTTTAATAAAGCATCTCCTCATCTGGTATCCTAAGTGAGATATTTTTTAGTCATCCCAGTGACCTTTTTAACCAGTACCTAGTGCCTGATCAATTATTAGTTTGAACATAGAGTGATACTTTTTAGAGAGTTATCAACCCTCTTGAAGTAAATTGTATCCTCTGGCTAAAACTTGACATGGTACAGAAAATACATCCATTGTATATTCTTTAGGGTTGTGGATTGCTATTTCTTGGATCCCTTGCAGGCATTTACATCCTCAGTGTTTGAGTCAAACTTTCCATGGTTTGGAACCTTTGAAAACTTCAAATGTTCGGCAGTGCTATCAGACCAGTGGAGTAGCTGATCTCAAAGTCCACTATTAAAACTTCCCTCAAGGACATTTTCATTAGAACTTTGTACATGGGCAGTTCAAAAGATCCAGCTATTGATTTTTGTTCAGAAGTCCTGTCTCTGCTTTCATATAGTGCAACTTTTCTGACAGAATTTCAAAAACCACAAACTGTGGGCTGCCGAGATTCCAGCCAGGATTTTATGCTGCTCATTTGATTTCCTCGGGCCACATCCTTCCTGTGTCCTTGTCAACACTACAAGGAGAGAAGCCGTCTTAGAAGATTTGCTAAAAGGCAGAAGCAATTTCACAGCAATAGGGGGAAAAATCTGACCTTTCCATGCACAGAAAATCTCACTTAAGTAAATAACCTTTTTAGCTGTAAAATTTTGTTGAGACATTCATTTATCAAATGCACAGATAATCAGAATGTTTATCTCTTTTCACCATTTAAAAATTACATAAAAGGAGTCAAGCATCACCATGTGTGAATAACAGCAAAGAGCCACCAACAGAGGAACTCAGCACATATTATCAATTGGGGAGCCAGTGATGCTGGCAGCTGAAGAATTAATTACCAGAGTAGGCATTTCATGTGCCTATCCCTATTTTTAGTGCTCAGATACAACAGGATGAGGTTTATTTTGCTTTGTCACCACTTTTATTTCCATGTGTGACCATGCATGGGTAGAAAGATAACCCCCCCAAAAAATAATTTACTTTTGAGCAAAACTTTAACCCATGTATTGCAAAGGAAAAAAAAAAAAACAGCCAACATGGGATACATTTTATTGAGATAGTTCTACTTAATTAGCTAGAACATGTTTTTTCTAAATTTTGCCTTTAAACCTACTCCATCCCCTTATGGATATTTCTACTCACCCATTTAAAATAGTCTCCTCAGCATATTCAGTGCACTAGTGTTAGCACCTGTCTATTATCCCTCATTCAAGACTACCTGCTCCACATACAACTTCTTAAGTTCCTAGAATGATTAAAAGGAATCTCATAATCTTATTCCACTTTTGGAAAGCAATCTAGATTTCATATAAGAATGTAGTTAGATGACCTCTAAGTTCTCAAGGGCCTTCCCACTATCAGATTCTATGATTCTATGTGTTTGCGAAATTGGATTACATTGAGTCTTACTTGAATCTCACATTCTTTTTACATCTCTGGAGTGTCATCCAATCTCTGCATGCAGAATTAACAATAATCAGCAATGTGAAGATCATTTTTTTTTCCTTCTCTCTTTAGCCCCTACCCTAATAAAAAAAAAATACATTTCCTGTGTCTTCTTTCTTTATGATCCTGTTGCCTCTCAGCTAATCTGATAACGTAATGCAGACACTGAGGCAAGCAGATGGTGGGAGGGACTTTGGAACAAAAGCATTTATTTATCCAAGACTTTGTAATTTGGGGGACTATCTAATCAATTCACACACCAGGGGTGGCACCAGCTCCAGTTTCTGCCAAATCCTTTTAGTGATGATTTAGCCTTTGAAGGCCTATTTTCCCCTTTTGAAGAGAATAAATATATTCAGGGTGTGATATGAACAAAGCATATAATGTGGCAAAGTGGTAATTATAGAAAGATAGGTCACAGAATGGTTTTGTAAGGTGAGTAAGCCATAGGAATAATAGGAAATTGTTTACTGAAAAGAGGGAAGAAAAAGTAATATTCAGAAACTGTATACACCCTCCTTTCTTCTTTTGTGCTTCTCTTCTCAGATTCAGAGGAATTATAATCAAGATGATAAAGGTGGATCTCTATTTTTTATTGTGAAAACAAGTCATGATCTAGAACCACATGGAAGACCTAAGGATCCATCCACTATTAAACATAGTGGACTGTTTTCTTTCAGAATTCTCAAGTTAAACAAAAGATACTTGCTGTTACAGGAGAGGGGAGGAAATAAGCATTTATCAAGTGCCTTTTCTGTCCCAGATGCTATGCTAAGCACTTTTATAAAAAAAAAAATTATCTCATTTAATCCTCAAAACAACCCTGTGAGGTAGCTCCTATTATCCCCATTTTATAGTTTCACAAGCATACAATATGATCTCTGCTCCATTCACTGAAGAGTGCACATGTTTCCAGAAGTCATGGAAATAGTGAATAAGATGCAAAGGGAAATATTGGGGAAGTCAATTTATTAAATAATTAAGAGGAAAGTAATACTTTATTATAATATCAATGACTACTTAATTCGCTAGTAAACACTTATGACCTTATTTAATTAAAAAAAAAAAAGAAATAATCACTTTCCTTTTATGAATTAAGTACCTGACAAGTATTTTAGCTTCCGTCATCCAATAACTCCTTCTTCACCATATAATGGCAGCTGGTCAGCAAAAATGATTGTGATTTGGGGTTTCATGTCAAACTTACTCAAGGAGTAATAGAGAAAAGTGGTACCTTTCATAAAACTTCCCCCTCCCTCCCCCGCCAAGATCAGCTATAAAATGTTTGATACCCTACAGTTCCATGCTGCCCATGTTCCTCTACAGAATGCATAAGCATGTTGGTTGGAAGAAAAAAATCACACATATACACCATTAATACTAAACTTAGTGAACTTTCTGATCTACAAAATGGCATTAGCAGAAGCACAAATGCTGGTATGTAGGGTATGGGTTCCTAAAAGTAAAACAGAATAAAAGAAGGATATGCAATGCTTCTACCAGGAATTAATATCTTACCTAATGCCTTGAACACATTTTCAGACTCAATTGGAACTTCCTCATAAGACCCAAAGAAATTAGCCTCTATGACTTTATGTATGTATATATATATATATATGTATATATTTATCTGGTTTATGTTATTTTCCCAAAAAATGTAATGGGGCTTATGCACTTTTATGCCCTTTAAATGGAGGTCCTGCATTTGAGTCCAATAGAAAGCTCATACTTTTGATTTTGTGGAATAAAAATTTAAGAATATTAGTTGATAAATTCAAAATCAATGTGAATTAGGTAATTTCAAATATATATATATATATATATATATATATATATATTTTCATGTTTCCACCCTGGAATCTTTAACACAAATCTTGAGGTAAAGTATATTGGATGACTGACTAGTCAATTAAAACAACTGAAGTGGTTTTATTCAGGGAGGTCTATTACCCAACTAGCCAAAAACCAATTATATCAATATATATACATTCCTGTAAGTCATGGAGACCTATATGAAAAACAATAAAATTTTAGGAAGCTTAAGCAGCAATTGCTTTGAGGTCTTCTTAAAAATGGCAACGGGAAGGCAACTCTATTTCCCTTAATAGCATCTATAGGAACTGGTGATTATTCTCTTCTATATTACTGATATAATTGAACTCATAGAATGTTAAAGCTAGAAGGAACCAAAGAAGTCATTTGCTGTAGCCACCCGTTCCTTTCCCTTTCCAATTTTATTAATGTGTGGGTTTGTTTTATTTTGTTTTAGATTATAAATATTCACAGATTACTCCTAGTTTTTGATAAGAAAGGAAAACACTAAAGTAAAACTAGTGATACATTGACCTCATCTGAAAGTACATGCAACGTTTCACATCTCTAATACCACAGAAGCTCAGAGACTTTGCCCCATCAGTAAAGAACTAGGCAGTAGCAGAATAAAGACCCTGACTTACAGTGGGGCACTCTTTTCTTAACACTACTCATTAGGAGAGGTGTTAAATATGCGAGCTCTTAAGTACTGATTTCTCTAACTATGTATTCTCCCATCACAGGAAAAGCTGACAATCTGTGCAAAGTGCTGCAGATTCAACGCTGTAGCAATAACTAATGGCTGTAAAAATACCATACGATTCCTCTTCCTGCTATCCTCAGTGGGAACAAAACTGATACAGAAGGTTTGGGCTACAAGTCAAGAAAGAAGATAAACAAACGGAGCTAACAGTTGGGAGTAGGATTAGTGAAAATGGTCTCATGAGATGTCTGTTGTTAGGGGAATGGACAAGACATAATAACAAAGAGAAATAAAGCAGCAAGTACATAAATAAAAAGACAAACTATAAATATGTTCCCCACTCCCATCCCTCAAAAAAAAAGAAGCAAAGAAAAATAGTGAGATCTAGTAAGAAAGGGTGATTTTTTTCCCTTTGGTGTATATTGACTCACTTGAAAAAAAAATTCCTTCTTTAAAGATTTGTGTTAATTCGGTTTTTAATTATTCACATATTTCTTTCCTTTGACTCTAAGTTCCTGTATACTGTGGCAGCATAGTATTCACACACACACACACACACACACACACACACACTCCTCTAATCTTTAACCTGTTTCTAGGTAGTTAAAGTCATACATTTATCTTTTAGCACTGAACAAAGTAGAAAGCTAAAAAGTAAAGTCGTTGCTCAAAGAATTTTTCCCCTCTCAAGGTCTTTTTTGTTTGTTTTTTGTTTCATGCACACGCATATGTACACACATACATAAACATATACAAACACATCTCATACAAATTATCTGAATATTGATTGAAAATTATTCAGTTGCATGGGAGCAAATCATTCCAGTTATTGGGGGGGGGGGAGCATATTATAGTAAGTTTTTAATTGACCTAAAATTTCTATTTCTTGATCATTTTTGCTATTTTCATACACAGACATACAGACACATATCCCTCCTGCCCCAATAAAAGAGAATCAGTGAAAAAAGTAACAGTGCATCATGATTAGTGTAGTGATACATTCAAACATTAATTTATTCTGAGAAAAAGTGGAATGTCAAGTACGTAAAAGTAGACAAAGGTATAGCACCCAAGAACTAACTTCAGCAGCTATGCAAACTTGGAGCTGGAAGTGACTTCAGAGATTATCTGATCCATACTATATCTGAACAAAACTTTTCTCTGAAACATCCGCAAGGATTCATTCAGTTTTTGCTTCTAGTGAGGAAGAACTTAACCTTACCCAGGGAGCCCATTCTACTTTTGAACAGCTTTCATTTTTAAGAAGTTGATGGTAGGGGCAGAGGCAAGATGGTAGTGTAGGAACAGCAAGGTATAGCAGCTCTCACACAGTCACATCAAAATACCCATAAAATATGACTCTAAACAAATTCTAAAGCTCTAAAATGCACACAAATATACTTTCGACTGAAGGCAGCTCAGCTAGGAGGGA
>CM053585.1:279970063-279997544 GCA_028646515.1 Pseudochirops corinnae
TGGGGTCATGAAGAGTCAGATATGACTGGATGATCATACAACAGGTATACTCTTTATATTACATATATGCAAACATACTTGTCTTCTCCATAAGAAATTAAACTCCTTGGGAGTATAATTATTTCATCAATTATATTTATATTCCCTGTGCCTGATATAGTACATAACAAATTTTAGGTACTTAATGCTTGTTGACTGATACCTGTTTTAGTATGGAAGAAAGTGGGATAGAACAGAAGCCAAAAGACCTGTATCTGAATCCTGACTCTACCACTCAATTATTATGTGACATTGAAAAGTGAGAAAATAATTAAATTTTCAGAACCTCAACTAATCTGTAGAATAAGAATAATAATGATGATAATGATGGTGATGATTAATAATAATACAAGGAAGAGAAAGATATATAGAATTTTAAAGCTTGCAAAGCACTATATATTTTCTCACTGATCCTCCCAACACCCCTGTGAGGTAGTTATTATTATCCCCATATAGTGAGAGAAACCAAGACTAACAGGGGTAAGTGACTTGCCTTGGATCACACATCTAGTAAGTGTTCAAGTCAGAGCTGAAATCAGACCTTTCTGACTCTAAGTCCAGTGCTCTATCGACCACACTGATTATTTCATGGGGTTATTGTGAGGATCTAATGATATTTATGTAAGACATTTAGTAGACCTTAAAGTATCATATAAATCTAATTTATTAAATTTAAGATAAATTTTATTTAAAAAAAACTATTATTATTCTTACCAATAACAGGGATCTTACTCTCTGATGATAAATTAATGTATCCTAATAAATCAGTTTGTGCTAATATGCTGCCCCTAAGAGGAGAGCATTCTTTCACTTTCTCAGAGGCCTTTTATATGTACTTCATAACTTAAAGGTACAAATATAGTGGCAGAAATATAGTATGAATTCCTGTGCCTATTCAATGAATTGACAGATTTATTGAAGGAGAAGTTTTCACAGATCTTTCAATCAGAGGTAGTATATTGGTAATGATCTTTCAATCAGAGGCTGTGTAATGGTAATAATGATTTGAAGATGTTCCCTGTCCCTTAATAAACCTAATGGAATCTGAAGACCTTCTCTGCTTTGAAAATAAACTCTGCCCCCTAATAGACTCAATGTGGTCACATGAAGCCTGTGGTGGGAGGAGTTTGCTGAAGGGTGGAACAGAGTCCATAGGAAATTGGAATCAGAACTAGCTAGACTAGGAGGAGGAGAGGACGCATCACGGAAAGACAGGTTTGTGAGTAAATATTGGTCTTATATTGGTTTGTGGGAAGGCTAAAGGATGCTGTGGCTCTCTGTGCTGTTGTGGCTTATTAACTTCTTTGCTACCAGGATGGAATCGGTTTATTGGTTTTGGGATTTGGTTTTCTGGTGTCTGAATAAATGCTTCACTTTTGTTTTCTATATGGATAGTCTGTTATATGTTATGATCAAGTACTATGCAGGTATATTTATAATGACCCTGGGTGATGTGAAAATTGCATTAGTGCTACAGGTAAAAAACTGGCTTCTACCTTATCAATGGCTCATTGTATGAGTTAAATAATTGGAAAATCTGTGGAACAAGAAGCTATTCCACAATTGCCCATATGTGGGCTACTCAGATTCAGAAACTTAGATGTCTTTTAAGAAAATATTTCTTCTCTCTCGTCTGAGGATTTGTAGTCATTGAGAAAGCCATGTGGCACAGTGAATAGTGTGCTTGACCTAGAATTAGGACATTTTTGGTTGTTGTTGTTGTTGTTCAGTAATGTTCAACTCTTTATGACCCCATTTGGGGGTTTTCTTGGTAAAGATACTGGAATAGGTTGCCATTTCCTTCTCCCATTCATTTTATAGATGAGGAAATGGAGGCAAACAGGGTTAAGTGATTTGCCCAGGGTCACACAGCTAAGAAGTGTCTGAGGAGGGATTTGAACTCATGAAGATGAGTATTCCTTATTCCAAGGCCAGTGCTCAATCCACTGTGCCTTATATCTGACAAACTAGGAATTAGGAAGACCTAAATTCAAATCTGACCTTATATATTAACTGTGTGACCCTAGACAAATCATTTAACCTCTGTCTGCCTCAGTTTCCTCATCTGTAAAATGAGGATAATAATAGCAATTATCTTCCATAGTTATGACAATCAAATGAGATCATAATCATAAAATGCTTAACACAGTGCCTGGGACATAGTAAGCACTAGATGAATGCTGACTGTTTATTATTCTTATTTAGTCTTTCTTCCCATTAGCCCTTCTGGACTTATTTTGTATAATTCTGAGTACTTTTAATTATACTATTTCCCCTTACATTGAAATTTTAATTCAATAATACTTTACCTACCTACCTACCTACATACATATAGATATAGATATAGATAGAAAGATATGTATATATGTATCTCAAGGGGGTTCTCTCACCTATAGCATGGGAGGAGGGATCTTTGTCTGGTTTAGAGGGAGGCAGAAAAGACATCTCTAATTTCTCTCTTCCCCTGCTCCATCCTCCAAGGGACATATTAACTCTTCCCAGGAGGAGAAGCAAGATGTTAGGGCCAGAAGGTTGGCCACTCTGCTCTCTTCAGAGACAGGGGGTTTGAAGCTAGAATTATGTCTATCTGCTCTCTTAAATATTATTGATCCAGGGGATGTGGTTTTTTGAGTTAAAGGTAAACTTCTAATTGCTGTTTCTTAATGGAAAGAACAATCTAAACTTTATATCCAAGGCTTGAGCCTTTTTCACTGTATAAACAATGAACTCACATAGAAGGTAGCAAAGAACCTCAGTTATCCAAGTCAATAACAAAAGAGAAATCAAAGAAAGTATATATAGGAGAAAACACAGTGGAGAATACAGAGTAAAGGGACTCTCCCATTGGGAGAAGGGTAACTCAGCTCAGCCAAGTGACAGTCATAGATCTCACCCAAAGTTTCTAGTATAGCAAACTGGGAATAAGGACATGGTGGAGATTGCTAGTTCCTCTCATGCCAGTTTTTCCCCCAGTCTTGTTTTTTCCTTCAGCATCCTGAAGTGAAGTTTATCATCATCTCTCTCTCTCAAAACTGAAACTCAGAAGTACCTGAATCAACTGGAGAACCCAAAGAGATTTGAAGAGAGTCTCCAATAAACTGAAAAACCTAGAGTTCTATTCTCTGACATTCTCAACAACTCTGTCCTACCCCTTAGCCAGGTGGAAGAAATTAATCTCCACCAATGAAGAGAGAGTTCTATATCAATGGGCTTTGAGACTCAGGTTACTCATACACACACAAATACACACACACACACACATACACACATATGTATATATTTATATGTGTGTGTATGTATGTGTGTATACTTACACAAGTATATGAATTCATACATCTATAAAGCACCAAATGTATGCATACACAAACATGCATGAAAACATACTGACACAAAATGTCACAAAACTCTTAGTGCAGTTTTAAACTGGAACAGATTAAAAATTCACTAAGATTTTTGGTACCATGGTATCTGTGTGTGTGTGTATGTGTGTGTGTGTGTGTGTGTGTGTGTGTGTGCATGTTAGTATATATGTGTTGTTTCTCTGAAGTTTCTCTTGTTTCTCTTGCCTGATAGGCAAGTTTGATTATTTTGTTTCTATATCTCTTGCATCTAGCACAGTGCCTGGGACCTAGTAGGTACTTAAAACAATATTTTTTAAATTTAAATTTTATTGAACAAAATAGACATAATAAATAAAATATATTTATTTATTTAATTTAATAAAATAGATGCAAGCAAAGTAGCAAGCATTAAGCAAGGTCTGAGGAGCCAGGGTTCTTTATCAACTGCAAATCAAGGAAGTCTTCTTGGAGGTTTTCATGAATTTGAATTATGCTTTGAAGGATGGGTAGGAATTTAGAAAAGACAAACAACAAAGAGAGGAGCATTTTATGAATTGGAAATAGTTCAAGACTAAAGGTCCATATATAGGAAAATATGGAACATGTAAGAAGTCTAGTTTAATTGGAGCATATAATACATAGAGGCCAGTAGAATTAGCTAAGGCTATAGGTAGGACCATAGCTAGACTGAGAAAATGTGAAGGAATCTTTGAGTACAACCTCTCCATTTTACATATGAAGAAACTGAGGCCAAGAGAAATTGTGTGACTTACCCAAAATTATACATATAGCAAGTAACAGAGCTGGGAACAAAATACAGGTCTTTTTGACTCCAAATAGAGTGTCCTTTCAACTGTACTATACTGCTATTGTCTACTGCCTGGCCTATGGAGTACATTGAAACATTAGCTAGGAAGTCTGAATTTTATTAGATAGGAAATAGAAAGGCACCAGATGATTCTGAATAGAGGAGTGATGTGACCTAATCTATTGTACCAGGAAGATGGTTCTGGCAGCAATAAATTGGAGGGGAGAGGAAAGCAGAGATGAGAAGACCTGTTATAAGGTTATCAAAATAGTCCAGGCAGATGGTAATGAAGTTCTATAATAAGATGGCAAAAATGGGAAAAGAGAAGAATGAGATATATTTCAGTTGACAGTCCTTGATAAGTGACATAGGCAGAAATAGGAAAGTCAGCAGGAGGATAAGGTTTTGGAGAAAAGATAGGTCCAGTTTTTGACATGGTAAGTTTGAGGAAGCAAATTATACCACCAGAAGGAGCTTATAAAGCATCACTAAGAATTTTTTTTTTTAATCCTGAGCAAAAAGAACTGAAGAACTTAGGAACACAGGTGGTATTTTCACCATTACTGCTGACTGATGGTAGGAGACTGGGAAATGAAAACCTGCCTAAGAAGATGGTGTATAAAAATAGAAGTTAGAATTCTGGATTGTGGTTTAAAATATACAAATGATGGGCTCTTGGCAAGGTTTGGAAGGAATCTAAAAAGGCTCAATAAAAATACTTTTGTCCAGTCTTGTGAATTGTACCAAGAGGGTTTTTAACTGAAAAGAGAGAGAGAAGGAGATAACTCTCAATAAATATCTTAGGAAACTGGTATCACAGAGCAGAAGGTACAACAAAGGAAGAATAGCACTGGAGGCTAATAATCCATGGGAGATATTTTCTTAGAAGAGATTCAACAATAAATCTTATTGTTTTGAAAGTCTATGTACAAATGGAACAAAATAAGAGCAAGTACAATCTTAATTCAAGGAGGCATATTTGAACTCACAGGTGCCGCTTATATTTAATAGAGTGGGATTCATAACTAGAATATGGCAGTGTTAATAGAATTTAACTGGAGCAAATTAGATGAAAAAGGTAGAGGGCAAGAGACATGTATATTATAAATGTAAACTCATGAAGAGACATGGTGATGAACCATTTGGGTGAAGATCAGTGTAATAAGGAACAGCATTGATATTGTTGTAGGGCTATACTATGAGCTGCCTAGAGGGAATGAGGCAGTTAGATGAAGATTTTGGAAAACAAATCCTAAAACTAGCATTCAAGTATAGCATTTTACTCTGCGTTTCTTCATCTATTTGAACATTTTCTAGGGAAATTTCTCACTCTCAAAAACAGAATAGCTGGTACATTTGTGATTTGCATTATGGTAATCTCATCTTTCAAATGATAGAAGTAAGATGAAGGACATCAGTTCAAGACCTGGTTCTGACCAAAAGTAGGAATTGGTTCTTGAAACAAAAATGGTAGGACCCTTGGGGAAAGTGATTCACTCCATATAGAGTTCTCGACAGTGAAGAAGAAGAAAGTCATGCATAGTCATACCAAGTTATTTCAGCATGTTTATTCTTTCTCCTCACCTGTTTCTTCAGGGCTATGGTTGATGCCAACTTGCAGTGGTAGGGCTCATTATTCTTGCTTCACCATGTTCTAATTAATTCTTGAATAAATAACTTAGAGAAATAGATATGATATTTGTCAAATTTTCAAATGACATAATGCTTGGAAGGATAACTAGTAAATTTAATGAAAAAAATCAGGATATAAAAAGACCTTGGTATATCAGAATGATATGCTAAATGTGATGAAATCTGACAGGTAGAAATATAAACTAATAAATTTGACTCCTCAAATTCAAATTCATAAATTAAAGAATGAAGAAGTTTTATTTAGCCAATAAGTCCACGGGAAATATTTTTTTGCTTTTTTATGTATCATAAGCTCAATATAAGTTAAAATTTTGATATGACACTCAAAACTGTGAAGGACAGTCTAGGGTACATTAGGAGAGATACAATGTCCAGAATAAAGAGGATACCTTGAGTAGATCACATCAAGAGTACTATTTTCAGATACAGGTACCATGTTTTAGTAATAATAAACATGCTATCTCATCTGATCCTCACAACAACCCTGTGAATTACGTGCTATCATCCCATTTTACAGATAAGGAAACAGAGGCAGAAAGAGGTTAAGTGACTTGCTTGCTCACTGTCTCATGGCTAGTAAGATTCTGAGAACGTAATCAGTCTCAGGTCTTCCTAACTCCACATGGCCCCTTTATCTGCTACACGGCACAATACTAGTTGGAAAACACCTTCCATCAAAGGATATTCACAGTTCAATAACTTTTTGGATTTGGAGTCAGTTGCTCTCCAGGATGGCTGTACCAACAATAGCAGTGCATGAATGTTCCTGTTTGCTTTAAGCTCCTCCAACATTTATCATTTTCCTTTTTTTGGTCAATTTTGTGTGGTCATTTTGCTTGAAGAATTTTGAAGAGAAACCCCTTTGCCCTCCACCAAGGTCATCCGTTCCACTTTTCATTAGGGCTAGTTTTTAGGAAGTTATCCTTTACATTGAGCCCAAATTTTCTTCCTTGATATTCTTCCTTAATGCTCCTAGTGTAGTGGAATTTAAGGGAAAGTAGTAGTCTTTTTTTTTTTTTATGCTTATCCTATTAAAAAAAAAATGTCCTTTATGTGTATGCTATATGCCAGTCCCTTGCACTGGACTATTAAGAACCATGAGGGTAGGGACCATATTACACTGAAGCTTTGTCTCTCCTCCTTTCTTCTCTATTAAGCATAGAATAGGTGCTTAATAAATATTTATTGAATTGATTTAAATATAGTATTATATGGATGCAACATCATCATCATCTTTATTATGCATTAAAATGCACCATTGCTGGAAGAATCATGTTTAACATAGAGTATCCCTTGATATTAATATGCTTTTAACCATTTCTCTTCTTAAAAACAAAAACCAACACCCTAAAGATTTAAATTATAGTTACATCTGGTACAGTCGTTTATTCAGACAACTATTCCCTAAATTAAATTAAACAAAGTATCTTCCTTCAGAAATTCTTTATTCTGATATCTGTCACCAAAAAGCAAAACTGTACTAAGTAGGGGGAAAAAAACAAACAAAAACCCTCTTTCCAGTATTCATAACCAAAAAGCTATTCAGTCAATCTTCTGCCATTGCACATACTCAAATGATGCATAAAACATTTAACACTGTTGTTTTCTGAGTTTATTAATGCTTGCTAACTAATTTATTCTCATGCTGATAAGCTTGCCTGGAGCATCTCACTTTTGTAAGGTACTAAAGTGACTTGGGTAGCAACCAAATTTGTGATAATTAGTTTGCTGAATATCCATAAGAAATGGATATTTTTTGTTTTTCCAGAAAATAATTCAGAAATATAGGTAATTGCTACCAGATCAATTCTACCTACCATATGCCCATGCCTACAGAAGTAAAATACATGAAAAAAGTACCAGTGAAACTAAAAACAAAGCAGAGAACTTTGAGATTTGCTTGAATACAGGGCCTTCTATAATATACTTCAGTAATTGCAAAAAAAAAAAAAAGTAGCAAAGGGTACTAAGAAGAAATTAGCAATTGGTGCTAATGATTAAGATGTAACATATTCTTTCATTAGCAGCTTTAGTGGACTTTCTGGAGCAAATCTTAGGTGGCAACAATAACCATTTTTTATTAAAGTTGAATGAACTTTTGAAAATGTTCAAGTCCTGAAACCCAAATTAAAGGAATTCAATATTATAAAACCCCAAATCACACAGAGACAGAGTTAAACAAATTCTAAGTCACTGGCACCTTTTAAAAATTGTGTTTCAGTGAACAAAGGAGTGGTTGTTAGATAATTTTCTTTGAGCAGAACTGAGATCCAGAAAGGTTAAATAATTTTTGTAGCATCAAAGAAATAGTAAGAAAGGGAATTAGCATTTCTATTGTGTGCCAGGCACTGTGTTAAACACTTTACAATTATTTCATTTGATCATTTGAAATAATAAGCAGCAAAGCCGGGATTTGAACTCTAATTCATTGACTGTCAGTTCTTCACTCCTTACGCTGTATCACACTGACAATGGCAATTTACTAAATGATATCAACAGTATGAATGAGTTAAAATAATTTCCAGATATTCCACATTAAGTCAAAATGTAGTTTAATTGCTAAGTCAACATGTTTTAAAACTACAGAATTTAAAGTTCAAATCTTGAGAGTAGCTACTTAGAAGGACATTGGATAAACCAGATAAGAGCTTTAACATGGGTTCATTTAGAAAACAAAATGTCCATGAAACATAAAACACACACTTCTAACAGGTACATTTTTTTTTCTATTCTATAAAATGATTCATGCTATTTTCAAATGAATAACAATTTTTTTTTTCCCAAAGCAGCCTTGTTGAGTGTGTAATATGATAGAGTTGGAATGCCTAATAGACTAAGATTTAAATATCATCTCTGACTCTTTGTAGCTCTATGACCCTGGGCAAGTCATTCAACTTTTAAGTACCCAGGCATCACTAATTATAAAAAGGGGATAATCAGTCTCTGTAGGACCTAGATTGAAGTAATGCTGTAAGGCTCAAATGAAATAATGCATTTAAAGGACTTTGCAAACTTTTAAGTGTTATAAATCTCTTAAATTATTATATTGGGGAGTAATTAGGTCCCTTTATTTTAAAATTTGATTACTTTTAGATCACTTCTTAACTTAATAGGTACCATATTAACTCCCACAATCTCCCCAAAATTCTCACACACTGGAGTATGTATTCTCCTCATTAGAAAAGAAAATACAGATTTTTCTTTTCCTAATATTTTCTCTCTTTTGCAGAAACCAGAATTCTTAAGACATCCTTTAGAGGCTTGAAGAACAATAATCTGTTTTAGTTGCTTGCAGATTAGTCCAAGTAAGAATATTTACTTAGGAAGGAGAAAGGGAAATTTGTTGAAAGATTTAGAGCCTAACTATGCTGGTAATGCCTGTATAACTGTAGCTAAGTCAGTGTTATTTCTGATCACAGTAAAAACATAATGGGTTGATGGTGGTCAGATGTTAATTTTCAGTTCTTGCCTCCCTTGCCCTCCTATATGGTCATTATTTTGAATCAACAATATCATTACAAACTGAAGGAAGTTGAGGACATAAATAAGGAATGTGGTAAACCTGCTAGAACATTGAAGTGGAGAGAAGAGAAAGGCACAGACTTTGTTGGTGCCAGTGGCCCAAATCTCAGCTTCAGCCTTAGTTAAGTTTTACCAGTGAATTGGGTGTGCCTCTAAGACTCTAAGAGCCTTTGGGATGATTGTATCTGCTTATCAGTAAGCCAGGAATGTGCTTACTAGGAAATTCAGACAATGATCTTGCTCCTAGGGCTAGTCTTGGAATCAAAAAATCATAGATTTAAAGCTGGGAGGGAGTTTAGAAGTGAGTTCAATTCTCTCCTTTAAACATTCTTTATTAACGAATTTTTATTCTCTCGTTTATTTCCTTCCTTCAATTAAAAAATTACAAAAGGAAGAAAAAAGTCCTCAATAAATATACATAATCAAGCAAATTAAATTCCATCATTTGCTACTATGAAAAATAAATATTTCACCATCCATTTTGAGTTCCTCACCTCTCTGTCAGGAGATGGGCAGTATCTGTCATCTTTTCAAGAATTATGATTAGTCATTACACTAAAGTTTTTCAATAATTATTTTTTTCTTCGCTTAACTTAGTGCTCACGAGGCATTTTGGGGGTGGGGACATCCTCCTAATGGGGGCAGTACTCCAAGAGAGAGGGTCCCCCAATGGAGATGGCCCTTTCAGGGAGCCGACTTCTGCAAAAGGGAGATTCCTATCACGGTAATCACCCCAACTTAAAGGATATGGGTCGTTAAGGGAGATGCCCACTAGGCAGAAGAGGCTAGGGCAGGGGTGGGGAAACTTTGGCCTATAGGTCATGTATGACTTTCACACAGAAGTGTGAAGTTTGAATTCAGTCAAAGGGCTGCACTTGAGGACCTCAAGGGCCATTTGTCGCTTCAAGGTTCAAGGTTCCCTACCATTGGGCTAGGGATTCTCATAAAGGAATATCTGCAGCTGGTGGGGAAGTGAGGTAATTTGGGACCATAGTTCAGAGTTTGGGGCATTATCATTATTATTCCATTGTTCACCCCTGGAGGGGTTGGGGAGGGAGGGGAGGGGAAGGGGCTGGTTAGTTTCAGTATTTCCTTGACCAGCCTACTTGAATTTCTTTGCCTCCTGAGGGGTCTTTAAGTAGTACTTGAGATAATGGGCTTCTTGTTGACTATTCTATTTGAATCTTACCATCTCCCTCCTTTAGAAGTTTGTACTCAAATTCATTTGGGGAAAAAAGGCACACCCATGCATTCCTCATCAGTATCAGTTCATATATGTCTTCCTCTAAAACGTTTATTTCTTCATTCCTTATGGACAAATAATATTTTATTAAATTAGAGAGGAAATAGAGGAGAAAGGGGGAGATTATGTCCTCTGTCAGACTCTTAAAAGTAAACAACAGTGGGGAATCATGATAATATGTTTTAGGAAATGTAGACCTACAGAGTATTGTGAGTATGGGGTAGCCAATCCCTGTGAAACATCCTAAAAATTGAAGAGTTCCCAATTTAAACTGTAGGGATTGTACAGAATCTCCATGTTGGACATTGTAGAGTGTCTGGAATGGAGAGGGAGAAAGGGCAAGAGAGGGTCAGGGGGAGGAGGAGGGAGAGAAGAGGAGAAAAAGAGAGGGGGAAGGAGAGGAGAGGGAGAGAAATTTGGAACATCTTTTATATGGTTATTGATAGCTTGGATTTCTAGCTTTGAGAACAATTTTTTCATATCCTTTAATGATGTATCGTTTGGGGAATGGCTCTTAGTTTTATAAAGTTAAATCATTTCCTTGTATATTTTTACCTTTATCAGAGAAATTTGCTACAAAGATTTTTTTTTTTAAGTTACTCTTTTCCTTCCGTATTTTAGCTGTTTTGGTTTTGTTTCTACAAATTTTTTTTTTTTAAATCTGCACGATCAAAAATTTTTATCATCTGTGATCCTCTGTATCCTTTGTTTGTTCATGAAATCTTTTTTTATCCATAGTTCATAAAGAGAATTTCTTCCTTGCTCTTATTTGTTTATGCTATCACTTTTTATGTCTAAATCATATATCCATTTGGAGCTTATCTTGGTGGACCGTGTAAGTTTGTACATACCCATTTTTTGTTAGTTTGTTTTCCAGTTTTCCCAGCATTTTTTTGTTAACTGAGAGTTTTTCCAACTTTCTTATTTTTAAAAATGAGATTCAAGGAGGTTAAATCACATGTATATTGTCATAGGTCATGAGTAGCAGAGGTATTTGTCTCTATAATTTTGCCCTACCCACTCACCTACATGGAAAAAGATAAGAAGCTTAGCATTTGAAGTCTAGCAAGTCATAAATCATAGAATTCTTTGGTAGTTATTTGGCTCCTAGTTAGAGAGAGTCCTTTTACCTGATTTATAGTTAGAGATTAAAATTTGGAGTTATATGGCCTGCTTACAGTGAGCTAGAGTGAGGTATCAGATCAAGGCACTCAAAATCCTGGACCAGAAAGAGAAAAATCAAAGAAAACACTTAGGGCATTAATTGTCTGGGAGTAATTTGCTCATTGATCTAAAGACATCTGAGATTTAGAAACTTTGGGAAGGGAAGATGAGAGACCTCAGTAGCCAAGACTTTGGAACAATATTGGAAAACGTGGAAGAAAGATTTTGTTTATTTGTTTTGGTTTTCTTTTGGTTTCATTTGTTTGCTGTCAGTCAAAAATTTCTGCTTTTTCTAAAAGAGCTGATTGGGAAGGGGTGGTGGTTCTTAAGAATTTTAAACAAAGAAAGTATGGCACTATCTATTCTTCCCTGGGCTGCAGATAGCCAGGAATTTCAATTTAGCAAGGAATCAGAGGTGATAAAGCAAAGAAGTGCCTAGAAGAGTACTCTTACATGCAGCAGCATAATGAGATTCCATATCCCCCATCACCTACTGAAGACTATGAGAACTATTTCAGTAGAGTACAAGTTGAGTAAACCATTACAGTATTGCTAGAAAACATCAGCAGCACTGATGTATTCTAGCCATGAGTTTCTTCTCCATGTATGGGACCTGGACACATCTTTTCCCCACCTGTTCCCTCTTTCAGGGATGTGCCATGCCCATATATGATCTCTATGTATATGCCCATTCATCTATTCATCTTGGCCATATGTGCTTTTTATATGTGTGTGTCTTTAAGTGTGTTTCTAACAAATGTCTGCCCTTCCTATTTTTCCTGTATGCATCTGTGGCAGATTGTACCACAGGTTTATGGAATTAATGTTTTTTTTATGCCACTTTTCTCATTTAAAGAAATTCAATACCTTTGCCCCAAACTAATTCTGTCTTCTGACAGAATGTTCAAGGTAAACAAATGGGTGATCATGAACTATACTTTTTTCATCTTTTTGTTTTTATTTTTTTTTACTTTTTGGAGGAGAGAAGGCAGGGCAGTTGGGGTTAAGTGACTTACCTAAGGTCACACAGCTAGTAAGTGTTATATATATAATATAGCAGGTTTACTATTGTTCTATAAGAAATACAGATGGGAGTAGTTTCAGAAAACAAAAAAAAAAAACCTTGGGAAAACTTGATGCAAAATGAAGTGATAAGAAATGGGAAGCCATTTGTGCATAGTAACAACAATGTCATAATCATGATTAACTATGAAAGTCTTGATTAGTCTGATTAATACAATGATGTAGGACAATCCCAAAGGACTCATGATGAAAACACTTGGCAAGTTAAGTGACTTGCCAAGACCACACAAGTAAACAAGTGACTGAGGCAGGTTTCAAACTCAAATCTTCCTGTTTCCAAGTCCTGTACTCTATCCACCCAAATGATTGTCTTTATTACAGTAAAGGATTTCATGAATATTTGGAAGGAAACAAGGATCATTGGGAGAAGACAGACTTCAGTTTCCATCTTTAAAGCAGAAAATAATTTAAATGATGAAAATAAATAATAATTATTCTCATTGTGGTATTGAGATAAGTCTTGATATTATTCTATTTTGAATTATTTTAAAATAAACATAGTATTATTTTTATTAAATATATACTATGTGCCAGGGTCTTTGATAAGTGCTGCTAATACAAATAAATGCAAAAAGTATTTGCCCTCAAGGAGTTTTCAGTCTAATGGAGGAGACAGTATATATGTGCATGTTTATATGCATACATACAATATACAAATCTGTATGTGTTTAAATGCCTATGTATACATATACATGTCACATATGTATATGTACACATATGTGTATCTATCTTATAGCTATGTATGTGTGTGCGTGCATGTGTGTTATATACAAAAAAGAAAAATACAGACTAGATGAAAGACAACCTTAGAAGTAAGGAAGGGAATAAACATTTATATGATACCTACTATGATACCTACTAAGCACTATTTACAAATATCTCATTTGATCCTCACAACAATCCTAGGAGTTAGATGCTGTTATTTCCATTTTATAGATGAGAAAAGTGAGGGAAATAGAGGCTATGTGACTTGCCTAGGGTCACACAGCTAGTAAGTGTCTGAGACCAGGTATGAACTCAGGTTTATTTTTCTCTCTCCCTTTTTTTTTTTTCACTTCAGGCTCCTCATGCTATCTCTCTATCTACTACATCACCTGGAATAAGGAGGAGAGTGATTGGGAAAGCTTCTGGAAGAAGTAGCACTTAAGCTGAATCCTAAAGGAAGTAATAGATTTGGGGGGTTGGAGGTTTATAAGGAGAGCATTCTAGGCATGGGTAATAATGGACCTTACACAGATACACAGATGGGAAACAGAGTATCATATTGAGAGCAACAGCAAGTAGACCAGTATAGCAAACAGTCTAGAGAGAGGGGGAAAAATATAAACAGATTGCAAAAAGAAGGGAGCAGATTCTACAAAACGGTAAATGACAAATTTGAATCTAGATATAATGGGGAACCACTGGAATTTATCGAGCAGTGTTGTGACATGATCACACCTATTCATTAGGAAAATTGCCTTGTTAACTGAGTGGACAATAGATTGTAATAAGTAGAGACCTGAGGCAGAGAGACCAATAAGAAATCTATTATGGTAATCAAAGAGACAGGTGATGAGAGCCTGTAATGATACTGGGATCTGAAGATCTTCCATGCCTCTTGAACTTGCTGACATAGCAGGAAGGGGTGGAGCAAGAGAATGCAGAAACCAAGCTAGTCTCCCTGCAGTGCTGACTGGAAGCAGCGGCAGAGGCAGCGGTTGCAGTCAGAACTCCTTTTCCTCTGAGCTGGCCAGAATCTCTGCTAAGGACTCCTGCTGAGGACTGCCAGGGACAGGAACTGGGCGGGGGGTGGGGGGGGAGGGAAGCAGAGCTCCTGGGAGCAAGCTGCCTAGATGCTGAGCAGTTGTCATGAGTGAGGACAGGAGGATCTTTGCCTGAGGTAGCCTGTCCTGTTTTGAAGGCTTGAGAATGTGGGTGTTTACAATTTTAACCACATGTGCCAACTTCATAACTACTGTCCTGGCTTTGACTTTCTGGTTTTGGGACTCAGTTTTCTGATATTTAAATGAATGCTCTAGCTATATTTCTTATGTAGAGAGCCTGTTACATTTTGTGATTAATAACCATATCAGCATATTTATAGTTACTGTAGGCACTGTGAATGCTGCATTGCTGATACAGAGCCAGAACTAGGTTGATGAGGATGTGAGTGGAGAAATTTTATTGTATATACAAGGAATAGCGTAGCAATCCAGGTAGATCTACTCAAGAACATAAATTAATCAAAAAAAATTTAAAAAAATGAATATAAATGAATCCTGTATGAATTGAAAATAGAGACAATTTATTCATTGTAAAATTAATTTTGAATTAAAAGTGGATATTGGGGTATACAATAAATATTTAGAAGAATAGCATGAAAGTTATCTGCCTGTGAAAGAACACAAGGGTAATACATAAAGCTTAATTAGGAGAAAGGAACAAAACTTGCAAAAGAGTTCAAACTCAAACTACTCTTAAATTAGAAATTAAAGTATTAATATGTTCATTTCCATGTGCTTGCATTTCATAGACGCACTTACCAAACAGGATAATCCATTTATCAGACTTCTCTAATTAATAACAACACAGTTCTCCTGCTGTGCTATTTTATCAGATATATGACATCAGTGGCAATGTAACATGACAGTGATATTGAAATTACAACATTAACTGACTCTGAATAAATAAAACCTGAAGAAAGATCTTCCCTAGCACCAAGAACAGATTACCTGAGATGGAAATAGATAGTTCAGATCTAAGATAGAACAGTAAATCTTACAACCCAGGCAAAATACAGCTGGATGATACCATTTCAAAATAAAAGAGGGGAGTATTTGTGGGAAGATACATCAGGAATGATTTGCCACAAATAATATAGCATGTCTCATAAAATGCTTGATTTATTGAAAACCTTCCGATAGTTTAATAGGAGATGCTTTAACAATTCTCTTTGTCCCCACAACAGCCATGGGCTCTTCTTTCGAAAGTGGAGTTTGATCTTTATTTAGGTCAAAATGATTTTTTTTACATGAGTAGAAGGAAGAGAATTTCTACACTATAAATATCTCTGTTGCTGTTCAGAAATTTTTAATTGTTTCCAACTCCTCATGATCCCATTTAGGGTTTTCTTGGCAAAA
Organism: Pseudochirops corinnae; assembly: GCA_028646515.1. NCBI lineage: Eukaryota > Metazoa > Chordata > Mammalia > Diprotodontia > Pseudocheiridae > Pseudochirops > Pseudochirops corinnae. The sequence goes on from CM053585.1 coordinate 279,986,039, forward strand.
ATACTGGAGTGGTTTGCTGTTTCCTTCTTTAGCTCATTTTACAGATGTGGAAATTGAGGAAGACAGGGTTAAGTGACTTGTCCGGATCACACAGCTAGAAAGTATCTGAGGCCAGATTTAAACTCAGAAAGATGAGTCTTCCTGGTTCTATCCACTGCACAACTTAGCTGTGTACCCCAACACAGATGGCACCATATATCTAGAACAACTCCCATTTCCTGTTCCCCCTCCAAAAAATAGATTGAATAAAGGTCAATTCATCCATGCCTACAAAGTTGTCATTGAATATAGCCCAATAGCAAAGAAAAGCTACTGTTCCTGCTAGATGGCATGGTCCAATTTTGTCATTATCAACTATTGGTTCTTCTGTTTATTTGGAAGTTAGTTTTAGCTCCATATATTACTGAACAGAGGGCTCAGTAAAATGGAGGGGAACCAAGAATCAACTGGAGAAGATCAAGTGAAATAACATATATAAAGTCCTTTGAAAACATTGAAGTGCAATATAAATGCTAGGTATCATTATTTATTATTTTCATCATTATTATTGTTGTTACTCCCTGTGTCCTATTGGTAGAGTGCTTTGGCATCCTACTTAGAAGATACAGGGAATGCTTCAAAAAACCTTGGGTCAGCGCTGATCAACTCCCATGATATTACCATTCTCCAAAGTGAATATGTGTGTATGTATATAAGTATATGTGTACATACACATACATACATACATATACATGTATAAAATCAGAGAGCTAAGTTGATGTGAATTTTAGAAACAATGTTTCCTAATGCTCGAGCACAAATATCATGCTCTTTGAAGGTAGAATAAAAATTACTCAATTTTTATTGCTTTATATTTGTCCTACTTATTAATTAATGCACAGCTAATATATATTTGTTTTCTTTTTTAATGCTCACCTATTCTTTTACTTTCTTAAAAGCTTTATGGATTTATCTCTAACCACCTGAAAAAATGCATCTTATATACTGCCTGCTTTCACTCCTGAAAGCTCATGTCTCATATACAATGAAAAGCTAAATTAATGGTTCAGTTTTGTTTTGTGATTTTTAACCAGTCAGTCATTGAATAACATTACGAATTTCCTATCAAATAATGCATGGTAAACATCCTGTGCCTCAGGGAAATGACATTTTAAAAAATAATTTCATGTTAACCTAGAAGTATCCTTAACTCTTGGCTTATTAAATACCAGGAAGTGAGGGGAATGTCATTTCTTCCACGGTGTAGAAAAATTATTTTTAAAAAATGATAAAATGGTTGTCAAAGAGTTTTGTTGGTGTTGCTGTTGTTCAGTCATTCAGTTGTATCTGATTCTTTGTTACTCTATATAGACCATACTGTCAATGAGGATTTCTTGGTAAAGATACTGGAATGGTTTGCCTTTTTCTTCTCCAGTGGATTAAGGTAACAGAAGTTAAATGACTTGTCAAGGGTCACACAGCTAGTTAAATCCAGTCTAAAGCTGGATTTAAACTCAGATCTTCCTGACTCCAGGCCTAGTGCCATATATACTCAGTCATCTAGCTGCCAAATAATTTAGTCATAAAGGCATCTTAAAATATTATACACAAATAGTAATTTTGTCATAGGCCTTTCCCTAGGCTAGAGTAACTGGTTATAGTTCTTCAATTTTGAAATTTAATTTAGGTCTCAAAGTCCATCTCAAAAGTTCACCTTTCTCCTAGTCTGTCTGGATTTTTCTGAGCAGATGTAATGTCTCTCCTATCCTATCCCACTCCACCCTCCAAAGTCCTTTGTGCATAACTCACTAATACCATTCTTTATGGTTTTGTTTGTACTCTAATTTCTTTACCCTATCACATTCCTCTTTACCTGTAGTCTAAACTACTTAAAGAGAGGGACTGTGTCATTCATGTTTCTGTATCTTGAATCACCTAATATCACCTTGCTAATACTAGGTGATCAAAAATATTTCTTAATGCTAATGAAACCATTAATTTGGCATATCGTATACTCCTTTATATTCTTGTCTTAGTAGAAAGAGTCAAAGAATACCAGACATGGAAAGCGTTTCATGGATTACCTAGTTTAACTAAGAAGTATAGTACAGGAGAAGGAGAACTAAGGTTGGAGTCAGAGGATCTGTGTTTAAATCCTGGCTCTGCTCCTTACTTAATGTGTGACCTTGAGTCCTTTAACCTCTCTGAGCCTCTATTTCATTTTCTGTAAAATGAAGGAGTTAGACAAGATGCTAAGATCCTTTCCCATTCAAAATCTATGATCCTATTATAGCATGGGCTCTGGCACTCACTCCTAATCTTTACCCCCAGTGTCAGACTGGGTTCTTAGAAAGTGATTGGCTTCTTCTCTCCTACGGTAATAGAAATGACCTTGAAGGAAAGGTAGTTCTTTTTCTATTACTATTACTCATGAGCCCACATGCATGAGTGTGTTCTCCCATTGATTTTAAAGTGATATTAACTATCCAATTTTATTATTATCATCATTATCATTATTATTTTTTTTAGAAATAGGTACATACTAAAAAGTATAGTACCAACAGTTTTATATGAACCATCCCCCCAAACTGGGGGCACACTATCCCATGAGCACTTAGAGAGTTCAGGAGAAAGTGGGCTCAAGATTAGAGAGCCCATGAATTAAAGGGGTACCTCACAGCTCCCTGGTGCTAGATGTCCTATTCTTGCCTTCATGGAATTTTCATGAAATCACTCTTAGGCTTGATGTAAGTTTCTTCAAAGATCTCACAGAGTCTTGAAGCTGCCATTATACAATATATATAATGCATCTGTGGCTCTCATCTCTTTCCATGGTTGTCTAGGTAGAAAGGAACTATTTCCTTGGCCCTAGATTTCTGACTTTAAAACTTTCAAAAAATGTATTTCTCATTGGCACTAATTCAATTACTCTGAAATTTTGCCATCTCTATTTATCTTATCCAGATTCTTATATCTATATCTATATCTATACCTATCTATCTATCTATCTATCTATTAGTTTCTAGGTTACCGTCCTTCCTTTTCCAAGAAGGTCTAGGTTTGGTTTACTGTCATCTTTCTACCACCCTCTGTTGTCATACTTGGAGATGTAAATATTCATGGCGATAATAACACAAACTGCTATGACTCTCATACATCGCCCCTGCTCTAGCCTCACACTCTTGACTCTCTACTTAACAAGCTCAGTTACAGAGTAATAGAATGTCCTCCACTCTTGACTTTTCTTCCCTCCTATCCTACAAATCCTCAGCCTTGATTTGTCCCCAATATTCACCTGCTGATTTCTTATTCCTCTGCGGAACACCTATGTTTTTCTTGCTGAAGGCAAATGATAATGTTGACCAGGTTTGTGACAATTCAGCTTATATGATATCAGTTTGGCTGTTACTCATGCACAAGAGTCCCTCTAACTTTCCCTTTTTGTCTTTAGCCCATTGTATAAATAAATTGTTACAAACTTTCTTTTCTCCTCTTGAGCCTTTTACGATTATTTATCTCTTAGCAAAGTGGTGTCAGCTTATGGGTCATGACCCCTTTGGGGGTCAAATGATCCTTTCACAGGGGTTACAGGGATTGCCTAAGACCATTGGAAAACACATATTTCTGATGGTCTTAGGAACCGAGACACTGTTCCTCTATCCGTCTCCAGGCGGGTCCTCCCACATTCAGATTATGCCCACATACGAATATTAAAAGGTCATGGCATTAGAAAGGTTGAGAACCACAGTCTTAGCGGGTCTCAGCACTTATTTTGCTGAGAAAAACAAGAACATTTGTCCTATGATGTCTCATACTCCCTACCTCCCACCTCAAAACTCTAGTACAGTGGTTCTCAACCTTCCTGATGCCACGACCCTTTAATACAGTTCCTCACATTGTGGTGACCTCCACATAAAATTAAAAAAAAAAAAACAACATAAAATTATTTTCATTGCCACGTCATAATTGTGATTTTGCTACTGCTATGAATCGTAATGTAAATATCTGATATGCAGGATTTATTTTCATTGTTACAAATTGAACATAACGCACAAGTTGAGAACCGCTGCTCTAGTACTTTGTCTCCCATTTCCTCCTTCTTTGTTCTGTTCTCTGAAGGAGAGGTGATCCTTTTCCATATCAAAGCAGCTCCTGAACTTGATCACATTTTCGGCCATGTGTTTTGTTAGCTTTACCCATCAATCATTCCCTTCTCTATTTTTCAATCTCTTATTTTTTCCTGATTCCATCCATTCTGCTTACAAACATAGCTAGGTTTCTCCTATACTTAGAAAACAAACAAACAAACAAACAAAACAACCTTCACTTGACCTTGAAATCATCTTCAAGCTACCCTCCTATATCTAACGTCTTTACTAGAAGAAGACTAGAAAAAGTAATTTACTTTCAAGTTCCCCACAACTTTCAATCCTTTGCACTCTGACTTCTCACTCTATCACTTGATTAAAATTGGTCTCTCAAAGATTTGCAATGGTTGCAATTGCTAACTTGAATGATTGCTCAGCGATCTTCATCCATCATGAGAATTCTGTGGATTTTTATCAGTCTTCCTGCCAGATATACTTTCCTCCATTGACTTACCTAAGAATTATTTTTCTTGATTATTTCTATCTAACATCTTACTTCTCCTTGAACTCATTTTTTTTTTTGGATCAATAACTATCTCTTACCTCCTAAACACAAATATATCCCAAGCCTTTTCCTATCCCAAATTTAACATAGATCCAAATATTATCTTTATATGGATGATAAATCTATATAGATATTAATGATAAAGATAAAATAAGCTTTATTTTTAAGGCATGTGACATTGGAGACAAACCAATGGGTTATCCAAATGTAAGTGTTCAAAAGACTTTTTGATATTGCCTTCAGATTAAGAAAAAAGAGATTAGGTATGATTATGTTGATGTCACAATAATCTCTCTGTCTCTAATTTTATTCACATGTAATATATACAGTGCTCTCCAAATTAATTAGGTCAAATAATAATTTTAATATAATTTCATTTTGTTACAGCAATAGTTGTGGTGTCTAAATACTTCAGTTGATAATAGGATGGATCATATATCTGACCTCAGCTACGTGATAATTGACAGAACTGATTTATCTACCTTTAGTTAGTGCTCTATCATTTGAGTGCTAGATTTCATGTGATATATGTATGTTATACTGCTTTCTTTTGCTGTAGTTTTAATTCTATGTTTTTAATAATAAAAAATTATATCATCAAGAGCCTTCTATAATACTTTAAATATTATTTTAAAAAAAAGAATTGGTTCATTAAAGGAACATAGAACTTAGTAAGATTTCAATTTTTCCCACAGAAAAATACATTATTTTCAAGTAGAATCAATATTTTAATAGGACTAAATGAGTTTTGTTGTGTTACTACTGTTCATTATAACACTGAATAATTCTTTCCTATATTCTTTGATGGTATTCAGCATATTTCTGCCTAAAATACCTTTTCCCACCTTCAATATTGATCTGAAGCTTCCTTCAAAAATAGGTTCATTTTTGCTTATTGCATAAGTATAGTTTTTGTTTTATTTAGTTTGTTTTGTTTATTTTTTTTTTAACATGAGCTGCTTACATTTTGTGTGTGTGGATAGAATTGTAGAACAAAAGTGTGTGTGTGTGTGTGTGTGTGTGTGTGTGTGTGTGTGTGTGTGTGTGTGTGTAGTGGAGATAATGCCCATGGAAAGTCTATTGAGCTTCCAGTGGTACTTTCTTTCTCTCTCTTTTTTTTAACTGAAAAGAATTTTTACCCTATGATCAAACTAACCTTTTGTAGGCTACAATAAAAATCTTTATTAGTAGCTCAATTATGCTTCAACTTACTGCCAAAAAAAAAAAAAACCCAAGAAAGACAGAACATTAAAACACACTTAAACATTAAGAGTTTAGAAAGTCAACTGACCGATAAGTCCAAAACTGCATGATATCTCTCTGTTGAAAAATTTAATTTCATTAAGACTCATATTTAACCAAAATTTCAGAGATTTCTCTTACTATGCAAACTCAGCACAGCTTCCAGTGGTGTACTAAAACCCAAAGGCTCTTATCCAAATTCCTTTTTAGGACAATGGCTTTTTCATAACTACTCAAAGTTTATATGTTCTGGACAGAGGAGCAGACTTTTAAAACATTTTTGTTAATGTATCTATGTAAAAAATAATGGTAATTCTTTAGCCCAGAAACATCCCCTCTTTTTGATCCTGTTAGGATCTTCTTATCTCCCTGTTATCTATGAAAATCTTCCAAAGGAGATGACCATCTTTTTTTTTTTCATAAATGGTGAGGTTATATCACAGTGGTTCTCAACCTGTGGGTTAGAAACCATTTGGGGGTTGAAGGATCCTTTCACAGGGGTTGCCTAAGACCATCAGAAAACACATACTTCCAATGATCTTAGGAACTGAGACACCACTCCTTTATCCATCTCCAGGAGGGTCTGCCCACATGCAGATATGCCCACATACGAGTATTTCACAGCATTAGGAAGGTTGAGAACCACTGTTATATCAGATTGCCCAACTACTTAGGCAATGGGGCCAGATGACTTTGTTAATGAATTTTATAAAGTACTTATCCAGTTCTTGGTGGTTTCTATGTTAGCCAAGTTTCATTCACTTCACCCTCAACCTCCATTCTTTAAAAAGGCTCATTCCCAATCCAGTGTTTCAGAGTGTCCAAATTTATAGCACATGTTAAAACACAGAAAGTTAAAATGGGATGTCTCATCTAGACTTTGATTATTATTAAAATGCAGAGATGAAAATTTTGGTCAAAGACCCCACATTTTGACACACCATATATTTGTCTTAAAGTCACCCAGACAAAGACAAACTCATCTGAAACACTTTTGTACTCAATCACACACACACACACACACACACACACACACACACACACGGTGAGTTCATAGGATTTGTTAGGTCCAAGAGATCATTTCATAATTTGGAAACACAGTAATTTACTCTGACAGTGACAATGAAAATTCTTTACTTCTTTTTTTTGTTAAGTACTGTGTACTATTATTGAGGCAGCTAGATGATGCAGTAGATAGAATGCCAGGTCTAAAATCAGGAAGACGTGTCTTTCTGAGCTCAAATCTGACCTTGGACTTACTAGCTGTGTGACCTTGGGGAAGTCACTTAACTTTGTTTATCTTCATTCCTCATTTAAAATGAGCTGCAGAAAGAAATGGCAAACCACTCCAGTATCTTTGCCAAGAAAAATCCCAAATGGGGTATCAGAGTTGTACACAATTTAAAACAATTGAGTAACAACAAATTAACTGTTATCAATGTAATTTCTATTATTAAAAACTCATAGAATTAAAACCACAACAAAAAGAACAATGTAGCACATAGGTATCATGTATTACATTAACTATTAGCTTTTTTTCTTTGCTCAAAAGTCCTAAATCTATACTACTAGACAGAAGCTGGAAAACTTCTAGACAACTTGGGACTCTAAACTATAGTTTTCCTTGAATTATTCAGCTAAATGATGTAAAATGATGTGGCTAGATATTACAGTCGATAAAGCATTAGATCTAGAGTCAAGAAGATCTGAGTTCATATCTAGCCACAGATACGTACTGGCAGCGTTACTGTGTACAAGTTACTGAATCTCTGTCACAATAAAACAGAGATAATAATGGTACCTACTTCAGAGGATTGCTGTGAGGAAAGCAGAATATGTCTGAATGAGAACATCTTGGGTTTGAGTTGTAAGAGGTACTTCAGCCATGTATGTAAAGCAAACCTATTACTAACAACTGAGCAATAGCTATGTAGATTCAAAAAAAGATTTAGATAAATTTGAGTTCATTCTATTACTCCTTAATCTATGAAGTCCATAATGGAGGGAAAGTCGGAGAGCATAAAACTTCCCCAATTCTTATTATTTACAGATTTTCAGTTATATATCTCTATCTATGTTATACATCTCTAAGTATAAAGAGGTAAATCTACAGTTATGTTAAGTTTGTGGTCTCTAGGATAGTACTTGATTGCCTTTGCTCCCAAAATAATCTAAGGTCAATTTTGCAAAAGTTATAAGTAACCTCATCTCTTTGATAAGATCAAACTCCAGTTATATTACAGACACATGTAAATGAGCAACTATTTAAGATATATTTTGCCTAAATTTTTATTATTCGGTTGTTCTCAGTTGTATCCAATTCTTTGCGACCCTATTTGGGGTTTCTTGCCAAAGATACTGGAAGGGTTTGCCATTTCCTTCTCGAGCTCACTTTACAGATGAGGAAACTGAGACAAACAGGGTTAAGTGACTTCCCCAGGGTCACACAGTTACTAAGTGTCTGATGCCAGACTTGAACTCAGGAAGAAGAGTCTTCCTGACTCCAGATCCTGACCTTTATCCATTGTGCAAACGAACTCTCCAAACAACAACAATCCTCTAGGATATATTTTAACTAAATTACCAGTTTGATTGAAATTGTGTATCTTTGGCCCTTGGAATCATTAACGTCTCAATTTGAAAACAACAACAACAACAACAACAACGACAACCATGTCAGGATTCCACCAATTTTTGCTCTCTCTCTCTCCCTTGATAATTCTCCCAATCTCCTTTATTTATTTGCGTTGAATTTGTGGATTGTAATTGGCTGAAAGATGGAATATTATGGAATATAGACAGCTTCCATTATTGTTTGTTTTTGATTTAGGAGGAGTAGTGCTTTTTGTTGATTACACAGTGGCCCTGGAGGCAAATGACAAAATGTATTATTGATATGATAATTCATTCTCATTTGACCCATTCTTGCCTCTTGAAGAAAGAGAATCAAATCTAGTTTACCATAGAAATGGAGAAAACATGTCTTTGTAGGGTTGAAGACATCTTTCAGAAGATCAGATTTTTTTTCATTCAAAGCCTCATTTCTTTCCTCAGCAACCTACTTCACTGAATTTCTATACCTATTTGGATTTTTTTTTCAGCAATATTTGAACATTTTTTTCAGTGCCTCAGGTTGAATAATCATTATGCAAATTTTACATATCTGTATACACTATGCTGATTGAAACTGGTTATTTTTTTTAAAAATTAATACTTAGTTAATCTTACCACATGGGATTTATGATTCTTGTATGTTTTTATTCTTGTCATTCAGCCTAGAGGATAAATGATGATATAAATTCTCAAGACCCGGTACAGTAGGAAATTCATTGTACACAGATATTATTCACTTTGAGGAATACCAGGATTCTGGATCTCATCAATTTTAAAAATTGGACATGGAATAATGTGTCCCCTAACTTTAAAGTAATGCATATGTCATTACTAAAGGGCAATGCCTGCAGTATAGAATAACATAACAAATTTAACAAGTAGAATTTCTGCCTATATTTCAGTTTTCAAATGTGTGTGTGTGTGTGTGTGTGTGTGTGTGTGTGTATCCTCTGAATTCACTAATGACTAGGAGAATACATTTTACTTATAGCACAGTAAGTATGTTTGATTTCATACACGTGCATCTTTCAAATGGAAGACTCATATTGACAGGTATAGTAAATCATATACTTACAGAAAACTGTTTATGGGAATAAAGTTGAGTGATCATTTCTAATTTTCTAAGTTCACAAATGAGAAACCTGAGACCCAAGGAAATCAAATACCCAAAGACACACAGCTATGGGAAGAAACCTAGACAAATATTCAAGTTTTCTGATTCCTAATCCAACTAAGGGTTTTTTTTTTGTCACTTAACTATTTCCTCCCTTAATAATAGAGAATTATTTTAAATGAAGGAATTATTCTGCTTCATAATATAAATGCATACATATATAAACATATGCACAATTTTAATTGAAAATTTTTCCAACTTGTTTTTCCTTGCCAAGTATGATAGCAGTTCTGTTATATCTCCCTTTCTTTTGTAGATAGGTCCCTTGGTATATATATATATATATAGATATAGATCTTTGTATGTGATATGTATGTATATATGTGATGATTACTGACAGCCAAATTAATTTCATACCTTGTTTTAGAAAATTTTATTTTTTACTAGATTGTTAGGTAACCTTTCCCTCCCCCCCCCCCAAAATGCTGCAGTTATAGAAGAGTACTCTTGGCATTACTGCTAAATATTATATTGTTTAAAAAATATCAGAAGAGGATTCTAGGAAGATGGTGGAGGGGGCCAGAAAATTCCAAGCTCTCAAGATTTCCCTCCACTAAAGAGATAAAATAGCACTTTAGGATGAACAAAGTGTGGGGATAAAAATAAATAAGATTAGGGGCATAACCTGGGTCTTCCTGGGACAATTTGAGAAGATTAAAAGAAAAATCCCGGGAGGAGGTTTGGTTCCTGTCAAGAGCAAACACCTCCAGGCTAGGGTCCACTTTAACAACAAGCTGCAAGCCTCAGGGTTAGTTGGTTTGAGAGGTTGCCTCAGCACCAGTCATAGGAACTTTAACACACACACACACACACACACACACACACACACACACACACACAATAGTGAGGGGAGTTCAGCACCTGAGCCCAGAAGATCAAGGGAACCTCTGATGACAAGGAATGCCAGACCCAGCTGAGCTGCTAAGAGAGGTAGGGGGTGAAAACAAACCAGTACACCTCTGGTGAGTGCAGAAGCAGTGAGAAAGAAAGCTCCTGGCTGTGGGAATTTACAGGAGGTTGGAGATTTGGCTTTGGTTCCAGGCTAGAGGGGAGAACAGAAGATCTGGAACTAGAGATACCATCTCCCATATCCTAGGGTTAAAGGTGATTACAAAAATTAAGTAATCCCTACAAAAAAATGCACAGGCAAAGGAAAAAGAATCCAACCATAGAAAGCATTAGGTGAATAGAGAAGACCAGGGTTCATCTTCAGAGGAGGATATTGAAGTAAAGAAACCCCCTTCAATCACAAAGAGTAGCATTGAATGATTACCTGCCCAAAAAGAAATCATAGAATATATTTAAAAATACTTTTAAAAAAAATTGAATCACAGAGATGGAGGAAAAACTGAAAAAAAAAATAATAAGAATAATCCTAGAAAAAACAAGAAAATTATGAAAGAAAAGTCAACCAATTAGAAAAGGAGATCCAGAATCTTAAGGAAGAAAATTGCACCTTGAAAATTAGAATTGGGCATGGTGAAGCCAGTGAAATTATAAGAGATCAAGAAATAATTAAACAAAACATGAATACTAAAAAACTAGAAGAGAAAGTGATATATCTTATAAGAAAAACAACACAAATGGGAAGTAGATCAAGAAAATGAAAGATAAAAATAATCAGACTAACTGAAAGGTATGATAAAAAAAAGAATATTGATAAAATAATACAAAAAAAAATTAAGAAAATTGTCCAAGAGGGGTGGAGCCAAGATGGCAGCATAGCAGCAGCAATATATCGCAGCTCTCACATAGCCACCCCAAAATACCCATGGAATAGGACTCTGGACCAACCTAGAACTTCAAATCACACACAAAGATACTTCCCACTAAAGTCAGCTCGGC
>CM053585.1:279998044-280010124 GCA_028646515.1 Pseudochirops corinnae
ATTCCCTCCTATGTTGACTGCTGACATTACTTGCCTTTCAATGATTACAGCATTCCATTTTTCTTTTTACTATATTTCCATCATTATCCCCCCCATTTCTACTTAAATGATCAAATAACTAGTATTCAGAGGTGGGGCATGGAGCAATCACTTCCTCCTTTGAAATAATTGATTAGTTTCAAGTCTTTGAAACAAGTCATTATTACCCAACAAGTCCTTAAAGTCAGTCCTTATAAACAAAGCTAAATTAGTGAAATGGCTCTACTGACTGAATTGCCCTCTATGCTCTGCATGCTCAAGCTGAATCAGTGAATATTTTTATTTAATTGTCACTCTCAATAAAAAACGTATGCATCCAGTTCTGAGATTTTCAAAAGGCATTCACTTTTCATTGCATCCAGTTTGATAGCTGAGAAAAGAAAAATACAATCCATGCATTTGTAAATGTTCTCAATTTGGATGGCAATGACATTTTTTCAAGTAGCTCCTGCTACTTGAAGGAACCTCCTCCCACGCTGAATTAGAATCTATGGAAGGGAAACTTCAAGATGGGAAATTATAAAAAATTATACTTCTTTAAGGTTTTTGTTTGTTTTCTTGTTTGTTGATATAACCAATAAACCAAATGCTCAACTAAAAATAATTTCCAAAAAAACCTGGAAAGATTTCATAAAAAAACAAAATTTAATGGCACCTTTTTAATCCCTTTTCCCTAAGTATTTAGCATGGTGACTTGCACGGACTTGTTACATAATCAATGTCAAATTAATTCGGTGTTAATTGTCATAATAGCCTTTTGATTTTCTGTGAGTGTCTATTGCATTTTATTCTTTATTGTACATGGATCCGGATGTAGACATCAACATTTAGATCTCTGACCGAGGCAATGCTTTAGAATCAGTCCTGAAATGCCAAGTGACACTATAAATAAGTAACATCCATGTCTCTGCGCAACTGATGTCTTCAAATTATGGGTGACATCCCTTGGAAGTTATGGAAATTGTCTGAATGAGTTAAAATGCATGACTAGAATCAATGAATACTGAAGCATTAGGACACACCAGATGGTACATTTCTGAGTGATTATTATATGCCTAAGGTATATTGGAATGCAGGAGGCTGAAGGCCAAGAGACTTCACCCATTATAGAACAGCAGTAATCTCCCAGAAATGCACTGCCTAAGGTGACTATTGTTATTATAAAATGGAAATCATTTTTAAAAAGTGAAAGGTCATGCTTAGGAAGTAATTAAAAAAAAAAAATCTGTGCATGGAAAAGCTACCTCCGACAAGCAGAAAACTCCTCAATGTCCAGACCTCTAAACTCCTTTAAGACTGGATTAATTTTTGGAAGTAACCAACAGTAATAAGGAATAAAATCACATAAATACGGTAGGTCACACTATTTATGTTTTAAGAAACTACCTGAATGACTTTGTCCTTGTCAGAGTTCTCTGAGCCTTTGTTTCTTCATCTGTAAAGGAGTAAGACAAGATGACCTTAAAGTTCCTTCCCAGATCTAAATCCATTATATATCATTTAATGGCCACAACTTCCTCCTTGATTAGTTCTAGAGATAAATTCCAAAGAAGGGCCCTAAAACTGTTTTGAGCAAAGACTATTCTGAAGGAGAGCTCACATTTGGACAAATTTTCACAATTATTTTTAATCAGTCTTATTTGTGTCTTGTAATTTTTTTTTTAGGTCAAAACATTATAGATCTCTAACTGAAAAGGACCTTGGAGGACAATGAGTTATAAGAGTGCTGAATTTGGAGTGATGGAAACTTACTTCAAATTCTGTTTTTAATTCTTACCATCTGTGCTACCTTGGACAAGTCACTTCAAATCTCTGAGACTTACTTTTCCTTGGTTATAAAATAAGAAAGTTGGATTAAATGACCTCTAAGATTCTTTATAGTGATAAGACTATTACCATAGTCCACACCTATCATTTCACAAATGTGGAAAAGATATTGTAAAAGGTTTAAGTAACTTGGCCATGGTCAAATAGCAAGATCCAAATCCAGGTCCTCTGATTTCAGAGCCAGTGTTGACTTTTTTTTAAACTGTACTTTGGAATCCAAAAAGATAATGATGGTTAGAATGGAATAGAAATGTCCATTGTGTTATTTTGAAGGTTCAGGAGGATTTTTATTTACAGAATCTTCAAATCTGCCCTCACATCCATGGAAAAAAACCTAGGACCCAGAAAAAAATGACTAGAGTATGACTATTCTATTAACTTTTAAGTTCCTCTTCCACAATCAAATGTACACATTAACTAGAGCAAAGATAAGAGGATTAGAGACTTAAAGTGGGGATTTAAATAAAAAATCTTAACTCCTGCTTACATTAGTGATGCTGAGCTTCAATCCAAGGAAGAGTCACAGAATTAGGAACTAGATGAACTTTCCTCTTCCACAACTGAACCAAAATTCATCACTATTTCCAAGAGTATTTAAATGCCTTACAACTGTGTGTTCCTTGGGAAGTTTCAAAAGGCTGAGGTTGCCTCCCTGAAGTAAATGCTATGAAAGTGGAATTATGTACTGCAGAAATATGTGGTCTTCTTCTTCTTTAGGAAAAGAAAATCAGGCAACAACTGCCACTTTTGTAGTGTGAGATCTCAGTGCCCTTAGGCTATCCCAAATAATATAGTAATATTAAGACAAATATTTAATCTTGATAAGAAAGAGAAAGAGAAGGGAGGAGAGCAGATGTGCAGGGGGGAGAAGAAAGGAATAAAGAGAAAAAAAATTGAAGGAGAGAGAGAAAAAAGAGAGAGAAGGGGGGGAGAGAGAGAGAACTCAAAAATGTTGGGAAGACACCCTATTACAAACTTTTTGAGAACACAGAGAAATGTTAGAATACTATAGGCAGTTATGAATGGGTTTTGGTCATAGGTTTAGAACTAGAAGAGCTATTTGTGATCTTCATTTTCTTTTTTTTTTTTTTTCTTTTTGGAGGGCAATTGAGCCCAAAGTCACATGGCTAGTGTGTCAAGCATCTGAGGTGGAATTTAAACTCAAGTCCTCCTCACTCCAGGGTCAGTGCTCTATTCACTGTGCCACCTAGTGGCCCAAAATTAATGAAGGAACTTTGTAATTTCTTTTTTCTTTTTTCTTTTGCTTTTTGGAAGGGGGAAGGCAGGGCAATTGGGGTTAAATGACTTACCCAAGGTAAGTAAGTGTTAGTGGCTAGTAAGTGTTAAGTGTCTGAGGTCACATTTGAACTCAGGACCTACTGATTCCAGGGTCAGTGCTCTATTCACTGTACCACCTAGCCACGCCATGTGATCTTCATTGTCAATGAAAATAATCACACTGATGAGATAACCAAGTCCATTGTTGTACTGGACAGCTGCCCAATACCATCCATGTGGTATGCAATGAAAATTCACTAACAATATGCCAAGGAAAGATTTAAATCTATTTGTATAGAGTGAAGTTGTGTGCTGAGATTGCAAGATCATGAGAGAATCCATACTCTTTGGTTGTAGTACTGCCTCCGTCACTGAGTAAGTATAACTGGACAAGTCTTACTTCTTCGAGTTTTAGTCCTTTCATCTACCAAGTGATGGGATTGGAATAGATTTTCCTTAATACCCTTCTAGTTTTAACTCATATAAAGCCAGTGATATTATAATAATTAGGTTAAATGACTTCTGGGTTCAAATGGAAAGGAAGGAGAAGGGAACATGTATTTATTAAGCACAAGGGTACTATGCAAGATTTTGTGCAAAAAGATAAATTTTCTGCAAGATAAAATCAACTCAGAAACTCAGACCTCTTCAATATCTCTTGCTCCTGGAAGCCCCTACCTCACCCTGGAGAGGCTAGGATGTGGACAATAGGAAGTTTCTCCCTGATCCTCCACCATTTAAGGAGGGCACTCAGGGAAATTTCCTCATCCTTTTCCACCCTATTGTTTTCCTGGGCTTCATCTTCTTCAGAAACTCATCCTTCTACAAAATAAAATCAATTCGATATCTCACACCTCCTCAGAAAATTTCCTACCAGGGCTTCATGACTTCAGCATGCCCATGGGGCTGGTTACACTCCCCTACCTTTTCAGCTTCTTTTTATATATTGTTTCCTTTACTAAATTGTGAGCTACTGTAAGAAGCAAGAACTCTAGTATACCCAGGATGGCTGCTAGCTCAAGTTCTCTGATCTGCTTTTCTAAAGGAAAGCAACTCAAAAAGGGTTAACAATCTTAGTTTAATCAAACATATATCATTTACCTAGTTCAGGGGGAAAAGTCAGCACCCTGAACTTCAGGGAATACAAATAGAAGTTACAAGCAGAAAAAAAAAATACAGAGATAATAACACAATTCTGCAGACTAACAGACAGGACTTCTAGCTGTCTGACCATCACATACCTGCAGTTAATTACCAGAGAGAGAAGCACCAACATCTGGGTTTTCAAAGCTGGAGGGCTCAATGGCTGCCCAGAGTCTCATCTGGCCAAATCACACAACTCTTCCTGAAGTGAGCCCCAAAGCAAAACCTCATCTTAGGTGTATATATAGCCTTCTCCCAGGTCAGAGAGCATCACAACCTTTATGACCCACTGCCTAATTACAAGGTAAAAAAAGTTGTGCCTTTCTGAAAAACAAGTCTCCCCTAAGTAAGCTTCTCTCCTGTGGGCTCTGCTCTACCCTTCAGCAAACTCTTCCCACCACAGGCTCCATGTGACTATATTAAGCCTTTTAAGGGGCAGAATATATTTTCAAATCAGGGAAGGTCCTCAAATCCCCTTAGACTTATCAAGGGGTAGGGAGATTTTCAAATTCCTTATTATTACAGCCACCTGGCACATAGTAGGAGCTTAATAAATATTTATTGACTTTGACTCTCTCTGACTACTGTCCTAAGTGCTTTACAAATATCTCTTGATCCTCATACTGACCTGGGAAATAGATACTATTATCACTCCTATTTTTCAGTTGAATAAACTAAAACAGGTCAAGGTTAAATGACTTGGCCATGGTCACACATTTAATAAGTGTTTGAGCCTGCTCAAGTCTTCCTGACTCCAGGCTCAGCAGTCAATTCTAGATCTTTGCCTGCTATGCTTAGATGATAGTTTTTTTTAACAATTAGCCAATATCAGTTCCCTTATCATAAAATTACTGGAAGATTGCTTTGTATGATATAAGCCTTTCCTAGGCTGATGTATCTTCACACAAAGGAGATTAACTCACACATACCTATAACTTTGATTTTCTTGTTAGATTTGTTTGTGAATTCTTTAGTAAAGGGAATTTCCCTTGAGGCTCACAGTTAAGTACCTGTCTTGCAATTTATAGTCTTGGAGGATTTCCTGGGGTATCATGTGGTTAAATAACTTGTCTAAGACAAGGCAATCAGACTGGAACACAGGTCTTCCTGACTCAGAAGCCAAGTGCCTATACTCCATGCTCTCAGCATATAAAGATTTATAAAGTGCTTTTCTGAATTATGAATAAGTATTCCTACTATTATTTTTTGCCAGATGAAGAAATCAAGGATTGGAGAGGGAGGGGAAGTGAATTGTCCAGTCATTCAATTAGTATAAGAATTGTAATCAAGTCCAGATCTCTGACTCTCAATTCTATTTGGTTTCCACTAATCTGCACTTTTCCCCTAGATCCTACATTGTATTCTCATTTTACTTGATATTTACATAGACATAATCCCTCAGATCTGTTCATTTGCAGTTCCCATTTAGAGAGACAGGGTTTGAAAGCCAGTTTTGTCATTTACAACCTATGTGACTTTGGGCAAGCCACTTTACCTCTTGGAGGTTCAGTTTTTTCTTTTGTAAATTGGATAGCTTAGCCTAGAAAACTTCAGAGGTCACTTCCAAGTCTAAGCCTATGAAATTAATGAATGTACCTACAGGAAGCACTTCTGAACACAAATTGAAAGTGTATCTTGGTTGTCATTTGACTTCTTAAAAGACAGGAAAAATTTATTCAGCAATTGGGGTTTTCATTGTTTATTTGCTGAAGTCCTATGAATTTCTAAAGCAGTGTATAATGGAAAGTTCCTACTCATATCTATGAGCTTCAAAGAATTAATAAAGAATGTCAGTCAGGGGACCAGCAGCATTAGAAACATGGTAAAACTTCATCAGATTGAACCCTAGAGGAGTCTTACTCCCAACAATCCCCAACTACTTATTACCACCACCTCCAAATGAACAAAACCTCTCAAATTTGGTAACAAATTCATTTCCCCTCTCCTCCCTCCTCTCACTGCCAAGCTGATGGAGTGAGGGAAGGAGAGGGAGAGGGAGAATGAGTGGGAGAGAAAAGAGAGAGAGAGAAGAGAGAGAGAGAGAGAAAGAGAGGGAGAGAGAGAGAGAGAGAGAGAGAGAGAGAGAGAGAGAGAGAGAGAACCTACATGCCTATATTTGTATCCATGGCACTCCAGGAAAAGGAGGAAAATGATAAATTGCTTTTTATTGCATTGTCATGCCCTAGTGCTTCTGTTACAACAAGTCTGAAACTCCCTAGTGACTGATTCCATTCCTTGATCCTAAACTTTCTTTCTAGAGAAGCTCAGATGTAGCTGTCAGAAGGAACATACCATTTTAGAATTGGAAGGGACCTTAGGGTTCATCTACTAACAACTTTAATTTTACACTAGAGGAAACTAAGGCACAGAGACACAAAGTGCCTTACCCATGGTCACACAGCTAGTTAATGGCATAGCAGGTACTTGAATTCAGGTAGGTTTCTTGGTTCCTATTTCCCTGTTATTTTGGCCATATCACAATGTCACTGAAATGATCCCCTTGTTATGGAAAAAGAGATAATGATGTTTCTTCATCTGCTTAAATGACTGTCATTTAGGTCTTCTGAGTAGAATAGAGTTTCGTAAATGCTTTTGGAGGCAGAGGTAGAATGGAAACTAGATTTAAAACCATTGTGAGAATAGTTATCTTACTTAATGGTTGTATACTTTGTAGCTGAACTAATGAGAGCTCCGTAGGGACAGAGGTAGTATTTCTCTTTTTTGTGGTTAGAGAAAATAAATCTGAATTCATGTTTAGGGAGTAGAATCTGGTGGAGTTTGCCTCACACAACAGTTATTCTACCTGTAGCAGAGTTGAGCAATTTAATTGAAGCCAGTTGATGAAATTCCCTAGTAGGCAGGCCAGTAGACATTTTCTAGGGCCATAGACCATTCCTATCTCCCCAGCCTGAAGATTTCTGAGGGCACAGCTTGTCTCAATGACTAAAATTTCAGAAAATATCCTTCTTGCTCCATCTTGCCTTGAATTGATAAAATTCTCCGAACTACTGTAAGAACTGAAATACTGCCTCTAGACAAGATAGTTCTTCGACACCAAATTGAAAAGCATGAATTTAGTAATGAAAGAATTTTCAAATTTGCATCACCACTTTGGAGAAAGAAATTCTAACACTTAGAGGAGACATGTTTTGGGTATCTTTCCAGTCCTTGCACTTCACAAACCCTGCCAATAAGGCTGAATTTTTCTCCACTAATATTAGTGGTACATTAATATTTATAGCTTAGCAACCAGAATACAGATAATTATTTATGGTTCCAGGGACACAATGTTAAAAGAAACCCCAAGCTCTCCCAATCGATACTCATATGTACAAACACTCTAAAATTACTCTTTTCAAGTTGGATTTGAAAATATTCATGATGAAAGTCCCTACTGGGCTTGGCAGAGTATGTTTTATCTGGCTTTCCATTTTAAGATCACTGCCTTCTTTGATCTTTGATTTGATTTTAATTTCATAGAAACTAAGTTATCTCAATGTCACTTGTTGCATTCTGTTTAACAAACCTAGCCTGTGTGATAATGTTAAAATCCTCCCAAAGTTTCTCATTAATTTATGCATTAATGTATTTCTTCCTTGTTACTTACAGAAAAAAAAAATCACTTCATGAAAATTTAATTTAAAAAAATTATGCTTTTCCACCAAACAGTGTATTTAGACAAATAGTAATTGTATCAGTCTGTCGTCTGCACTGATTTTGCTTGGAAAACGTGTGTCCCTCAAATGAATAATTACCTACAAAATAATTAAATGTTGCTGATACGGCCTACTCATCCCACTTGTACACAGAAACAGCAGAGTCTCTCTTCCCTGAAATCTATCTCCGTCATGTTGGATAAGCTTACTGTCCATCACAGAGTTGGCATCAATTCCTACTCAATTACAGAAGAACATAGCACCATATTAAAAGACAAATAAGGTTTAATTTTAATCGCAGGCTGCCTGTAAGTCCATGTTCCATTATAGATTAAAGGAACCAATTATTTTTAAAAGTAAAGCTTTAATGAAAGATCTCACTAATATATGGACAACAACATCATTCTCTCCTCATTCTAAGTTATTAGGAAAGGTTTAGGAAACAAAAAATAAAAGGTAGCATAATCACAAAGATGCTTCAAATAGGTTTTTATTTTGTAGCAAAATAGAAGCCCCTTCTGAACAGAAAATGGAATGTTTTGTATTTACAAACCTTGAAGGTAAATAGCCAAAAACTTTGTTTTGTCTGTTTTAATCACCTCTTGAATTTGTAACCCAAAGTCATGAATCCTGGATTTTCCACCTAGGAATGTCACTAGCTGGCTATGTGACCTAGGGGCACTTTGGGTAACCTGTCAGTGTTTGTGGTTCATTTAGAACGTGGAAGGATTAGAATAGATGACCAGTTCCCAATATAAAACGGACTTTGTATCTGTCAATTAATTTTTGATGTAAAAAGTTTTGTCGACTTAGTAATTAGGAAGACCTAGACTTTTGGGGATCATTAAGAAGTCTCCCAACGCTTTGATCCTACAGTGCAACAACCTTCTAACTCATTTTCACACCTCCATCTTCTTCCTCTACTTAGTTCTCTTAACCTGGGTATTATTCTTCAAGTGCATTGTTCTCATGTGTACTGAGAGAATGTAGTTTCTTGAGGGCAATTGCTGTTTTGTTTTGTTATCTTTGTTTCTCCAGATCCTAGAAATCTAATAGCTCAGAATTGATTACTGACTATTAGATTGCCACTCCATTATTAAGGAGACTACAGTGGTTACTGATTTTCTACCCTGTACAACCTATGCTCCTCAATATAATATTTATAACTTCCTTATATTTTGCCTTTTTTTTTTACTCCAATGTATTTTTTTTTTTTAATTCTGCAGTAGCTTCATTCATATAACTAAAAAGCTAAACACACTGGAAAATCTAAAATATAAATTGCAGGCAAATTCAAGGTGGAAATCTTGAACTAAATTAATCTATTGCTATCTTACTTGTGTCTCTATTTGTTCATATTGTTCTCTCTGCCTAAAATGCCCACAACCACCTTTTGTCCATCAATCCACCTTCTTTAATTCTTTAAATCACTTCTTTAATCGTCTGATCAGAATTTGTCTTCTCCAAAGTTTCCCTAGTTAGTGCTTTCTCTTATCTCTTCTTTGCCCCAGTTTCTATGTAAAGAAGAGAGAAAGTAAGTTAGAGTAGAAAGACCATTAAACGGGCTAAAAAGATTTTGGTTTGAGCCCCTCATCCAATACTTACTAGTATGATCTTTGGCAAATCATTTAACCTCTCTAAGAGTTTTCAGATTCACAAAATTGAAATAATGACTCTCGTACAATCTACCTCACTGTTATGAGACTAGCACTTTGTAAACTCTAAAAAGCAATATTAAATATGAGCTAGAATTGTGTTCATATGTTGTTTTGCAATTTTTTTCTCAGCTGTTTCATGATTGTACATTTTGTCTCCTCAATTGAATCATAAACTCCTTGAGAAGAGGGAGTATATTATATCTCTTTTTTTTTTC
Organism: Pseudochirops corinnae; assembly: GCA_028646515.1. Classification (NCBI taxonomy): domain Eukaryota; kingdom Metazoa; phylum Chordata; class Mammalia; order Diprotodontia; family Pseudocheiridae; genus Pseudochirops; species Pseudochirops corinnae. Next base: position 280,007,861 of record CM053585.1, read on the forward strand.
ATTCCCTAAACCAGTCATATAACAAATACTCAGAGAATACCAGATGCTGATATTTTTATTCAGATTCTCATCAATTCTTACCTAGATTATTGTTAAGCCTGTTACTTGATTTTCCTTCTCCAATCCCTCCTTTAAAGAGAACATTTAAAAAGAACCTTTCTAATGCACTGTTCTGGTCATTTCACTTCTCTGCTAAAAGAAGCAAACCAAACCAAACCCAGTAACCTTCAGTGGTTCCCTGTTGCTTAGAGAATAAAGTATAAACTTCATAATGATGCATTTCAAAATCTGTCTCCACTTTAACTTTACCTCTTTTTTTCAACCTCACTTCATATTATCTCCCTGTTCACAGACCATTTCCATCCCAACCACACTAGACTATTAATTGTTCCTCAAACTACTAGACTATCTTCTAATTCTATATATGCAGGTCACACTCCTTGCCTGCAGTTCAATCCCTTGTCCTTGCATTTCAACTTTGTTATCTACCTTAAAATCTCACCTCAGGTGTCACTGCCTCCCTGAAAATCTAAGTTCAAATCCTACCTGAGACAGGGACAATTACACTTAACATCAGTGAACTTCAGTTTCCTCATCTATAAAATGGGAATAATAATATGGACCTCACAGGATTAGTCTGAGCAAAGCATTTTGTAAATTATAGATTAAGGCAGGAATGGGAGTTTTTAGTTAGAGTCCCCTGATTTGACCCACATTGGATAAAAGTATTCTTTCTTTCCTCTGATTTTCTAAGAGCATTTCACCCCCTCTTCTTCCCCAATCTCTCCATTTCCTCATTCACAATCTAGACTTAGTTGAATATACATTATACTCCACCCCTCCCCATTCCCTACCAGTAAGATTCTTAAGGACAGGGGCTTTAGGACTTTTGGTTGTGGTATATAGATAGATAGATAGATAGATAGATAGATAGATAGATAGATAGATGGATGGATAGATATATCCCCAGTGACTAGCATTATGCTTTGTGTATAATAAACAATTATAAAACATTTGTTGAATAGAATTGAATTGTAAAGAGTTCTGTTTTAGTCACTCTAGGGAATGGGGAACATACACCTTAAACAAAATATCTGATACGTACTGTAAGTCATATACTTATAATCCCCTAGAGTAACTGGTACAGTACTTAGTCAGAAAGATGTTATTTAGCTTTCCTCAGTCTTTTGTTTAGTAGTTACTGACTGGCAAATGATTATTCTAGCTTTAAGATCCCTTAAGACTGAAATTCTGGGCCTATAAAATAAATTTATGCTTTATTTGATCACCTTTCTTTTAGAAGAAAAACAAAACTATGACAAATTTACTTTTTAGAAGTTTTACGTCTGAAGTGTCTAATAGTTTAATAGAAGACAGTGGCAATGAATAATATATTAATTGATATCCTACACTTTCAGAAGGAAATTTTTATTTTTGTTTATGTTGAAAGCTATAGTTACATTGATTTTCCAAATGACAAGATGACTTATGAGAGACATTTTTTGTTCATAGCTTATTGAGTCCCTCAACTCCCTCCCTTTAATCCTTCTAACTTCTCAAAATCATCACCAATACTCTCCTTCCCTGAAGTCAAAGAAAAAGTATACCTACTATTTGCTAAGGTTATTCCCTCTGCTTGTGCCTTTATGCCTTTGATATCCTTTGGAAGCATTCCTTACTTTTTCCTCTAGGACCCTGACCCAACAGTCATCTACTGTCTCTCATACATTTTTAATTTCTTCTCCACTGGATCCTTCTTTTCCTTCTATAGTCGTAGATCTCTTGATCTTCCTATCAAGCCTTTCTTTATCTTGTCTGCCTCATCAAGCTACTATCCTATCTTCCTATCAAATGTTACTCTGCACCATCAGACCTCTTGAACAAAAAAAGTTGTTTTTAACCAAGTTTCTCCTTCCTTATCTGGTATTTTCTCAATCCATTGCATATCTGGATTAAGCCCCTATCATTTCTGTAGAAGCTTCTCTCCAAAATGTCATCAACAACCTCCAATTGCCAAATTCAATTAGCCTTTCTACTCCCTACTTGAGTTTTCATTCTCTGACTTTTGGATACTCCCTGCTATATTCTTTTGGTTCCTAACCTACCCCTTTGCTCACTATCCCTACCCCTCTTCCTGAGGTGAAGATTTCTTTAAAAAATTATCTTTGGCCATTGTTGTTGCTTTTTTCCTGGTCAACCTCATTCACTCTTGAAGTAACAATAACCTTTATAGATACGATGTTTAAATTTTTACCTTTAGGTCA
>CM053585.1:280010224-280034979 GCA_028646515.1 Pseudochirops corinnae
GCTTCTTCTCACTCAATTTTCCTATGTAGTGGGTTACTAAGTTTTACCAATTCTACCATTTGATATTTCACTTGTCCATCTCTTCCTTTATTCTCCCAATGTCAACATCTCAGCTCACTCCCTCTTTATCACCTTCTTGGAATATCATATTTCTTTTAGCCAATCTCCTCACCTTTACTCTTTACCCCATTCAGTTAATTCTTCATATGACACTACCATACTAATTCTCCTTATTCATTATTCTGGTCATGTCCCTTCACCCCTGACAAATGTTCAATGGATCCCAATTATCCAGTAAATACAGTTGAAATTTTTTTTCCTTTATTATCTACAATCCTTCACAATTTAGGAGGACTCCACCTTTAAATTTTCACTTCATACCTATAGTATGCTATATTGGAAATAGCCCTCAGTTTGGAGTCAAAAGATCTAGGTTCAAAAAAATCTACGTTTCTTCTATTATCTCTGTGACTCTTTGCAAGTCAGCCTCTCTGAGTCTCCAATTCTTTATGTAAAATGAAAACATTGGACAATTTCTGTTACTGTCATAAAATTGATTCACAGCTGGTCACATGCTCTATCACTGGAATCCAACAGTGCTTTACTATGCCCATGCCCTGCACTCATTGTCTTCTATGCCTGACATGTCTTCTTTTCCCCTACACGCTTGTTAAATTTCTACTCATCCATTAAAACTCAACTCACCTATCACTTATAGTGGTGACACTCTACAGAATAGAGGGAACATGGGAGGAAAGAATGATTGAAATAATGCCTACAAGTTTCCTTCATCTGCAGAGAGAGTCAAATGTGGACAAGTTTGGAATTAATACAAAGTTTCACTTCAAACTTTAATTATTCTATTAAATCATGCTACATATTTCATGGTTTATTTTACTTTTAAAGTTCAGCAGAGTCATCATGGAAACAGGGGTGGGTGGAAGCTATACTGAAATCCAAATACTTTTTCCTTACTCCTTTTCCATTTCATTCAATTCTTCAGGATCAAAGAGTATTCCTTCAATTTGGATAGGGCAAGCCAACTGTAATGCTGACTGTTGAACAATTCATTAGGCTTATGAAGAGCAAATAGGATTTATTTCTTTAGTAAGTCCATTAAATTCATTTGCTAAGGTAACCAAAATAAATAGACCAACTATGCATATGGTTATCTCTATGATCTCTATGACTGACTTTGATTGATGACACTGCAGTGCCTGAGCTAGCCTCAGGAACCTGGCCTGTGCCCCAGATGTTAACATGGCAAATGAGAGCATACTAAACAATTCTTGGGGGATAGAGGAAGAGATTATACTTTGTTCCCTCTGAAGTTTTAACCCCTGTGAATCTGCTCCTTTGCAGTTCTAGAATGCTACCCCAGTGTCTTGTAACCATTAATCTCTTCTTGACAGGGGATGGGAGTTTTGAGGCATGTTTCACTGGAAGTAGGCAGCCTGTTCTCCCCATTCTCACCAGTTTGGGAACTTGAAATACACTGCATGGGACTGGTGTGGGATCAGGATGCTGGAGGAAATTACTTCCAATGGCTACACTAACACTGCATCCTTCAAAGAAAACTCAGACCTAACTGAACTCTAATAAGCACACTCCTTTCTCTTTCATTTCCACTACAGCCTATTAAAAACCTTATTTTATTGTCATATGATAGACAGATCCCAGTATTTGTAGCCAAATGATCTGAGTTTGTTTACTGTTTCTGTCATTTATTACCTGTACAATAATAGATGTCATTTCACTTATCTGGGCTTCACTTTGCTCATCTATAAAATGAAGAGGTTGGACTTCCTTGGTCTCCAAGATCTCCCTAGATCTAAATCTGTAATTTTAATCTCTTCTTTTCAGATTTTTTTGTAGTTTTTCTTGCTGCCTGAAACCTTTCTTTTCCCTCATTACACCATACCTTTTCATACCTTCTCCAAATCTGGCTCATACTTGCTGGCACATAGCCAGAAAGAGCTGGCATATTCCTTGCTTTCCATTCTTACTATCAAGTCTTCCCACTGTCACAATCAATTAGTAACTCTCCTTTAATATTTACTCCAATCTATCCAGATCTCTGTGGCTGTTATTTACCTCTCTCCAAGTCACTTAAAAAATTTATTACCTGGTTTAGTTTTCTCCTTTCCCATTATCTTGGAACAATATGGCATCTCATTCCTTCAGCTTACTTGACTGCTATCTCTTTGGAATCTATGGCAATCACTTTCTAGATTGGTAATACCTTAGAGATCCCTTCGTACATCAACCAACACATTCAACTCAATTTTCATCTGTGTACGAATTCCTAGTTACAGTTTTATTTCTATTAGAGACACTGGATCTATCTATATTTAATCCTTATTGTAACTGAAAATAACTTTTTCAACTTCAACATTATCTATGTATATGTACTTTTATTTACATGTACAAAATGTCACATCAAATTTTAATTAGTTCTTTATAAGATTTTGCTTCATGCTTGAAGTTTTGCTTTACCTATAAACCTCAACGGTCATCATTAAAAAAAGGTGCATGTGTATGGGAGCAAGTTTCCTTATTTCAATAAAACTGCACTTTATCTTTTAGTATCAGAGAAAATTCTAAGTTGAACAGGACAAACCATTTGCAAGGCTGACAGTTGAAATAAATACAAATTAAATCAGTTTCTTAATTCTCTCTCTAATATATATACATATATATATATATATATATATATATATATATATCAGGCTACAGAGAAACTTTAAACTGAAATTAGGTTAGCTGTTGAACAATAATTTATAGTAGGCTAATTTTTCCCATGAAATTCACCAAAATCATTGTGATTCCTTTCATGTCTACTTACATGAATGCTATTACTCTGACAAAAAAAGTCCATATGAGTACCCATATAACTTTTAAAATTCTAATTAGTATTATCACAAAACCAGTGAACATGTTACTTCAAAAGTTTGTGATACCAAATAGCCTTAAATATACTAAAAGCATTTCATCAAAAGCTGCCTCCCTGTGTATCATTCTGCTTTATTCCATTCTGTTAGTGGATATCTATAGGATGATGCAGAAAAAAAATAAAGAGAAAAAAGTATTTTCTATGTTTTTACCTTTATTTAAAAAAATAAAAAATAAAAATATGGAACTTTGATCATTATTTTGAAGTAAATGAAATTTAAAAATAAAGTGACTACTAGCAAGTTTTCTTTTAGAATTATTCTGTTAACAAGTATAGATTGGAATGGCCTGGGAAAGGTGAAATTAAACATAAGGATATATTTGAATTTCCTCACATAAAAGTGAGGCAAATTCTTTGTTGATTAATTTTTAAGGAAGAAATGAAGATCAGTTATACTCTAAAATGATTTTATTTTATTTTGACTATATATTCTTTGCTGTTTATTGACTTTTAAACAATTAAAAATATCACAACTTTAAAATCAGAATGCTTTCTTGAACACAATTACTACATACATAATATGTCAGCTACACAGGTGAGTTTTATTATATTTGCTTTATTTTTTGTTTTAAATCATGAATGGAGGTACCCAACAAAAGTGGCAGTCACTCAATACACAAAATTCCAATGTGCTTTTTTTTTTCACAATGTCATAAGCTGAAATTCTAATTCATGTGTTTTGCTTTTGCTTTGTCAGGAAGATTTGTCATTTATATATGATAATGTACTTCATCATAATTTCAAAACTCAAGTTTAAAGACAAGAGGAACTGAAGTTTATCAGGATGCTATGATTGAGACAGGTATTTATCCTGGATCGGTAGGCAGAGTCATTTCCTTCTTCATTCACTCAAGTGCATCTTTCCACCAAGTGTTACTGTCATAGATAACATCAAGAAGTCATTGAGTTTGGAAACCAGAATGATTTGGAACACAGAGATGTTACCTCCCTCACTCTCCTTGAGATTCATTTAAACTCAAAAATTATATTTATATTCACTTTCAAATCAAGCATTTCTGGCCATTTTTTTTCTCTCTCCTGATTTAACTCAAAGAGAAGACTGGATGGACCAAAATCAAAATGGATCACTACGTGCTTAATGATCAGTTGCTCAGATGTTGCTTAAACACTGGTCACTATTTCAGTAAGAATCCCCCCCCCCCCCCCGCAAAAAAAAATAGACTAGAAAATTCATTGGACTATAATGAAAGATGAGGCCTGAAGTGTCATCTCTTTTTAGATGTTTCTTGCATTCTGTCATCAGGCTATCATTAGTGAAAAAGTCCATCAGTGATTTAATAGCGTCTCTACTTCTTTGCTCTCTGATAAGGCCACCAAACTACAGATAATAAACTTAACAAATGATTAGTTTATTATTGAAAACACATACACACAAACACATACATACACATTATATATTAATTTATGTAATGTTTTGCATCTTTTTGTGCAAATGCTAAATACATATCTATATGCAAGCTTCATCAGATGGTTAATATATGTAGAATATCCAATTATAAAAAACAATTTGCTGGAGATTGAAATACTTAACAAAAAAGTTTTTTTATAAGTGTCTTTTTTAAATTAACTAAATCATTTTGGCTGTGCAATCATGTCCCTAAAGGCCTACATTAAAGTAAAAAAAAAAAAATTAATCAAATGCATTTTTAGAACAAGCTTCAAGGTAACAGAGACATACTTTGACCCAAATATCTAGTGAGGAGTATAATATAGGACCTTTAATTATCATTTCTATTATAACTGTTCTATTGAAGAAACGAAAACTAGTACACTTACCTACTGTTACCCCCACATGGTTTCTTTGGCTACCATAGATGAAGGTTCTCCTGTGATCTGTCACCCACTGAGGTTGTTCACTCAAATCTTTTAATCTCTTCAGTTACCCATCTCTGGTTACAAATATTGAATCTGCATGGAGGCAATGGCAAACAAAATATCAAACTGGCTAAAAGAACTAGATTTCTACAAAGAAAAGTTGGCAGAATAAAAGCAGAGAAAATTTGCAGGCATTTTTCCTCCCAAAAGATGCAGCAGATAACTTTATTTTCCTTGTCTGAATCGTTTCTGATTACAAGTATCTGCATTTTTTACCAGTACAATTATATCATGGCAGAAAAGGTGAAACAAGAAGAGGAACACTTTTCCAATTTCAGTGGGAAAAATGGCATTAAAATATAATGTAGCATTAATTGGGAGATGAAATAACAGTCTCTAGTAAATAGCAAAAAAACCTGCAGGAAACTTGAGGATTATTTTAAAATAGTCTGTTAGAAGTCTACAGTGTCAGGGCCATGGGACTATTTGCCATGGGTCAAAAGAAAGAAGCACTCAAAACAAAACAAAACAAAACAAAACAAAAATATAATGGTTAACTGGCAAAATACAAGAGGCTGTCCTAGGGAGAAAGAAGAAATGGTAAAAACTGGACAAAGGCGATCAGGAAAGTCCTCAGTATTTGTCAGGTCAAGTGTAAACTAAAATTTAGATGGACCAAAAAAAAAAAAAAGGCCAAAAGAATGCCTTGCAAGTGACTCCAAAGCCAGTAATTCCAGGCCAGTCTTTTCATAGACATCAAAAGCATGAAGCAAACTAAAGAATCAGTATGACCACTTGATGATCCTGGAGCAAAAGGCTCAGCCAGGGATGAAAAGGTAATAGCTGACAGACAATATATTATTTTCTTCAGTTTTTCCTGAGAAAAGATTTAAGAGAGTTTTCCATTCCCAAATTGTCTTTTGAAACAGACCTGTTAGAGGTGCTAGATCAAATAATGGTAAGTGCACTGGGCACCCAGTTAATAAACTAGATGTAGATAAATCACTGAGACTAGATGCCATCCACCCAAAAGCCAGGAAGGAATTCAAGGGTGAAATTGAGAAATCATTGATCAAAATGTAAAGCTTGTCCTTACAAATGGCCAATCTGTTAGAAAAATGGTTGTTTGCTAACATGACCCCCAATCCATTAAAAAGAATTCCAAAAGGAATTTTTTTGAATTACAGTATGGTTCTCCCTTCTAAATGAGATAAACTCATGACATTTATCATAATGAAAGGGATCACAAGGCATATTACATACACAGAAAGGGGGTGCCAGAGAGTAAGCGTTTATATGGTTCCTATTTTATGTCAGATTTTATACTAAATGCTTTATTTACATATATTTCATTTGATTCTCAAAACAGTCCTGCAAAATAGGTACTGTTATTCCTAATTAAGGAAACTAAGAAAAACAGAAATTAAGTGACTTTTTCAGGGTCACACAGGTAGACAGTGTCTAAGCCTGGATTTAAATTCATGTCTTCCTGGCTTCAGGTTCAGGGCTCTATCTACCATTTCACCTAGCTGCCTCAGAGGAAGAATAGCAATATAATATAGCTTCTGTGGGCAGCTAGGTAGCATAATGGATAGAGTACTAGGACTGGAGTTAGGAAGATTCATATTCCTGAGTTCAAATCTGGTCTCACAAATTTAGTAGCTATATGATCCTGGGCAAGTCACTTACCCCTTTTTTTTACCTCAGTTTCCTCACCTGTAAAATGAGCTGGAGGAGTACCTTTAGTACTCCTCTAGTACCTTTACCAAGAAAACCCCAAATGTGGTCATGAAGATACAGACATGACTGTAAACAACCATACAACAAAAACAATGCTTGCTCTATGGGGGAAAATTATAGTTTTATTATACTAAAGAGTTTTTTGGTTTCCTTTTGAGATGATAGATATATGCAAGGGGAAACAGTTGTAAATAATTTATTTGGACTTCCAAAAGACCTTTTGCATGTTTTCATATCAAAGGCTGATAGGAGAGTGTGCTTGACTTTTGTCATGAATTTAAGAGCAGACCAACAAAACATAAGAAAAGTATTAATAATGGTGTCCCTTGAGGATAAGTGTGGAAAACAATATTTTCAACATTTTTTTTTCTTAATGATCAGGAAGAAGGAATGAACAGTGAAATCTCCACATTTGCATATGACAGATATGTATATCCTAAAAGATAAGCTCAAATATACTAAGAGATAAACTTTTTCAGGTACCAAAATACCAAGCTAACTTAGGTAAATTACAGGAAGGGTAGAAAAAAAATTTAAAAATGAGTGTTACTGGTTTTTGGCCAAGGCAAATTTAAGTCAGTGAGTTTAGCAAAAATACAGTATTGTAAGCTTAGACATGATGGGCTCAGAGCTACCAATTAAAAACCAGGAGAGGCATTTATGAGCCACTATACAATGTTCCTTGATATCAGGTGATTATATTTGTGGTTGAACATAACAATATAATACTGACTATCATTAGGAAGGTCAACAAAAACAAAGCATAAAACATATTTTAGAATTATACAGCCACTATATGAAGCTTTATTTTTGCATCTGAATAAAAATTATAAATTAATAAAATATCCATGAACATTTACATGTTCTAGGAACAATAATAATAATAATGATAAATGTAGTCTAGAGATATCCTGTAATATGATGGGAGGCAGTAATGCCTAAAGAAATTAGAACATTTTACAGTTTGAAAAGACAAAAAGAGAGAGGTATAACTATGAAGATAAAGAATTTATATACCAAATCTTGATTCTTAGAATTAATCCTCCCATCTGTCTCCTCTACTCCTTATCACATCCTGCTAAATCAGTGGTTCTCAACCTTCCTTTTGCCCTGACCCTTTAATACTGGTATTTGAGCGTATCTGCATGTGGGCGGATCTGCCTGGAGACAGATAGAGGAGTGGTGTCTCAGTTCCTGAGATCATTGGAAATACGTGTTTTCCAATGGTCTTGGGTGACCCCTGTGACCCCTGTGAAAGGATGGTTCAACTCCCAAAGGGGTCGCGACCCACAGGTTGAGAACCTCTGTGCTAAATAGTGTGAAAAGAACTTAAAGCAAAACAAAACAAAACAACAAACCCTAAACACATACAAAATGACATTGCTAAATGAATCCATTGAAAATTTATATTATATCATCTAATATGGGCCCTCACTGGAGCAAGACAGCCATTCTGATCTTCCTTAATTAATTTGTTCTGGTGGTCCAAACTTTCTTTGTCTCCTTAAGACTCTCCTGATTTTCTTTTCATTAAAATGTGATGTTCTGTGTTCATCTCAAACTCAACTTGTCCAAAATGGAACTCATAATATTTTCCCCAAAGATCCTTCCCTCTTCAGAACTTTTCTATTACAATTAAGCATACCACCCATTCTATAGGCTGCCCAGGTTCAAAACTTTTGTGTCATCTTCAACTTCTCACAGACTTCACATATTCAGTCAGATGCCCTATCTTGTCATTTTTATTTCACATCTCTCATATATCTATCTACTCACAGAACCTTCACCTTAGTTCAGGGTCTTATCTCCTCTTGACTGGAATTTAAAAGTGACCTCCTAACTGGTCCCCTGGTCTCATCTCTCCTTACTCTGATCCATTTTATACTCAGTAGTAGTCAAAGTGATTTTCCTAAATGCTAGGTCTGTCTATATCATTCTCTTATTCAATAAACTCTAGTGGCTGCCTATTTACCTTTAGGATCCAATATAAACTGCTCTATTTGATATTTAGAGCTGTTTACAAACTAGTCTTTCCTATCTTTCTGTCTTCTTATATGTTCTCATTTCCACTTCCCACCCTGCCCATGTAATGTACTGTGCAGCCATATGGGCCTATTTACTATTCCCTCTTCTATGCCTTTATACTGGCTCTTTCTCATGCCTAGAATATACTCCCTCCTCAGCTCTATGCTTTTCTTCAAGTGCCACCTTCTGCTGGAGGCCTTTCTTGGCCCATTAGCTGCTAAGCTTTTTTCCTAAGACTACTTTGAATCTTACTTTGCATGCATATTATATATGCCCATATCTGTACATACTGTCTCACCAATTATAATTTGACCTCCTTGAAGAAGAGATTGTTTTTGATTTTTCTTTGTATCCTTAAGACTTAGCATTGTGCCTGGTATAAATGAAGTCTTTATAGATTGCATGTTGATTAGTTGATTAATAGAACTAAAGGAAACATTTAATTGATAATCAAAAGAGGTAAATTTAGGCATAATAATGAAGCCACTACTCTAAGCAAAAGGTCAAATAGTAAGCATAAGGAATGTATCCCTCTTTTATTTGGCATTGCCTGAAACAATAATCAAATTAGGGATTAGGCACGGTACTGGAGGATGAGAGGCAATGTGGAACACTGGAAAATAGTGGTGGCTTTGGAGTCAGTGTAATTGGGCTCACATCTTGATGTTGTTGCTTCAGTATATAAGAGCTTAGACAAATCACTTACCATCTCTGGGCTTGTAAAATTAGGAATTTGGACTAGAAGACTTTGAAGGCCCCTACCATCTCTAAATCTATGATTTTTATGATCTTATGCATACCTTTAATTCATCATCAAATGAACCTAGAATGTATTTGGATAAAAAATTTTCTGGACTTTGTGATCTCCAGAAACTCATCATTGTGCACAATGAAATCAACTCTATAACTTACAGTTCCTCAGATTATTTCCCATCTCCACTGCAGGACTTCATTATGTCTGAGCCTGGGTACTCTCCTCTACCCTCCAGCTTTTCAACTTCTTTTTTATGTGTTGTCTTCCCCCATTAGTTTGTGAGCTCCCTAAATAATGTAACTATCCCATGCTTTTCTTTGAGTCCTCAGCAGTTAGCAAAATGCCCAGCACATAGTAAAAAGCTCAATAAGTATTTATTGAAAATGTTTATTGACATTTCTAACCTTCTTAGATAAGTGCTGAAGACAGCCCCTATAGAACTTCCTCTCAGAGGTGTTAGTGTAAAAGAGAGCACCAGTTAGAACAAGAAACATTTACAAAGCCTTTAGATTAAGTTTTGGGTGGAGATCTTATAATTGTCAGAGTAGGAAGCCACCTACATGGTATGATTTGTGAAGCACCAAAAAACCTACCTGGTTCAAATGTATCACCCAGCAGTAACTGAAGTTATCACTATTAAAATCACTCTTTTAGATTAAATGACTATCAGTCTACTAATATTTTATCTTGGTGCAAGATAAATCTCTTGGCACATGAGCACATATATGTTAGTCTGATTAACTTTTACTAAGCACAATCTATGGCCCTGAACCCTAGGAGAATAGGCTTCTACTAGGTGTGTCTCTCCCACACAGAAAGTACGTGATAAGGCATTATATTCTCATTGTGAAACTCATTTTCCTGAGAAAGATAGGCTTTTCAATAAGCTTGCCAAGAGTGTAAAAATACATAAATATGCATACTGAATTATACATAAATATGCATATGTGCATGTAAACCCCCACACACTGTGCCTAGATAATAAATAGACCAAAGACTGGTCTTCTGGTTATCTAGCTATACATGCAGTTGGAGGTTTAGGAAGAACTTGAATATCCTATCCTGTGGGAAAACATTAAGGTCCTATATAGAGTAGCATACCTTAGAGGACCCATTTAATTTAGGTTCAGAAGGATCAGAGGCATTTGAAGTGTGAGAAGTTGAAAGATTAGAATGGGCTGGCTTTGACACAAGCCACAAATCTTGAACATATGGAGGAAGTTGACCTGCTGTGCTCCACAAATGAGAAATTTGTCTCTCTTGGCTTTTTAGGAGGTACTATGTGCTGAGATCTTGGAAAAGAGCAGTTCAGCTAGATAAAGCCTGAAGTGACATGCACTTTATTCACAACACCTTGCAATTTAAGTCGGAGGCTGAATCTAATACGCTGGAAAAGAGGTCAATTGTTGCAAACAAAGGGAAAAACATGGCTATATCACCTACCATCATAGATTCTCAATGAGCATTCAGATTTCAAATGGGATGTGGAAATAAGAGTGAATAGGTCTGTGTGTAGCAGGGCTGGGGTTGAGTGAAAAGAAAGAGGCTGTAGTATTCCGTCTTTTTTCCTATCCCCAACAAAATTATAACATATTCTACTTTGTGAAACTAGAACTTGTGACACTAAAAAGTCAACTTGCAAAATTTCCCAAGAAAAATATTGAGCTCCCTCTTGAACTCATCTCTTCTTTACTAAAGTAAAATGCTTCAAGCCCAAATGACAAATGATCCCTTACCTTACATTTCTCCCCTTTGTCATTTCCAATTTGTAAAGGTAACTAGTGGTTTGGAAAGGATGCCCTTCCCCTCTGGTACAGTGAATTCTTTAAAATGTCAATGTACTGAGAAAGTATGAAAACCATGTTTACTTTTGATTGCTTTAATATTCCCCCAAATTAACTTCATCAAGTGATGCTTATTGAGTTATTAGGTAACAGTAGAAAATAATCTGAAATGCTAATTATCCTCAGGGAACAAGAGTGAACACCTGCAAAGCAATCCTGATATCTATGATCAACTTATGGTATTCTTCATAATAGTACACAATGTTGATGTCTTCTCAGATCAACAATTACACTTATTAAGTTCTACTCCCTATGAGTAATTTTTCCCCGTTTGCTTCCTTGTACAGTCATCTATCACTTGACCCACTAAATAAATAGATAAATGTAAGATATATATATATATCCCTCTATCTATCTGTCTGTCTGTCTGTCTGTCTGTCTTAATGAAATAAGGGTCCCAAATAAATGAGTTTCACTTGAGATGACATACTGGTCTGAATCACTGGCTAGAAGATGAGATAAAACATGAAAGCAGTGCTGATGATAGTGATTAAAACACCAGCTTTGACAGGGCAATAACTATAAAATCTTGCTGGTAGTAATAATCTCCACAATACAACAGCAATACTAGAGCATCATATGTCAGAGCACAGTAATCTATCTCTGTGATTGTCAGTTACTTAAGCAGGTTTCCAAGGAACCCATCATTATTTTAAAATGGGGGAAAGATACCATTTCATCTCCTTACTGTTTTAGTTACCCCAGTACTTCTCCCTTCCCCAGATTATTTATTCATTTTTCTGAAGTGGAATTTATATTCATATAGCTTTTAGAGAAGATTCTGCATAATCGGCAGTTTTATGTTTTTCTTAGAATCATCTTGTTCATTTATTTCCCTTTCTTTCCTTCAGCCTCTCTGGAAAAAGAACTTGTGCTTTTAAATAGTATTTAATGGAACAGCAACAACAAGAATAAGTTTTTGAAATTTGTTAGCAATTATTCAATCAGTCCTTTTTTTTTTTTTTCGGAAGATACAGGGAACTCAGTGCCAACAGCTGGAATAGCAGATGGATTTTTAAGGTCAGAAGAGGAACCAGCACCAATGAAGATGCTATACTGTGGTGAAGAGAATTCACTCTGAGTTATCACAATATGAAGATAGCAAAGAATTCCAGGGTCTCTTCTTTCTTAATGTTTAGATCCTGTCAATCAAAGGTTGTAACTGTCTATGAAAACAAACAAACAAACAAATGGATTATTAAAGAGGCAGTGTGATAATGTGGATAGAAACCTGGCCTCATAATCAGAAAGACCTGGGTTCAAGTTCCACTCTGATGCAAATTCACTGTCTTCCTCAGTGCAAATCACATAACTACTAAGTGCCCCAAGAAACTTTGTAAAAATGCAGTTGACGAAAAAGAGCTCATTTGTATTGTTCCAGAGAGTCCTCCATGAGAAGTTTCCTTAACTCATGAAACCACAGGTTCCATCCAAAAAAGAGGAGTTCACATGTGGGGAAAATTATTAAGCTGTATGTTTGGAAAAAAAAAAAGAGCAGCCATTGAAATTTATATTAATTATTGCTGCTCCAATATAATGGAATCTATTTTCATGGGCAAATGTTTACTTTAGAAAATATCATGAGAATATTAGAAGTAATTTACGAAAATTCATCAAAGCTATGAATTTCCTGTTGGTTTTGTTCATGTTTTGTTTGGTGTTAAAGGATGATATCACCTCAGCCACACTGGAACAAGTTGGGGGGGAGGGAGCTGATATACAGAGGTAATAACTTTTCTGTGTACTTCTAAATCCCTGCATTTCACTAATTCATTTTCAAAGCTATTTCCCAAACATCTTGTATTTGGCTACATTTAAAAAATTTTGGAAGTACTTTATAAACACTCAACTGTTGAAAAGGAATTGATTCAAATGCTTCTATTCAAATGTGAAGGGGGAAAAATTAACTGGTTTGCATGGATGAGACAAGTTGCAACATATCCTTTATGCTGCTCTCCAGTAAGGTGGCATTTCAAACTTGCCAGCAGATGGGAGAAACATGAGGACAGCTTGTTAGAAACAGACCCAGCCTGTTAAGTCCATTTCAGCTCTTTTTTTCCCCCCATTAATTCCTTGATCCTTTTTCTATTGTATAACTTAACTACTGTCTCTATGAGGGGAAAAAATAAACCCACTGTATCTAGTTCAGAGGATCACTTTTTAGTGGCTTATGTAGTTCCTGAGGCATAAGCCAAGAGGTTTTTGCTAAATGAGGAATCGGCAGGAAACTTTCACCTGCTCTGTGGGTAGACTCTACTTTTCCGTGAATCTCAATGAACTTTAGTATGACTGCTCTTTTGTTTCAGTGTTTGATGTTGCTGATAGAGAAGATATTCAATCCTATGAGTGTTAAAAGAATGACTACCATATTCAACAGAAATATATTGCCATAGGAAAAAAAGGGATCTTAAAGAAAAGAAAATGTGACATGAGGAAATAATTCTTTATTTGGTCATTGTATACACATAAAATCAACTATTATAATGAAAACAATAGCCATGTGCCAATCTCTATACCCTCATACTGGCTGCTTTCCATGACTTTTGGAACTTCATCTTGGAATCTATGCTTTCCTTCAAAACTCAGCCTAAGTACCACCTTCTATATGAAGGCATTACCGCTCCCTTCCCTTTCTACTTTGTTCCTGTCCAAACTAACTTATCTTGCAACTTTATGCATTTTCACTAGCTGTTTTCTATGCTTAGAATTCTTTGCATCTTTATCTCTGCCTTCTCACTTCACTGGTTTCATTCAAGTCGCAGCTGAAATCACACATTCTGCAAGAAGCCTTTCCCAATCTCACTTAATGCTAGTGATTTCCCATGAGATTATCTCCCAATTTATGCTGCATCTATCTTGTATGTACAGAAATATTTTCATGTTTCTTCAATGTTAGACTATGAGCTCCTTGAAAGTAGGGATTGTCTTTGCTTTTCTTTGTATCCCCTGTATTAAGCTCAGTGCTTAATGGTGCTTAATAAATATTATGTTGGCTTGAGTTGGCTCATTTTGGCACCCTTATTCAAATCTTGCCTCTTAAGGGCAGAGACTGTTTTGTTTTTGACTTTTTATCTTCTAACAGTACAGAGTCCTGTCACATAGTAGATACTTTAAAAAGCTCAACAACTAATTGATTGTATAGGAATTCTTTTATTTTATTGTAACAGTTTAATCCCAAATCTAGTTCTCTCTTGGAAACATGATCCAGTTGCTTTCTCACTAAATTTTCTCTTTCTGGAGCATATTCTCTCATATGTGAGACAGCCCTAAATTTCAAAACCCCATGATTTTCACTCACTTTGGTGATAATGAATAGTTTTAATAAGCAACTTTAACTTTCTTTTTCTTCATCAGTAATAGGAGGGAAAAAAGCTTTCCTATTTCATAGGGATGATGGGAAGGGAAATCTTCAAGTAGTTAAATGCTGATATTGTTTCTTTTATTCAGTCAGCCAATAAATATTTTTAAGTGCCTAATATGAGCCAGGAACTGTGCTAAGTCCTAGGAATATAGAAAAAAACAAAAGATGGAACTTGTCCTCAAGGAGCTCATAATCTTCATCCATACTTTCTGTTTTATGAGAGTTCAGTAATATTGAAGGAGCTTTTATATTTTAGGCTGAGAAAGTACATTCTTAAAATAACACTAAGAGGTAGTTATTGCAAGTATCATTATCCCCATTTGTAGTCAGTTGGGTTTATGTTCCAGCTATGTGGCACCATGTCTAGAGCACCAGAATTGGAATCAAAAAAACCTCATCTTCATGAATTCAAATCTGGCCTCAGAAACTTAGTAGTTGTATAACCATGGGCAAGTCTTTTAAACCCTGTTTGCCTCAGTTTCTCATCTGTAAAATGAGCCAAAGAAGAAAATGGCAAACCATTCTACTCTCTTTGCCAAGAAAACCCCAAATAGAATCACATAGAGTCAGAAACAACTGAAATGCCTGAACAAGACCTTATTAGGTTTATATCTTGGCTCTTAGGTAACCAACTAACTACACAACAATAACTTTCTTCAAGGTTCAACTCAGGAGTAATATGTTATACAACATCTCTCTTGATATACATTCTTCTTCAGTTATAAGATCTTCACCCTCAGATGATCTAAATGGTTGTAACTGCATTATATAAATACCACTTTGTTAGTTATATGGAAGATAGATATATAGAGAGAAAAACTTTGAAGTAGAGAGAAAAACTAGAGGCAAGAAAAATTTACAAAAGAGATCCATCTTATAAAGTGTATATATATCCACACCCAAAAGGGGTGATTGCTGTGTGAGTAGAGGTAAAGAGAAAGATGTTGTGGGGAAAGAATTGACAAAAATTGGAACCTGGTTGGGTATGTGGGTTGGAGAGTGTAACGGGTCAGAATGATTCTGAGATTATAAACCTGCAAATCTCAAAGATTGGTGGTACCTTTAAGAGAAATAGAAATATTTAGAAAAAAAAATATGCATTGATTTGAGAAAAAGATCAAATATTCTGCACCAGAGAAATTGAGTTTGAGATACTTGAGTGTATCAAACGTCTAGTTTGAAATGTCCAATAGACAATTGGTGGTGCAAGAATGAAGCTGAATAATAAAACTAGGCTTAAAATATAGATCTTTCTAGAGTTGATAATTGAGCCTATATGAACTGATAACTGATGAGGTTGTCAAGAGAGAGCATGTACAGAAAAAGGAGGGACTAGAACAGAATATTGGTGGGGTGAGTACATTCAGAGTTAGGAAGCTATATATGAATGATTATTCCATACAGGAGACTAACAGGAAATCAGAAAACCTGTAGAACAATGAAGAAAGGACAGTGTAAAAAACAAATAAAATGAAAAACAAAAGGCATAAAGTATACCCAGGAAAAAACAGAGAAAACAGCTATAGTGGCTAAGAGGACTGAAAACAGAAAAAAAGATCATTAGACTTGACAGTTAAGCTAGAGTCACCACCACCCCTCCCCCTACCCAGGGCTCTTTTGTTGTTTTTTTTTTTTGTCAGTAATATGCATACAACAATGAAAATAAAATTTATTCTTTATAAAAATTAATGATTTTATAATCTTTTCATGACTTGAAATATTAAACAGAGAAAGAACAGAGAGCAATGAATGAAAAGAGATCAGGAGATGTGATGTAACAGAACAATGGATAATTCTCAAATAATTATTTCAAATCAGCTATGACATTTATCTATGTATAGTATATATGTAGCTATACATATGTACACACATATACACATACATATCTATATCTATATATACATATACACATGTGTGCATTTATATATATATACAAGAGTATATATATGTATATACTTACCAGTTTCATTGAACATCTTCCATTATGATAAATGCTGTACAGAATTAAGCAATGAATAAGTATTTTGTAAACACTTACCATGTGTCAGGTACTGTGCTTATACAAAAGGATAAATAGGGAATAATGAATATAGGAAATAATGAATAACCCTTTGAGTTAAGAGGGTCTATGAAAGGCTTCCTATAAAAGATGGTATTTTAGTTGGCACTTGAAGGAAATCAGGAAAGTTGGGAGGTGGAGATGAGAAAAGAAAGCATTCCAGGCACGGGGAATATTCAGAGAAAATTCCTTGAGCTGAGATATGGAGTGTCATGTTTGTAAAACAGCAAGTATCACAACACTTTAAAATGTTATTTTAGCTCAGTTTGTTTAATTTTGATAGCCTTTCACTAAAAATCACAGTGCTGGAAGAAGGTGGATCATTACATATATCATATCATGCTATATATATCTATATATCTATATCTGTGTGTATATGTTTCTAAGCAGAGAGACAGGGAGAGAGAGAAAGAGAGAGAGAAAGAGAGAGACAGAGACAGAGACAGAGACAGAGAGAGAGAGCAAGACAGAGAGAGAGACAGAGACTGAGAAAGACAGAGAGAGGAGAGAGAGAGAGAGGGAGAGAGAAAATCTCTTTTGTGCATCTGGCTACATTTCATCCTTTCTTAGTAATGTCTTTCTGAAAGGATGCTTCCTTTCTATTTGCTTTTGTAGATCTTTTTATTCTTGGAGAATTCATTGTCCTTGATGTTTTTCTATAGTCATATTAAATATAGTGAAGCATTTTAGTTTCAATTAAAATACTCAAACAATCTCAGGCAGTTTCATTATTAATATTAGTGAAAAAGCACTTTCCACCAAATTGCATATTTTGTACTTGCTTCATTCTAAGCTGCATTTGTAATAACTATCAAGTCATTTTCACATATTCCATGAATAAAATTTTAAATAAAAAAAAACAATTTAATGGACTTCAAACTGGACCTTCTACATATGGCAAAGAGTTTAATTTTTCAAATAGCATAAGAACAAATATATATGATTTTTCTTTGATGATAGGTTGTTATACAATCTCTTTTGTCATGTGATATTTGCTGAATACCAATTGTTAAATTCACTAACACAATATAGAAGCACAAAATGAACTGGAGAAGGCACCAGGTCTCTCTAAATTTAAAACCAAATGATGAGATCAGATTTGTTTAAATGTGATGGAAGAGGAAATTCAGATTTTAAAGCTCCCTTCTGGTTTGTAAGATTTAATTCTGTTTTTAACAAAAGTATACCTCATTCAATAAGTAGCTACAAAAAAGTCTTGAAATCTATTTGGAGTTGATAGGACATCAACAAAAATACATTCTACATTTTAACTACATTTTCTCTCATTAAACCATATAGGGATACTGAAGTTTAAAACTGAAGCAATTATGTGTGTGTGTATGTGTGTGTATGTACACATATTATATATGTGAGTATGTGATATATATATATATATATATATGTGCTATATATATGCTGTCTATCTTGACTCTATACATCTATATCTATATATCTTTCTATACATCTTGAATCAATTGTTCCATGGTCTGTCATATTATTTATTCCCATAGGTATGGAAAATACTATGGTTTCTACATATGTGTCAGAAAATAAAATCCTATGTTGAACCTTTGTATAGAGCACTTTCATTAATTTCAATATAGATATAACTTGTATATGTTACCTAGGTTGAAGGTGTCCAACTTGGAAGAAGTAAAAGTATGAAAGTCAGTGTCCCTTGATGTTTCTCTTGAAGGAATCAAATAAATCTGTGACATGATTGACTCAATGTGAAAATGTACAATTTCAACACTGTTCTCAAATTTGCCAGTGTTAAGCAGAGATAGGAGAGAGTGCAGCAAATGAAGAGAGGTCAAGAGGATGTACATTAGTTTAATAGATGGAGCAATGATTGAATGATTCTCAGAGAACTCTTTCAAACAGGCTATGGCTAAAAATGAGCATGCATTTAACAGGAGGGTAAATATTTGAAGTGCTATTGCAGTCATTTTAGGAAGCTGATATCTCTCAAATCAGATTTTGGAGGCCATTCTGCCTTGTTCCTTGCCTGTTCATACTTGCCTTCCTGGCTCAAAGGAAAGATTATGTTTGGAAGCAGCCGGGTGGCTAAGTGGATAGAGTGTTGGGCCTGGAGTGAGGAAGATGAGTTTAAATCTAGCTTCAGACACTAAATTACTCTGTGACTCTGGATAGGTCATTTAACCTTTGTTTGCCTTAATTTCCTAATCTGTAAAATGGGGATAATAACAGCATCTAGCTGGAAGGGTTGTGAAAATCAAATGAGGCAACATTTTTAAAGCACTTCACACTTTGCATGGCACATGCAAAGTACTGTATAAATGATTTTCTCTTTCTTTCCTTCATCCTGTCCAGTTCAAGAATGGAAAAATGACAAAATTCTATATAACATATAGTCGAGACCCTTGCTAACCTCTTTATTTTCAAGGACAAAGTGAGTGTGACTGATAAGAGTGCTAGATCTGGAGAGGGAAGAACCATTTCACATTCTGGCTCTGAGACTCACTATCTATGTAAGCTTGAGTGAATCACTTGAAAAAGCTAGGGGGCGCACTGCTTAGATTCCTGGATCTGGAGTCAGGAATGTCTGGGTTAAAAATCCAGTATCAAATGTTTACTAACTCTATGACCTTGGAGAAGTCATTTAACTCCTTTTACCCTCAATTTCATCTGTAAAATGGGGATGATAATAGCACCCACCTCTTAGAGTGGTTGTGAACTTAAATGGTATTTATAAAGTGCTTTGTAAACCTCAAAACAATAAAATACTAGCTAAAAGCTCATTATTCATTTATAGTATTATAGCATCATATATTTTAAGCTGCAAGTTTCCTGAAACAGCATTAAGTAACAAGGTAATGAAGGAAGATTGGGTATGAAGGAAGGTAAACCAAAATTTTCTAACTCCAGATCCCATGCTCTTTCCACTGTATCATGTGGAAATGTTTAGACTTCATTTTTCTCATCTGAAATACTGATGATCTCTAAGGTCGTTTATAAGGTTAGCTCCAGACCTCTCACTTTCACTTTGATCCTCACCTCTACTTCCCCGCCCCCCCCCCCCAAGTATTCTGGATTTTGGCCTTAGATATCTTGATCTGATAGGTCATCTTTTGTTTATCTTCTTGGGGCCACTGGTCTCCACAATACTTTGTAGGTATTCATTTGTAAACATTAATTAACCAAGTTACTCATTTGTATGCGCCAAAATGATGAGTGCTTTCACCCTCACCTAGACCACTGTAATAACTTCTTAATTGGTCTATTTGTTTTCTGTCTCTCTCTTCTTTAATCCTTATGTTTAAATCCAGAACACTCTTTCTAAGGTATAGATCTGACTATGTCACTCCCCAGTTCAAAAATCTTCGCTGACTTCCAGGTTGGGAGTTCTTAATCTGGGGTCCAAGGAAGGAGTCCATAGATAGATTTCAGGGAGTGTATGCATTTGCTTTTTATTTTGGAGGGGGAGGGCAGGGCAATTGGGGTTAAGTGACTTGCCCAAGGTCACACAGCTAGTGTTAAATTTCTAAGGCTAGATTTGAACTCAGGTCCTCCTGACTCCAGGATCAGTGCTCTATTCACTGTACCACCTAGCTGCCCTGAGTACATACATTTGGATGGAGAGGAAAAAAAAAACAACAATTTTACTAACTTTTGGTTTCCTTCTAATATTAAGCACTTATCTTATGCATGTTAAAAATAAAATTATGTTGAAAAGGGGGTCTATAGACTTTACCAGACTGTCAGTGGAGTCCATCATAAAAAAGTATAAGGTTCAGAATCCCTGCTCTAGACATTCCAGTGAGACTAGTTATGCTCCAAACTTGGTTCTCTATTTGATTTCCTACCTTTGTGTAATTATACAACCTGTTCTCCATGCCTGAAATACAACAGCTCCTCATTTCCAACTCTCACAGTACTTCTTATCCTTCAAGGCTCAGCTTAAGTACCACCTCATCTATGAAGCTTTGCTTCACCCTATCCTCAGTTTCCAATGTATTCCTCCTTGTCAGATTCATTACAACTATTTGTCTATATACCTTCAAGAGGAAATAATTTCCTTGAAGAAAATGACTTTTATTTTTGCCTTTGTGCCCAATGTCTGAGCACACAGTAATTGCTTAATAAATGTCTCTTGAAATTAACTAAATTGTATTTTCATAGTGCAATAAACTAATTAGAATCCTTAAGCTATTTTCCTATTTGTATGTAGGGGGTATAGAGAGGGTGGAACTCAATAATGAACAGGCCACACTAAGAAAAATATATAAGGCAAGCAAGTCAACAAAGGGCAAAGTGTGTACTTCCAAAAAGAAAAAAACAGATTAAATTTAACTCTATTACCATGGCCAACAAGCCAGACACGAGGTAAATGTTCCAAATGTTTGGACATGAACACTCATTCATCTGACCACACAAAGTCACACGTTCTTGAAATGTATGGTTCAACGAGGAGTGCTTTTGTCCCCAGAGTCTTCATTCAGTGTGTTTTCCAGTGGTATGTGAGCAGATAAATGCACCTAATTACTAGATTGCACAGCCTGATATATGTTTATTTGACGAAGCAAACAACCCACCAAATGTACAATTTTCTCTTCTTAAAGAACACAGTAATTTAAATGCAAAAGATATGTTAATCAGCATTATCATAGAGTATTTTTCATATGACAAGTTTGGGTATTCACAATGATCATTTTCCTGACAGCAGTGAAGGAGATGCACTGGAATTCTATTATGGCAACATTTCTGTGGACTCAGTAAAGGCAATAAAGTCCCACTGCCAGGTTGAGATCAGCACCATTACAGGGACAGTTCTTTTTGTATTTACATCCTCAGTGTATATACCCTCTTTCTTACTAGAAAGGTGGATTTGTAGCTGTTTCCTAGTACTGTAACTTCTCTGCACAGGGTCGACAGTCCCAGTAACATAATGAAGAAGAAAAGAGCTTATAAAACATTTAGGAAAGCAAAATTTGAAAACGAAAGGGATAAATAGGATGTGTTCTCCAAAATTACTGTACATCTTCTTTTGAAGTCAGGGCAGTCCGAGCAATGTGATAATGTGAAGTTGAGGGGTTTTAATCATACCAGGAGGGATGGGGAGCCAACTAGCAGAAGGACGCTCCTATTAGTGTCTCTAACAGTAATTGTTATTTTAATTGGCTGAAATAAACTATAGTGCCCTCAGGCCAGTAATAAAACTCTACTGGCAGGCAGCTCCTCTCCCTTTAGGAAGGAGAACCTTAATGAAAACCTTGCCCTTTGAATAAAACAATGGAACATTGTTATTAATTTTTATCAAGACTGAATTGGCTGAAAACACACAGATCAGATTGGCCTGCTTTTGGCGGTAATGGCTCCTCTTGAGGGGACGGTACTTATCAGACATTCCCCCCTCACTCCAAGAAGGTGAAGAGAAGGCCAAAGTCATGCTACAAATCTATAACTATGGCAATAAAAAGTATGCTTTTAAACCTTAGTGACCTTTCTATCTTATAATATAGTAATATTAAAAATAACACATGGGGAGCATCCTTGTAGAACTTCATACATTTCACATTTATTATTTCATTTGATACTTGTGACAAACCTATGAAGTGAGTAGGGCAGGTATTAACTCTTATTAAAGATAAAAACAATGACTTTTCTGTGAGGGGACACAATAAACTAGTAGCAGAACTGGAACACTTTCAAAACTATGACATTCTAAAAATATCTTACACATTTATTGGGGAGTTGGACTAGTAGTGGGATATTTATAAGCTATGCTTTCTTTTACAGAGAATACATCTCCCCCACCCAAATAACCCACTGTTTTGATATACTTCTTTATTGGACCTTATTTTTATCTGATTCCCCAAAACAACAAGCATTTAAGTTCCTACTATGTGTAGAGCACTATGTTACGTAATGAGGGAATTAAATGAGCTATGAGTTCATGTGGAGCCTACATTCTATGAGATGATGAAGCATACCTACAACAACCTATACTAGAGATAAGAGATGCAAAGCAAATGCTATGTTGACTCTGAGTGGAAAATCAGGGAATCTGAGGAGATGCAGTATTTAAAATTATGAATCCATGGCGCAGCTGGGTGGCACACCAAATAGAATGCTGGCCCTGGAGTCAGGAGGACCTGAGTTCAAATGTGGCCTCAGACACAACACAAAACTACCTGTGTGACCTTGGGCAAGTCACTTAACCCCAATTGCCTTACCTTCCCCCCTCCAAAAAAGCAAAAAAAAAAAAAAAAAGAATCTAAAGCAGTTCATGTGACCCCCAAGGAGCTGAGAACAGTCAATATGTTTTAGGCTCTTCACTCTTACCTCCCGGCATGCAACATATAATCCACTGAAAACTAGGACTTCTTCTTTCCAACAATGAAGAACAACTTACAGCAGAAGACAGAACTTGTGTTGCTTTATTTTAATGGGGGAGAGGGAGAGTGTTTTATACTGTTTATGCTTGTATTTGGTACTTGGATTTTATTCTGAAAGGAGTAGAAAGCCGCTAAAGGTCTTTGGATTGGGTAACAATGAAAAAAAAAAGATAGGTGTTTTTAAGGAAGATTGATCTGGAAGCTATATATTAAATAGACAGGAAAGATAAGAGATTGGAGTTAATTCTAGTAATGCAGGATTATGACGATGAGGCTTTGGAATGGGGAACAGTGGAACAGGAAGGAACAAATGACAAGGGATAAGTGTTTAGAAGGAGGGGATGGTAGAAAATTATCACTAATTGGCTATGAGATGCAAAGAAAGAGAGAAAAGTCAAAGATAACTGCAAAGTTTCTAGCTAAGGAGCCTTGGAGGATGATGGTCTAATAGAGATGAGGAAGTTAAGAGTGGCAATTGAGGTAAAAATAATTTTTAATTTGGGACAGTTAAATTGATCAGCCATTCTACAAAATATAGCTTTGTTTGTTTCTTTCCTCCATCCCATTAAGGCTCTTAAGAAACAGAAAATATTCTGTCAAGTAAACATCAAGGGTTGGTGTGGCTGGTTTGTTTTGTTTTCAATGGCCAAACAACAGGATATATGGGAACTTCTCAGACTTCTAGTATGCATTTATTAATGAAAGAATTAGAGCACCAGAATGATATCACCTCTGCTTCCACTGCAGGTTTTCCTTCAAAGTTTCTAGGGACTAAAGAGTATGCACAGCAAATGTAAGGCGAAATAAACACTACATTCTGCACAATATTTTATAAGGCTTTTACAATGATGAAATGACATGTATATCAAACAATTAATATACACGTAGATATTACTAGGTCTGGGCAACCCACTTCACAAGTCTCTTTGAGCTTGGTCCTGAGGCTCAGTAGATAATGCTCCAAATTTTAAGTATGCCCTATAAATAATAGTACTCCCAATGGAGCCAAGATGGCGGCATAGGAGCAGCAAGGTTCCACAGCTCCCACATAGCCACCTGAAATACTCATAAAATATGACTCTAAACAAATTTTAGGGCTCCAGAACTCACAAAAAAGGTCAGTGGAACTCAGGTAAAATTGGGAGGAGAAAAGTGGTCTGGCTGAACTTGTGGTCCAGGGCAAGGAAGCAGCAGAAGTGGAGGCCCTCAGCTGCCTCCACGTGGCTGATTCAGAGCTCCTGGCCTGCAGACTGCAGGGGAGCCAAGCGATCATTCAAGAGCCTAAGTGTTCTTGCACTGAGTGGCTCAGATGTGGATCGTGGTCTTGGGTGGTGGTCCTGGGGTGTGAACCTAGTGGGGGCTGCAAAATATGGCAGCCTGTTAATAGCTCTGGCAGCTGTGAAAACCCCAGTGATTTGAGATAGAGTTTTCCCCTCTGGAAGCAGAGTTCCACAGAGGTAAAAATCAAGTAATTTACTGGCAACATGAGCAGACAAAGGAAGCAAAGTAAGAAGAGCAATGTAACTTTAGATTCCTTCTTTGGGGACAAAAAAGAACAAAGCATGGAAGAGAAGGAAGACAACACAGTCAGAACTCCTGCACCAAAGGCTTCCAAGAAATATGAAGACTGCCTACAAGCCATTGAGCAGCTTAAGAAAGAATTTGAAAACCAAATAAAAGAAGCGGAAGAAAAATAGGGAAGAGAAATGAGAATGATGCAAGAAAATCATGAAAAGAGAGTCAACAATCTGATTGAAGAAAATAACACCTTAAAAAATAGATTAACTCAAATGGCAAAAGAGGCCCAAAAAGTCAATGAGGAGA
>CM053585.1:280035479-280066625 GCA_028646515.1 Pseudochirops corinnae
TATGAAGATAGGTGAAGGGAATATAAATATATATATACATATACATACACATACATCTATATAGGAGGGTTTATATATGTATATGAACACATATCTGAGTATGTATATATAAATATACATATACATATATATACATATACATATACATATATATATATATATATATATATGCACATGGAGGGCACAGGATCAATTGAATAGGAAGGAATGATACTTTAAAAGGTGAAATTTTGAGGTAGGAGAGTATTAGAATGAGAGGAGATAGGGAGAGACAGAATGGGGTTAATCATCTCATATGGAAGAGGCAAGGGATAATTGTTTCAATGGAGGGGAAGAACAGGAAGGCAAAAGGAAAAGAGTCAATCTTACTCTTCTTGAATTTGGCTAAGTGAAGGAATGACATAAACTCTAAACTGGGTATCTTGCCACATAGGAGAGTAGGGGGGATGGGGATGAGAGGTGAGATAACTGAGGGGGGGGGAAGGTTGCTGGAAGTACACATTTCTGTAAAGAGATAGGGACAGGAACATGGACAGGGTAGAGAATAGAATAAGGGGGAGGCAGGATAGGAAGGAGGGACATATACTCAGTCTCTCACAATATGCCCACTGTGGAGATGTTCTGCTTAATTACACATGTACAGCCTATACTTAATTGCTTGTTCTTCCAGTGGGGTTGGGTGATGAGGGAGGAAGGGAAAGAATCTAGAATTTAAAGATGTATAATCAAATGTTAAAAAAGATATAATAATAATAATAATTATTATTATTATTAACTACATCCGACTGGGAATTAATATATACAGGCACTGTGGTAGGGAGATCCATCCTGCCCTACCAGAAAGTCAGAGGGGTGAGGGGGAAGACATAGGAGAGAGCAGATTGGGGGAGGGGTTATACAGTGGGCTGGCTGTTTTGAGGCATTGGGTACGGGAAAGATGGGGAGAAAATTTGTAACTCAAAATCTCATGGAAATGAATGATGTAAACAAGAAAATAAATAAATAAATTTATTTAAAAAAAAATAAAAATAAAAAAATGTCATTATAGTACTCCCTAAGGATAGTGACTAGACTTATAATTTTTTCAGTTCACAGTACTTTCTAGACTAGAAAATTTCCTGTAATGATGCATCGTGACCCCTTTTCTACAACTTGTAGTCTTAGAGAATTGCACAGAGCCATAAGAGACTTGCCTACAATCACCCAAGTAGGATGTAGTAGAGGAAAAAAAATTGAATCTAGTCATTTTTTTATTCCAAAGCCAGCTCTCTGTCCATTATGCCACACTGCCTCACCAGTCAGGAAATTGATAAAAAGTGCATCAGGAGCCTTTTGCTTCATTGTATTTCTCTCTGAAAGATATCTAACAACTGAAGAATTTATTTAAATTCTTCAAGTTCACTTTTATAAGTAATTTATAAGTTCACAGGAAGAATTAACATTCAATACTTCTCCCAGACACACAGATCTAACCATACATTTTCAAAAGGATTAGTTAAGTCCATCCTGGCACACTGGGGGAAATGACACTCAAATAAATGGAGTAGTAGAAGTTCAATTAGCGTATTATTGATAGGTCTGGGGAAAAGATAATACAGATATTCCTTCTGTTCCCTAGCCAATACTATTAATAATTATAGACTTATAGGTGTAGAGCTGGTAGTAACATTGGAGATAGTACAACCCCTTAGTTTTACACAGGAGGAAACAGAGGTCCAGAGTAATACAGAAACTTGCGCAAGATCACATAGTGGTGGTAGTAAACAGTAGAGAGCTGGAATTCAAGTTTAGGCTGATTGACTCAAAATCTAGTTTGTTTTCTACTTCATAATGTTACTGCTCATTTTAAAGAAACAAATGAAACCTAGACCAATTCCTGTTCCAAGCTTATTCAGATTCCCTATTGAAATGGAGATAGAAACAACTGCTTATCAATAATGTCTTCTCTTGCCATATTTGGTTCTCAAAATTACATTCTATTTCTTTTTCTTTTAAATGGAATAGCCTCCTTTTCCTGCAGAAGAAGCCTTTCAGTTCATCAGATTTTGGAGTCACTATATTCAGAGATACACAAATGTTTTTTTTTGAGTGCATACCCAAAATTGTCCAACAGATCTTACTTGGGAGTTACTAACAAGGAAAATTCACAATGGAGAGTTTTCAAAAAAGATACAATATTTAAAAGGTAATATATTTTATTTCTGAAATAAGATTTTAATTTTTTTCTTGTAGTAACTCATTTCTCAGTTAAAAATAATTTAAGATGAGTTTTTAGGTTAGAAAGAAAACAAAAAATGTATTGCACAGAAAATGTTAGGTCAAACCTTAAAAATAATAAAAATTAATGGACCTACCTGTTGTGAACAAAGGATTTCTGGGGAGGATCGTGGCCAACAGGAGTTTATTGCAGCCCAAATCCTGGTGAATCACATCAGTAGTATCTGCTATTTTCTTATCTACCACATCTTCACCTCTCAGCCTTTAATGACAGTGTTCTAAAGACCTAAAAAGGGGAGGGAAAGACATCTTTGAAAAGACTGCTGAGTTACGGCAATGTCACCTTGTGCTTGCTTGAAATTGTTGTGCACTAAGGAATTTAAAACAGAAACTTTTTTTTTTTTTTTACAGCAGTCAACTTGTTGAATAAGTTGAAGGGGTAGAGAGACTAAAATGCCAATGAATTCTGAGGGAAGAAAAAAAAGAAGCTTTTCTGTAAAAATATGTGGAAGGCAAAGTTTGATCAAAAATTGTTCTTCATCAGATGTTTTCAACAGAAATCTAAATTGTGTCATCATCATGTGTAGAATGAGCTACCTCAGGAGGCAATGATTTCCCTTCACTGCAGGTCAGGTAGGTTGTAGAGGAAATCTTTTTTTGACTCTAGGTTGGATTAAATAGCCTTGTAGGTCACTTCCAACTGTGAATTTCTGTGATTCATGTCACTTGAAACACTAGAAATGTTTCTTGGGACTGACAGTCCATTATCTCCATCAACTAGACACATAATAGGCTCTACTTGATCTTCATTACATATTTATTTCTAGGTGCATCTGAAGGTAATCTTTCTTCTTCCCACACTCCATCCCTGCCATGAATATTTCCTGACTAAGTCCAGCTTCCCTGACCTCTTCCAGCAATATATTTGCTTAGTGCTGAGAGACTTGGGGATGATTTGGCAATTCTTGGGTCTCATGATAATATTAGGGTTCCTGGGGGATAGATTGAATGGAGGTTTATCCCAAAGAAGATTGAACTAGGAAGAGTGGTCAACTCAGTGGACCTTAAGAGGAATGATTCTTTCTTTTGAAAAGTCACTCCTTTTAAATAACTCTTCCAAGAGTCACTTAGAAGAAAGCTTCCTTCTGGTGCTCTGTCTCTTTCTATCTGTCCAACATGTGGAAGCTCTTGGAATTCCCTTGGTAGGCCCTTGATCCCACCCCAACCACCCACTACTACCACTATATTGTATGTTCTCACATGACAGGGGACACATGTTCTTCCTAAATGATACTCAGAAATAGGCTTTTCCTTTACTTAGGTGACACAATAGTAATTCTGAAATGAACTCTTTCAAGGCTTGGAAGGAACCTTTCTCATGAGTTCAAAAAATCAGGAGTTCCTGGATTCTTCAATCAGAGATGAATAAGGAGTTTTCCAAAATGAAATTCTTCTCAGAGAAGATGAGCATTAGTTGAAGGATGAGTTCTAGGCCTAGACTATGCTCAGGCATGCCTGAGGATTTGAAAAATCCCCCAACTGATAAGTGGTCAAATGATATGAGCAGACAGTTTTTGGAAGAAATGAAAACTATCTATAGTCATATGGAAAAAAAAATACTTGAAATCATTATTGATTAGAAAAATTAAAAATAAAGCAGCTCTGAGGTACTACCTCACAACTATCAGAAATGACAAAGGATGGAGGAAAGGTGGGGAAATAGCTACACTAATGGTTGACCTGTGAACTGGTTCAACCATTCTGGAGAAAAATTTGGAACGATGCCCAAAAGGTTATAGAACTCTGCAAACACTCTGACTCAGCAACACCAGTACTAAGTGTATACCCCAAAGACATCAAAGAAAAAGGGAAAGTGTATATACATACACACACACATATATTATAGTAGTTCTTTTTATAGTGGCAAAGAATTAGAAATTAATGGGATGCCCATCATTTAGGGAATGGTTGAGCAAGTATGATTGTGATGGAGTAAGTATTATTGTACTATAAGAAATGATAAAGAGGCTGCTAGGTGGCACAGTGAATAGAGCACTGGCGCTGGAGTCAGGAGGGCCTGAGTTCAAATATAGTCTCAGACATTTAACACTTACTAGCCATGTGACCTTGGGCAAGTCACTTAACCCCAATTGCCCTGCCTTCCCCACTGCAAAAACAAAAAAGAAAAAAAGAAATAAGGGGTATGATTTACAAAAAAAACAAACAAAAAAAAAACTTTGCAAAATTTTTATAAACGGATGCAAAATAAAGTGAGCAGAACCAGGAGATTGTACACAGCAATGATCACCTGAAAGACTTGGTGACTCTGATTAGTTTAATGATCCAAGACAATTCTAAAGGACCCATGATGAAAAATGCTATCTACATCCAGAGCAAGGACTAACAAACTCTGAGTACAAACTGAAGTACGGTTTTCTCACTTTATTTATTTCCTTGCATTATGGGTAATATCGAGATGCTTTGAATGATTTCACATGTAAAAAAAGTAGTATCTTGCCCATCTACCATCACCTTTTCACTTATCTTTATCCTTACTCCTCATTCCATCTCCTTTTCCAAAATGACATACTCTATGATCCAGTGACAATGGTCTCCTTGTTCCACAAACAAAACACTGCATCTCCTTCGTCCTCACACTTTTACTGGCTATTCCCCATGCCTGAAGTTCTCTCCTACTTGGCTTCCTGACTCCCTTCAAGTTCCAGGTAAATATTGCCCTCTACAAAAAAGCTTTGTTGTTGTTGTTGTCGATTGCTTTCAATTTATCATATATACATATATAGTTTATATTTAGTTGTTTGTACAGTGACGTCCACCATTAAACAATGAGCTCTTTGGGATCCTGAACCGTATTTTAACATTTATTTTTGTATCCTTTGTGGTGAGCCCAGTACCTGACATAAGGTAGGCACTTAATAAATGCTTATTAATTGACTAATTCTAAAAATAAATAGTCATTAAAAACTTATGAATCTTTTTTTAGCATGTTTATGTGTGTGAAATAAAAAACATATTTTAATGGAATACTTTTCTAATTCTCTTCTGAAGAGTGTCTAAACAGGAACCAAATCTAAATTTTCTTTAAGTAATTTTTTCTTCTGGGCTCTGGGGTGGGAAAGGACATGGGACATATTGCATAAAGGAAGAAATTCTGTGGGTAAGAGTCTGACCAAGCCAAATGAGTTCAGAACTGAAAACTTTTGTTGAAAGAGGATGCCCCCTAGTCTTCTGGATCTATACCAGTCTATTGTTATGCTAAAAAATTTATGACCTGGATCTTTTATTATTTAGGCATATAAAGTCACAGCAGCTAGATGGTAGAATGATTAGAGTACTGAGATTAGCGTCAGGAAGACCTGAGTTCAAACCTGACTTGAGACACTTACTAGCTGTGTGACCCTGGGCAAGTCTAACCCTGTTTGCCTCAATTTCCTCAACTGTAAAATGAGCTGAAGAAGGAAATGGCAATTTCCTCCAGCATCTTTGCCAAGAAAATCTCATAGGGTCAAGAAGAGTAAGATGCGACTGAAAATGATGAAACGACCATATGAGGTCACGGGTTTTTGTGTTCTTTTGTTTCTTGGAAAGGATATATATATATATATAAATATATATTTAAATACATTAATGCATATTTAATAAACTAGGTGCTGTGCATCTGGATAGTGATGATGTTATATCTTTTATTACTCAAGAGGCAGCTAGGTAGCACAATGGATAGAGTACTGGACTTGGAGTCAAGATTTGAGGTCAAGTTTGACTTCACAAGCTCATTAATTATACAACCTTGGGCAAATCATTTGACTTCTTTCTTAGTTTCCCCTGCTATAAAATAGAGATAATGATAGCACCTACATTCCCAGGATGTTGTGAAGACCAAATGAAATAATATTTGAAAAACACTTAGCACAATGTCTGGCATGTAGTAGCTACCTATTAAATGCTTGTTCCTTTCCTTTTCCTTCTTTTTCCATGAAGCTTAAAAATGATAGGCAGACTGATATACTGTATATATAACCAACCTGGAAGTAACAAGAAATAGATTCAAGTCATTGCTTTAACACATGTACACTGTGTGACCATATAAGCAAGTCATTTAACTTCTGAGTGTCCCCAGTGCCTCTCTAAGTTTTGAATGTTTTTCATCTATACTGGGGATTTCCATAGAAAGATTTGTTTTTATATTGAGGAAATCACAGTTTTGAATCTCCTTCCTCCTCCACAAAGCAAAACAAAACAAAACAAAACAAAATAAAACAAAAAAATTTACCAGTACAGAGCTAGGGTTCATATTTAGGGTCCTTAATGCTTTGCAATTGAATTAGTTTCTTCAATTCTCTATTTAATCAATAGTCATTAAAAAGAATAAATTTAGGGTTTTTAAAAATAAATCATGAAAAAAAAAAAGCATAAAGGGGCAGCTAGGTGGCACAGTGAATACAACACCAGCCCTGGAGTCAGAAGGACCTGAGTTCAAATCCAACTTCACACACTTAACACAAAAACTAGCCATGTGACCCTGGGCAAGTCACTTAACCCCAATTGCCCTACCTTCCCCCCTCCAAAAAAAAAAGCAAAATAAAAATCATGTACAACTTCATGAAAGAATTTTAAAATAACATGTTTTTTTTGTTTTATCATGATTTTATCTGCATTTGGGCACATTTATCTGCTATGGAAAAAAGATAAGTTTACATTATTACAAATGCATCGGTTTGTGCTTATAAATTGTAGGAGAAAAATTCTATTCAACTTCTTTCAACATGCTACCAAACCAAATGAGTTTTACAGATTAGAATCCCTTCCCACCCAGATCTTTCACTGTTCCTAAATTCTTAATGGGTATGGAAGAGCTGGGTAAGCCCTTGGAGATAATTTTGTCCAATCCTCTATTTTATAAGATGAGCAAAAAAGGGGCCTAGAGAGCTGAAGTTCATTGTCCAAAACCTATATAAATAGTAAGTTTACTACTTAGAAATCATGTAGTATACTGCTCTAAGGTCACCCAAGTAAAAGTCGGAATTCAAAATCAGGTGGAATAATGCCACACCTAGAATGCTTTTCTCTATAGAGTCCCTCACCCCTGCCCTGACACACAGACACACACACACACACACACAGATTGTTACTCATATGACATTGACTCTAATTTCTGTGTAACCCAATTCATCTGTTCCTACAAGGCAGCTAGATGACACAGTGGATACAGTATATAATCTGGAGCCAGGAAGACCTAAATTCAAATCTGACCTCAGACACATACTTTCTGTGTGACTCTGAGTGAGTCACTTAACACTGTTTACTTCAGTTTTTTTTATCTCTAAAATAAGCTAGAGAAGGAATTGGCAAACCACTTAATTATCTTTGCCAAGAAAACCCCAAATAGGGTCAAAAAGAGTCAGACATGACATGAGTTTGTCATGCCTGACTGAAATGACTGAATAACGAGAAAGATAAAAGGTAATATAATTCTAATGAAAATAATTTATTATTCTTATAATATATGATGCAGTTTAAATAGAAATGTTCTCACAGTAAGCAACTGTCTTGCTATTATCCTGCTATTTTTATTATTAATCTGCCTTTTGCTTCTATTATTTTACTAAAATTACTCCCAAATACCATCAATCACTTCAATTACCAAAGTCCATATTCTTATTCTGTTCTTATCCTCTGTGACCTCTGTAACTTGATAGCATAGACCCCACTTTCCTAATGGATAGTCTTCCATCTCTCTGTTTCAGATATCCTATTATCTCTTTACCTGCTACCTCTCAATCTTCTTTGTCTCATTCATTGGTTCCTTATATTCTTTTCCTGAATAGGTGAATTGCACATTCCTCAAGGTTCTATCCTCAGCACTCTTCACTTCTTTTTCTAAGCTCTTTATTGGGGAAAATATTCAAAATGAATAAAAACCAAATTTTTCTAGTAGAATAAAAAATAATAAAAATAAAAAACAAATCATAATTTGAAGAGTAATCAGAGTGATATGATAGCAGCTAGGTAAAAAAAAAATATATATTTCTGGATAAAGAGATCCTTGAACTTTTTTTGAGAATGGCATTGTTATAGATTGAGCAAAAATAAATTAATGTGTATTCTAGAAGGACAAAAGCAGATAGCATTATTTTCATAAATTTGTGTTAATAAGGGAGAAGCTAGTAGTATATCTTCTACATTGGTGTTGAAGGTGTGCAGATGGCCTATAAATGGCTTGATTAAAATGTATAATAACTATATTTTAAAATATTAAATTTATAATTCAAGAAATAAATAACCAATCTGAATACAGCACTTCAAAATAAATAGTAAAATACAAAATCCTCCAAAAGGTGATTTGTAAGGTCCTTGGTCTTCTTTGGAAAATGAAAAATTCTTCTTTTTCTTTTTCTTTTTCAATCTTTGCTCTCAGAGATATCTTAGAAATCAGAGACATTTTTATTTTGTGAATACATACATGCATACATGCATGTGTTTGTGTATCAGAAAGACCAATTATTAAGGAAAAAATAAGAATTTTGATGTTAGTTTTCACAAGCTCAATTCTACCATAGAATTAACCTTGAAAATAAATTACTATTCATTTTACTATATATTTCTGCTCATCCATACTTTTTTCAAACACTGAGGTAGAATTTTCATTAGTCAGAATGTAGGGCAAAATCTCTTTTCAGTGACACATAC
Source organism: Pseudochirops corinnae (assembly GCA_028646515.1). NCBI lineage: Eukaryota > Metazoa > Chordata > Mammalia > Diprotodontia > Pseudocheiridae > Pseudochirops > Pseudochirops corinnae. Next base: position 280,044,405 of record CM053585.1, read on the forward strand.
ACAATTTGAAAAAAGAGGCATGGGGTGGCAGGCATGATGATTTTTAACTTCTTCCATAGTTTTTGTTCCTGCTTAGCTTCATTTTCATTTCAATCAAAGAGGATTTGTTAAGAGACCTGGGTTTCATTTACATCTCAGAATAGCTCTTCTATGGTTGTTTTTTGGATAACCTTCCAAAACAGGTTTGGGGTCATACAGTTTTGTAAGGTTATAAATAGTGATTACAAGCAATTTTCTAATTCTAAATAAGGTGGCTTTCTGAGACTATGGAATTTGAATCAGTACTAGATACTGGAATCTGAAAAAAAAAAATACACAATCTTATCCAGGATCATTTGGATTAGTTCATAGCATTCGCTATGATCTAAAGAATTCCAAAGTGTTAAAAAAATATGTGCTCTTATCAGGGAGCGGTTTTCTGGCCATCCCACAATATCAAATTGGATCAGGTAACTAGTTGATGATTAAGAAGAGCTAAGGCCCTGTTCTATAGATGTTAGCAGAAAATATCTGGTAGGCACATGCTTAAGATGGTACTCACCAAAAGAGAAGAGACAATGAGGTTGAACATTTGAACACAATGCCTAAAAGTGAGCATCATGACAATGTCATCAGTAGTCACCAATAATGTTTAATATCAGAAGTCTAATTTGATTTGGCTATATATAACCACTGGATATGTGCTCTCATTCATGTTTTTTGGCATATGTGTATGTAGATATGTATACACACATACAGACATGTATGTGTATATATGTGTATGTATGCATATATGCATATATGTAATGGTAATGGGAATTTGAAGATCTTTTCTGCTCCTTAATAAGCCTAGGGGAACTTCAGGACCTTTCCTGATTTGAAAATACACTATGCCCCCTAATAGGCTGAATGTGGTCACATGGAGCCTATGATGGGAGGAGTTTGCTGAAGGGTAAGAGGAGCCCAATAGGAGAAACTTGCTCAGGGGAGACTTGTTTTTCAGGAAGACCCACACCTTGTTACTTTGTAATCAGGCAGTAGTTCATGAGGGTTGTGATGTTCTCTGACCTGGGAGAAGGCTATATATATCTCTGAGGTGAGGTTTTGCTTTAGTGCTCCCTTTGGGAAGAGTTGTATAATTTGGCCAGACAAGACTCTGAGCAGCCATTGAGCCCTTCGGCTTTGAAAACCCAGATGTTGGTACTTCTCTCTGGTAACTAACACTGAATGGATGTGATGGTCAGACAGCTAGAAGCCCTGTCTGTTAGTCTGCTGCATTGTGTTATTGTCTCTGTCTGTGTATTTTGTCTGCTTGTAACTTCTGTTTGTATTCTCTGAAGTTCAGAGTGCTGACTTTTTCCCCTGAACTAGGTAAATGATATATGTTTGATTAAAGTAAGATTGTTAACCCTTTTTGAGTTGCTCTCCTTTAGAAAAGCAGATCAGAGAACTTGTGCTAGCAGCCATGCTGGGTATACTAGGATGTTTGCTGCCACAATATATAATATGGTTATGCATGTATGTATGCATGTGCATGCATGTATATATACATAAACACATGCATACATGTACACACATGTATATGTGTGTGCATATATGTATACACATACATATATGCATGTATATGTGTGTGTATCTGTAATGTTGTTGCCTTTCATTCTTGAAGAGGACCAAAATGACATCATTATGCTAGAGTCAAGTCACAGTATGTCTGATTGTGGCTGATCAGACCAATATGAGCTCAGAATATTCTACCACAGGTTGGGCACAAATAGTACATGTGAACAAACATATAAGCTCCACAATGTCATTGACCTTTGTTTTTAGCTCACCATACAGAGTATGAATTCTACAAGAATGCATTAAGTACATGATATGTTCCAGGCAGTGGACTAGGGGCTAAGGATAAAAAGACAACATTTAACTAAAATTATTATATGCCCTTAAGCAGCTTATGTTGAACAAGAAGGCTATAATATACACAGTTGGAAATTTAAAGTAAATAGAAAGCATGGAGGAATACATAAGAATTAATAAATGGATGCGTCAGGAGAGTCCTTATGTGGGAGGTTGCATTGGAATTGAGCCTTGAAGGGTTGAAGAGATTCTAAAAGGTAAAAATGAAAAGATTTCAGTTGGGAAGAATAAGGTACACAAAAGTCTGGAGGTGGGAGATAGACAATCCTGTTCAAAGAGCAAGTAGGCAAGTTTGGATGGAATTCAAGCTACATTGTGTAGGGGATATGGAGATGTAAAGTAAGTCTGCAAAAGGTGGGCTGTAGACAGGACTTGCAATGTCAGACAGAAAAGTGTATATTTTGACCTAATGGTAGTTAAATGATTTAATGAGTTATTTTACCTATAGCTTTTTTTTAAACAAAATGGTAAATTCTAACATGTTGGAATCTGTTACAAAATGCTTCAGGAAATCCAATCCATTTATTTAGAAAGCACTTTTGTTGTGGAAATGCTTGTTTTATCCCATAAATTAAATATAAAATAAATTTTTAAAAAATTAAAAAGAAAGCATGCTTATTTACTTCTCTGATTAAACTAGCGTTTTTCAGATAATATAGGTGAAGAAAGAAGAAAAGGAGAGAGGAAAAAGAGAAGAGAGAAAAGAGATAATAGAAATACATTTGAAATAGACAGCTCTTCTCACATTTCAGAATTTTAATACTCATACTGAGGCATAACATGATTAACCAGGCCTTTGCCTTCCTCCCTGGTAGTTTCAGAAATTCTGGGCCAAACTTAGAGACCAGGAAAAAGGAATTATTAAAAATGAGATGCTGCAGGTGGTGGGTGGACACAGGCAGGGAGTTGTGTTCACTAGGAGAAATTGCTGAGCCTGGCTTCTTGCAGGGTCTCTTTTGTTGCCATAAATGGACTTTGAGCACCAGAATTTGAGTCATTTAGGCTATGTTATCAGCTCTGATTAGATTCAGCTCTATGCATCTCAGAACTGGTTTGGTGGCCTAGAAACAGTAAGGATGGATGAACTGAATAATAATTCTGCTGAATGAAACTGAAATTAGTGTGATTCAGTCAGATGGATTCGGGGTTGAATATCAACCCTTCAAAATTCCCTTCAGTCTAGCTCTGAGTGTGTGTATACATATTCATATAAATAGAGTTATACATTCATATATACATGCCTATGAATGCATATAGGATATACAACCAAATATATGCTATGTATATTTGTGTGTATACATATATGCACACACATGCATATGCAGAAATATATGCTATGTATGTTTTGGGTATCTGATATATTACATATGCAATTTATGCAGTCTTTCACCAAAATTTAGCTTTTCTACACAGTTATTAATCAATCTGTTATGATTGAGTTTTTTCTGAATGATATAATTTTCTCTAAGCTAAATAAACTTTTACAGAAGAAAGAGTAAGAGGGTTAGCAAGAAGGAACTTAAGCATAGGCAGAAAAAATGGATTCTCTTCAGAAGAACTTGGCTACCATAAAACATTCATTTTTTTTTCAAACCTCCAGAAATCCTTATGTCTATATTTTTATTTGGCAGCTAGGTCATGCAGTGGATAAAGCACCAGGCTTAGCATGAGGAGGACCTAATTTCAAATTTGGCCTCAAATACATATTAGCTGTGCAACTCTGCTTAAGTCACTTAACCCCTTTTTGCCTCCATTCCTCATCTTGAAAATGGAGGCACATTGGAGAAGGAAATCGCAAACTACTCCAGGATCTTTGCCAAGGAACCCCCAGGAACAAAATTCCATGGTGTCATGTAGAGTCATATATGACTGAACATCATCACTTTTTAATTGTTACTATTATATGCATTAAATCCCTGATGACTTCCCCCAATTGGTCTAGCAATATTAATTTAAATATTTTCTTTTCATTTTCGTTTTCCTTAATGAAGGGAAAACAACAAAAACAAAATATACCCAACAGAAATCCCCTTCCCCCCAAAAAACTAGTCATTTAATTTCAAAATATGAACTGAAATAAAAGCTGGAATTTCCTATTTATGAAAGTTAAATTTTAGGTGAGAAAAAATGGATTGTGAAAGAATGTCAAAGGTACATCATCAGTGAAGTTGAAATTTAAGAGAGATTTTTAAAAGTTATTTAAACTATTTTTGTCTAATTAAAATTTCTCCTTTGATTTTACATATTTGGATTGCCTCAGTGTGGTATCCAGCATCTATTGAATTAGATATAAATTTTATCTCTCTCTCTCTTTCTCTCTCTCTCTCTCTCTCTCTCTCTCTTTCTCTTTCTCACACACACACACACACACACAAAATACACACACACACACACACACACACACATACACATATATACTGCTCTCCTTTTATAATTGAAACCCATGAGCCTAAGTCAACTCATAAATGACCGGTGATTTCATAGGTGGAAACTTCTTCAATGGAAGCAGATCATGATAGATCTAAGAGTTATAGTCTCAAAAATTTATCTGAGGTGTAGAAAGGCAATGTGATACTGCCAGGTCCACAGAGCTAATAAGTCTAAGAGTCAGGATTTGAATTTAGGACTTCCTACTTCCAAGTCTAGATATCTGCTAGATACACGAGGCAGGGGTGAAGCTTTCTTTAAATTTTGTGTTCTCCTCAGACCTTGATAAGAAATAACCTAGGATTCCAAACCTAAGAGCCTTGGGAATAGCAAGACCCTCTCCCTCACCAATACTACTGACCTTGCTTAAATAATCTATAGCTATATTTGACTGGAGCAATCCTTATGGAAAAAGTGTCCACTTTTTCTCACCACCACCATCACTATCGACTGCTGACTAATTGCTACCATCAGATACTCAAGATTCCCAGATGTGGCCACTTTCAGTGGCCATACTTTCGGTCCTGCTCCCAAGTCAGCCTCCATAGCTTGTATCAAGTGAAGCAACAATCCCTGTGGAGATGCTACTAGGCAACTTCTCTTTCAGGTACTGGACCCCCTGCCTCCTTAACAGTGAGACTCATAGAAGATCACAAAAATAAGTTTTTTGCCACCAAAGTCCTTGGCATCATTAAATGTTTCAACATCAGAAACTGATATGATTATCAGGAGAAATGACATTAAGGAGTATGCATTACCATCTGTTTTTCCTCTGCTCCCTAAGGACCATGGGACGTTTTCATTTGACTTGCTACTGAAACTGCCTATATGTGTCATCTCTCTTGTTAGAATATGAACTCCATGAGAGCAGAGGCTGTCTTGCTTTACTTTTTTGTTTCCCTAGCACTTAACAGTGCTTTACACATGACTAACACAATGTTTTTTTTTCTTTTCTCCTCCCCTCCCATCCCTTTCCCTTCCCTTTTCTCTCTTCTCTTTCCCTCTTCTCTCCTCTCACTCCCTTTCCCCTCCCTCTTCCTTCTTTCCTTCCTTTTCCTTCCTTCTCCCTTTTTCCTTTCTCTCTTTCCTTTCCTTTCCTTTCCTTTCCTTTCCTTCCTTCCTTCCTTCCTTCCTTCCTTCCTTCCTTCCTTCCTCCCTCCCTCCCTTCATTCTTTCCTCCCTTCCTTCCTCCCTCCCTTCCTTCCTTTCTCCCTCCCTTCCTCCCTCCCTTCCTTCCTTTCTCCCTTCCTTCCTTCCTCCTTTTCTTCCTTCCTTCTTCCCTTCCTTCCTTCCTTCTTTTGTTCCTTCCTCCCAGTGTCTAGTAGAGTTTTGATTTCAATGTACAGACTTAATAAATGAGTTGGATTGTTTAACTTTTCATTATTGGAATTTTCAAATACCCCCACTGAGTCATCTATGCTTCTTCTCCACTCTGTTTCTGCATAAACTGACAATCCTCACAATTTATGCAGTTCCAGTGGAAGGGTCTCATTTGATCCAGTTCCCCTCTCTTTCTGCCTCACTGATTTTTCTTTTCATTTAATTAATTTGGACCATCTTCCTCCCACTATTAAATCAAAAGATCAGAGTACAAATTATACAATTGAGGTGACTGGTTCATCATTTCTATAACTCTGTTTCCACTGTCTAAATCTGCACATGTAGAAATACCTAGCCAATAATTATTGTAGCATAGATTATCATTGTAACCCAATTATCTTAACATATACAGATTCCAGAAAGTTAAAATGTGAAAGGAGACAGTGATATGAAAGGTGCTGGGCGAGGGAAGGGAGCACTAATGGGGATTAGAAGAAAAATAAAGGCTTAAAAAATTACCACTGGGCTTACTAGAGGGGGGTAGGTGGGAAATAAACAAACCTGGATGCTACCCTGAGGCAATTCAAATATGTGGAAGCAAAAGAGGAATTTTAATTAGACAGATACAGTTTAAAAATTTCCTTAAAACTTTTTAAAAATCTCTCTTAAATCACAACTTCACTGATGATGATGTATATTTGAAATTTATTCCCAATCCATTTTTTTCTCATCAAAAGTTTATCTTTTATAAATGGGAAATTCCAGTTTCTATCTCAGCTCATATTTCAAAAGGAAAATACTAGGTTTCTTGTTATTGAATATATTTTGTTTTTCTTGTTGTTTTCCCTTCACGAAGGACACATTCAGAGAATGAAAAGAAAATATGTAAAACTATTATCAACAGGCCAATTTGGTGGAAGAGCCATCAAGAATGTAATGCATGCACTGGCAATTACACACACACACACATACACACACGTGCACATGCATATGCACACACAGTTTTCTGGAGATTTGAAAAAAAATGAATGTTTATAAAGTAGCTCTCTTCTGGAGAGAATTCATTTTTCTGCCTATGGTTTAGTTCCTTCCTACCATCCTTCCTTTCCCTTCCACCCCCTCCCCCCCTTTCTGGAGAAGCTTGTTTAGCTCACAGAAAATCGTGTCATTCAGAAAAATTAGGATCACAACAGACTGATTAATAACCGTGTAGAAAAGCTAAATTTTTGGTGATAGACCACATAAATCTTTCTAATATGAGATGTCGACCTGGCAGCCTGTAGGGCTGATAGAGTTTATCGTAGATTTTAGCTGACTCTCTTCAGGTGCTCTGGCAATGTACTTCCACTCAAAAAATGTCATTAGAAGAACCTATATGTTCTTAATGGAAAGGTGGGAATTCTAGGTCTGGAAACCTCTGAATAGCACCACAGGCTGAGTGGGGCATCAGGGGTTGGAAGGGATTTTCTAAATGTGAGTAAATAAAAATATTTTAAGAATATTCACTGGAATGCAGGTAGCATGTCTTTTGAATGATGGGAGATTAGTTATGTATTACTCTATTAGTCTTAGGAGTTAAATTTAGCAAGAAACATTAATTGGAGAATCAATTTCAGTAAAAAAAATTTTTGTCTAATAAATTCACTTAGATATTTTTGGCCTTCATTAAATATATTCTTATTTTGTTGTTATACTCTTATTACCTGAGCATCTTATACTTATTGGTGTACTTCATAATTCATTCTTTTTTTAGTTTTTATTTTTAGACTACCTCTTTTCCAATTCTATTCAGTTTAAACAAGTATCAATCAAGTCTCAATCATATGCCAGACATTATGTTAGGTAGTGGAGAACCAAAGGCTAAAATTTGTTAGACAGTCACTTTCCTCAAGGAGCTTATATTCTCTTACAAGATGCAACAAATACATCTGGAAATTTGGAAATCTTCAAGAAAATAAATACAGAATAATTATGAGGGGTAGACTAACAATCAAAGGAATAAGGAAATGATTCTTGTAGGAGGTGGCACTTTTTCTCACTATTTAAAATATTTCTCCCTTCCCTAAATGAAACCCTAATATTACTAAGTAATAAAGCGTAAATTAAGACTGAGTAAGAAAACAGTTGAGAGGGTGTTAAAGTGTTGACCTGCAAACTAATAATAATATGGAAGAGAAATTATCTTCAGGTAAAACCAGTTATTTAATCCTCTCAGACATTCCTTTGCACTCAATTGGTCTCTGTCCTGATTCCATTCCAAGATATCTATGAGTCATAACTGGAGTATACCTCCTAACACTTCTGATCTGCTTTCCCACATATGAAGCAACTAAGTCTGATATCCTGGCTTCCTGATTTCATATGATAACTTGATTTGGATGTTTATTGTTCCTACTCTCTCTTTCTTTGAGCTTTATTTGCTTCCCCACTAGATATTAACCCTGTGTTTCCAAAAATATCATTGTTTACACAATAATTGGTATTAGTACTCTAGTCTCAGCATTAGCTTATCACAAAGCAATGAGCAAGTCTAGGAGATTAAGAAATTTTAAAATTATATTTGTTCTATAAAATGTGAATAGTTATTTGCCACAGCAGAACTACTCTCCAGAAATCTTTTGATTTTCATATCATTGAGATAGATAAACACAAAAACAATTCACAAAGTCAGTTTTACATGTCTATCTTATATAATTGAACAGAATATGTTAACTTTCTTTTGGTCTCTCTCTCTGAATTTCATTGGGTTTGCTGCTAGATTTCTTTAAAGTCTCACATATTATTTTTATAGCTGACTTGTTAATCAATAGTTGCATTAATTACACATAGCCTCAAAACTCATATCCTCATTTCATAGCAAAGAATTTCCAAGGAAAAGTTTATTTGAGTTTACCAAACCTGAAAGGTCACCATTTCTATGAACTAGGCTACAGGTCACCAAGGAAAGCAATTGGTGGCATTTTATTTAAAAAAAAAAAACCCAGGAGAACAGGGGGAATGGAGATGAGAGGTAGGATGATGGAGGGGAGGGCAAGGTGGGGGGGAGGGTTGATGGAAGTGCACACTTCTGTAGAGGGATAGGGACAGGGACAGGGTAGAGAGTGGAAAGGGGGGGACTGGATAGGAAGGAGGGACATATAATCAGTCTCTCACAATGTGCCCACTGTGGAGAGGTTCTGAGTAATTACACATATACAGCCTGTATTTGATGGCTTGTTCTTTCAGTGGGGATGGCTGACGAGGGAGGAAGAGAAAGAATATAGAATTTAAAGCTCTATAATCAAATGTTAAAAATATATATGTATATATATATATATATATAAAAATATACAATTATTATTACTATTATTATTAACTACATCCAACTGGAACTTAAGATTCACAGGCACTTGTGGAAGGGAGATCCATCCTGCCCTATCAGAAAGTTAGAGGAGTGATGGGAGAGGACATAGGGGAGATTAGATTGGGGGAGGGGTTACACAAGGAGAAGGCTGTTTTGAGGTGGGGGGGTAGGGGAAAGATGGGGAGAAAATTTGTAACTCAAAATCTTGTGGAAATGAATGATGTAAACTACAATAAATAAAATAAAATAAAATTTAAAAACCTCAGCAATAACAAAAAGGGTTAAAGATGACACTTTTTTGTTCATGCAGCAACCTTGATCATATCACTGGGTCACTTTATGGACTCTCTGTGTTTCCAAATTCCATATATGGTTTCCTATATCCTTTGGTAATTTTTTAAAAAGTTATTTATCTTTTGCCAGCTTGAATAGTTAGTTTTTAAAAGTCAGATTGAGTAAGCCTCACAATTGCTTTTTGGTGTGTTCTAGCTCAAACAAGGAAATAAGCAACTTTTTTCTGGCATCCCCATCTTTTCCCACATAGATGAGTGATCTGATTAATTGAACTAATTTTTGCAGTGTTATGAGGTACATGATTCATTCTAGTCTCCTAACATTCTCTTAGTCCCCATGATATCTTTCTTATTCTTTACAACTTTGACAATAAAGCAACTCTCTTATTTCTTTAAACCCAAACCACAGAATTATGTCTATGTATAGTGTTAGTTTCCCTGAGTCTATGTTAAATTAAATATTGACTTTGCAGAGACTATATCATTTATTATTTACCGTTCTCAATCTGTGGAATTTATTAAAAAATTGATAAGAATGCCTACTGGTGAAATCCCTACAGGTGCCAAATTGGAATACCAGGCCAATCCAATTACAAAATTGACAAGTCTATAGTTACAGAAATAAAAATGACACAATTTGATTTTAACAGGGACTGATATTCTTTAAAGGACACGTGGAGAGATACTTTCTTTGAAGGAATAATGTTACACAATTTGAGAAAACTTTCTTTTTTTGGAGAAAATTGCCTTTTTATGCTGTTTGTTAGCCCTCTCTTTTTCTTTTTCTGCTCCCCTAGAAGTTGATTTCTTATTCTTCTGTGGTTTAGAAAAATTTTGTACAATTTCAAGCAACATACATACACGCACTCACACACATGTGTGTATGTATGTGAGTGTGTGTGTGCATTAGCAGATTTACCTTTTGTGCAAAGTGTCAGGCAGTTCAATGTTCATTTTGAGCTTTCTCATATCCTTTTGCCAACAGAACACAATTTCATTCCTAAAGAAAAATTGTTCACATGACAAAAATAAAACCAGCATAGAGGTGCCCTTGATGATAGCCTCAAGAGAAAGGCTAAAAACTAAATGAACCTATAGGCTAATTAATCTCCTCTCTCACCCCTAACTGAAACTCTGGCTTTCAGTAAAGTCATAATGAAGGGACAGTTTGAAGAAACTCACTTTGTGGTTTTCTCTTCTAAATAGCTTGCTAAATTTTCACCATGGGATTGTTCTCCAATACAGCTTCCCTGAGGAAAGGTCATAGAAGTAAAGGATAAAAATATAAAATGAAACAAATCTAAGTTGAGAGTAGGGAATTAGAATGTCTGCTGATCCTAATATAAGAACACGTTTAATAATAATGGCATACACACTACAATATAGTACATATATAGATACACACACACATATATGTTTAATGCCTAATTCACACAGAAATGCTCTCTTTCTTTGAATTCCTATATATAGAGGAAGAATGGAATAAGCATTTAAATAGCACCTAATATTTGCAAGAGTCTGTGCTGAGTACTTTACAAGTATTATTTCATTTGATCCCCATAGCAACCCTGCAAGGTAAATGCTGTCATTTTCTCCATTTTATAGTTGAAGAAACTGAGGCAAACAGTGGCTAAGTGACTTGTCCAGGATCACACAGTTACTGAATGTCTGCAGTTACACTTGAAGTGAGGTGTTCCTGACTGCAGATCCATTGCTTTATACATTGTGCTACCTTAGTATTTGCTTGTTTCAACTTATTCTGGGAAAGCATTGACTTATTATTAGAACATTAAATTCCAGATCATTTGGCTATTTACTGTCTAGAATTAAGAACTTACTCTTAAATAATTACCATAATATACCTAAGGCTTAAGATTATCTATTTTCTCACTACTCATTGAGAGATCAATAAGAAAATACAATTCAACAAACATTTTTAAATTCCTATGATGTGTAATGCTATAGTGGATGAGGAACCAGCACTGGAGTAAGGAAGACCTGAAATCAAGTTCTGACTCTGACAGAAAATGATTATGTTATCATGCTTCCATATTGTAATATGATTATTTGATTACTTTTTTATTCCTCCCTACTAGACTCTTGAGTTTCATTAAGACAGAGACCACATCATCATATTTATATTTCCCCTCAATGCCTAATAAAATATCTTTAATTTATTCAATAAATGTTGAATGAATAAATCAAATAATGGATTATAAGTAATTTGAGACATAAACATTTATAAATGATAAAAAGAACATTATAAACTGCTTGAAAGAGGAATAGTCAAATGTGCCCTATGATTAGAAATCTCTAGAGAAAACAAACTGAGTTTAACAATGAAATCAAATTATAAAATTAATACTGAATAAAAATAAGTTGTTTAGGTGATGGAAAGGGCATGGAAATAAACAGGCAATGCTTGTGCAACAATCTGTTTTTTTTTTTCCAGTTAGGAAAGTACATAATTAAAATGTCTACTTTCTATGTAGCTTCTAACTCTATCACACAATCACCATATCTTTAATACCTACTATGTATATTATACTATGGGAGATACTATACCAATATAAAATAATATTTTTTTTCTCAGGTTACTTGTGATCTAGCTGGGAAAACAATATAAATAAGAAATTAAAAAATATAAAGTAGTTACCTTGGCAAATGAATGGTGTAGACTTACTCCTATTGATGTTAGAGGAAGAGGAAATCCCTATGGGACGATCAAGGACAACATTATCAATAAGTTAGGACTTGAACTCAATGTGGACATATGGGTAGGATTCAACTATCTAGAAACAAAAGATGATGAGAGGGCATGGAACACTTTAAGCATGGGGAATGTTGTACACAATAAATCTTTTTCCTGTTCTATCAAAAGAATAACCTTAATTCCCTAGTAAGGTATCAGATTCTAGTTAATATTTTTATAAGAAACAACGTGTCAAAGAAGCCAAATAGTAAAATTTGTCATTATACTCAACAGTTTAATACCTGGGTTAATATATTATCGTTTTTTTGGAGTGGATGGAGGGAACCCCAACAAGGAAGAGACAATATCAGGAACTTTGCTTATTCAGGCATACAATATTACTCAAACTTTTCAATGATCTAGTTGAAAAAACACTGATAGCAAAGTTTATGATTTTTCATTATGTTTGGATACACTATTAATAAAGCTTTCTCCTCAGTAAATCCACAGCAGTGTCATATCTATCAATAACAGCACTCCATCACTAATGCTATCAACAATAAAACAGTGATCATAATCTCAAAACTGCATATAAAGAGCTTATGGGCTTTTATTTGATAACGAGTTACCCAGATGGTCTGTGACTCGCTTATTTTCTCTCCTTTCTTTCTTCTTTCTTGCTGGAGCAACAATTAAGTGGCTCACATCTTAAATACATATTTGGCTTACCATATACAAAAGTAAGTTTTTAAAAAAGGCAATATGATATCAGTGTGAAAATGGGATGTTGCCAGATGAACGTGAATTAAATATATATTTTGAAAATTTCCCAAGTGTGGTGTGTGTATACTTGTTTGCATCTGCAGTGGTAGTAGTGGTGGTTGTGTGACTACACGCCCAATACTTCCATCTACTCTGATTTAACATTATAAGAAAATTCTCTATTCCTTTGTAGTCACAAGGTGAGAAAATCCATTTACTTCAGGAGAATCATTTTCCTCCACTGGAAGCATCTTTACAATTATTTTCTTTTTTGAAAACTGTGCAACTCTCAAGGGAATGTAAAGAAATTCTCCAAAGAGAATTTCCACATTATAGCCATAGACTGAATGTGTAATGAAAAACCTTAATAAATTCAACCTATTAACCTGTTCACCAGGTCTCTGATTTTAATGAACCACCATATATAGGGAGTTTCTAACTTAAAAATGGGTCAGGTTCCAAAAGTTCCTTTGTAAGTCAGCTATTTAGAACTTATAACAGTTTCCTGTAGAAAACAATGCTATAAATGGCAATCAAGGTCTTCCTGGACTACAAAAGCTTATATAACATATATTGTAGTTGAAGTCCTTCACATTTACAGTGAAAATAACAGAAATACAAGTATTGCTGACAATAAGTAAGTAGATCAGTCAGTAAGCACCTAGTACATAGAATAGACTGTACCAGCTAACCAAAAGATAAAGATGAAAATAAAGTAGTATCTGTACTCAAGGAATATACATTCTTTGGGAAGACAACATGCACACATATGAGAGTATTCATTTTTTTAAAGGTATAATTTTGGCTAGGAGTGTAGCTGGTAAGAGATCTACAAAGGCCTCATGGATGAGCTGAGTGTTGAAGGAAATTAGGGTTTTTCACAGAGAGATGCAAGGAGGGATAGTGTGTATACCAGACAAAGAAGAAAACCAATACAAAGGTGTGAAGATAAAAAAGGAATGCCTATAAAATCAGTGGAGAAAAAGGGGGTGATATGCGTGATATGTGTGGCTCTGCAAAGAGTACTAAATCTGAAAAATAACTTGTTACTATGTGGTAGTATCAGCCCAAGAAAACTTGGTTGTTGAGAGTAAGGCTAGGGAAAGAGAACGGTGGAGGGCAGAACCTAGTAATATAGTAGAGTTTCTTTGTTTATATAGGATATTTTGTTGTTGTTGAGTCATTTCAGTAGTATCTGACTTTTTGTGACTCCATTTTAGGGTTTTATTGACAAATATAGTGGAGTGATTTGCCATTTCCTTCTCCAGTTCATTTTACACATGAGAAAACTGAAGCAAACAGGCTTAAGTGACTTGCTCAGAGTCACACTGCTAATAAGTGTCTGAGGCCAGATTTGAAATCATGAACAGGAGTTTTTCTCATTCCATGCCCAATAAGTAAAATATTTATAATGCAATGAAATAGGCATTGTAATGCAGTGATATTTGTATTTGTTCTGTCTATATATATGTATGATCCATTAAATGCATTATGATTCAAACGTCTCACTTAACCCACTAATCCCTTCTGCATAAGAACTCTAGTGATGTTTCTAGTCTGCTAAAAGTTCTATTTCACATTCATTGTAGGAAATAACATGGTAAATTGTTGGTATTTAAAATCTTAGGACTTGAATTTGAATCTTTATTGCCACTAGGTAGCTTCATTATTTTGAGCCAAATATGTTATCTCTGGGCTTGGGTTTCTGTATCTGTATAAAGGAGGAGGTAGGTTCCTTCCAGCCCTAAAATCCTGTGAATGTGAGAGATGATTTGATTTGAGCAGAATATTTGGTTCTATATTCAAATAGAGTCTCTAAGTACTGAGTGAAATAGATACTAGGGAACTGAAGCAAATTGCAAATGTGATCTCATAGTGAATGAGAAGAGTTGCTAGAACACTCGAATAAAAGTTGAGCAAGGATGTAAAATCCAGAAACCACAGCTAGCTAGGCTTTATATGGAATTATGAGAAAATTCTAAAACAAATTGTCAATTGTCAAATGAATCATTTGGAAGCATTTTGCCAAAACAAAAAAGGTTTGTCAAACACCACTGATTCACTAAGGAAAAAAAAAATCTTGCCAAGCTACTCTCATTTATTATTTTGATAAGGATAATCAAGAAAATAGCCGAGATGAGATCAATCTTAATTTTATTAAGGTATTTGATGTAGTCATTCATGATTTTTTTACGGGTATCATGGTGAAACACAGGCAATACATTATTGTAAGATGGATTTAAGATAGCAGCTATATAAAAATGTGTTGATAAATCACTCAGTATGAACCTAGAGGGAGTCCTTTAGGTGAGTATCACAGAGCTATGTCCTTGTCTTGTTCTGTTTAACATTTTTTTCAATGAATTGAATGAAGACATATGAGTTAAGCTCATCACTTGTTGCAGAACTACATGGGATAACTACTAGGTAAATGACAGATTCAAGATTCACAAAGATCTCAAGAGACTATAATGCCGGGCTAAAACCAATGAGATGAAATTTAATGGAGATAAATTTAAAATAGTGCAATAAGGTGCAAATGATCAGTTGAAAAAATAGAGGCTAGCAGAGCACTGACTTGGAAACAGCTTATCTGAAAAAATATCTTGTATTTTTTGTCTGCCACTTGCTTAATATAGACCAACTGAGTGATCATCAAAGAGTCTGTGATCTCATCAATGTACATATTCCCTCCACTGGTGGGTGAAGGTATCTATCCATGCCTCTTCATCTGTGTGATTATTGTCCTTGTTATTCCAAAAAATCTTTTATAGAGGAATAAGGAAGTCATTAACAAAGAGAGAGACTTTCAATGTACAAAAAATGTTTGACCTTTGTTCTAATAAGTCAGTGATTTTAATCACACTAACCATTGAATCTGAAACAACTCCAACATCCGTAACTGGTTAATTACTATCCATTAAATCATAATAAATTTAATTTTTTTATTAAGGTGTTCACTACATGTTATGTCAACCACTTCCATACTCACTTCTTGGAGGAAATATTCGTCATATAAGTATATGGAACTTCTAAGTAATTTTATATCTACAACCATTTTTTTTTCTAATTATAGCAGACTAGCTATACCTTGACCTTTCCCTTCTTGTATCAGTGCTACTGTGTTCTCTGACAGTGAGAGTTGCTCCTCCTTGCCCCACATCAAATTGCTTCCTAAATATTTCATCCCCTTAATATTCTTGTGCACTTGGTTTTCTTAATCCAGATGAGTGATTTTACATTTATGTCTGTTAAATTTCATCTTATTTACTTCATTCAGAGGCAATATTACATATTAGATTGAGTGTTTGCCTTGATGTCATGAAGCCCTGGTCTCAAGACTTACCTCTGACATATGCTTTTTTTGTAACACTGGATGAGCCACTATTATCTCTCAGGGACTCCAGACAACTCTCTAAGAAAATAAGTTCAAAATAAGGACTCTATTTCCTTTGGTAAAGAAAGTTCCTTAATATACTTCCTAGACCAATGAAATCACAGATCGAGTTCAAAACAGAATAAAATAACAACAGTAACAACAGCAACAAATCCATTTAGTCTATTATTCTATTCTAAGATATTTTTGTCAGTCACTGAATAAACATTTATTCAGCACTTGTTGTATGCTAGGCACTGTACTACACAGTGGAATCCTTTTGGATCTTAATTCTATAATATATGGTATTCGCTCAAAATAACCATCAAGTGGTGCTTGGGCAGGGACTTATGGTCCAATCCACTAGATCCTGGGTGAATAGGGTTTAAGGCTTTGTCTTTCAGAAAGAAGTGAATGTAAATAGGAATTGTTTCTCTTTTGGCCAGTAATCCTGAGGAAGTTCCCCTCCCAGTCTGAATTTTTTTTTTTATTAAAGGACTCATTTCTTGACTCACTTCTTAAAGAGGCCTATTCACTGAATGGGCTTTTCCTCACTCAAAGTGAAGACCTGAAAAAGACCTTAGCTTTTTAAAAGAGCCTAGGTCTTCCACTGCATCCTGGGCCATCTCCAATAACCCTGATCGATTATCTGGTCACTGGACCCAGATGGCTCTGGAGGAGAAAGTGAGGCTAGTGATTTGTACAGCCCTCCCTCATGCTAATCAAAGTCAATTTCGAGTCATGTCATTATTTCCCTGATTCTGGTCCCCTTTGAGAATGAAGGACAAACCACAATAAGGTATTAGCTATTCCCCTTAGTTGTATACTATCTGGAAACTTGATGTGCGTGTCAGATAGATTTCTATTAAATTTTTAGCAACCTCTCAATATACTCCTAATTCTCCAAAGTGTGATGGTAGCTAAGGGCAAAATTCTTCACTTTCCAGGTTCAGAAAAGGCTTGATTGCACTGTTGAGGTAGGTACAAGTTTTAAGAAATGCAACGTGCAATGATAACTAGTTTTGTGTTAAGATTATAGTATTTTAAATATATAATCTAGAAGGATACAGTGGGAGATGTGATGGGAAAAGGAACTGACATATGTTGTACTAAATACCTACAAAGAAGACATTAATGAAGAGAGAACCATAAGATGTACACCAAGAATTCAGCATCAGCAGAACTAAAGATAAAATAAGCAGAAAATGGATTAAAAATATATCCAAGTCTGTATTATGCTGTAAGAAATGATGAACAGGAAGATTTCAGGAAAAAAAAAAAAACTTGGAAAAACTTACATGAACTGATGCTGAGTGAAGTAAGAAAAACCAGGAGAACTTTGTAGGCAGTAATAGCAACACTGTGTGATAATCAACTTTGATAGACTTAGCAATACAATGATCTAAGGTAATTAAAAAAAAAAAAAACTCTTGGTGCAAAATACTATCCATATCCAGAGAAAGAACTATGGAGTCTGAATGCAGATTGAAGTATACTATTTTCAAATTTTCTTTTGTTTTTCTTTCTCATGGTTTTCCCCTTTTGTTCTGATTTTTCTTTCACAACATGACTAATGTGAAAATATGTTTAACATGATTTTAAATGTACAACCTATATCAGATTGCTTGGTATCTTGGGGACAGGGAGGGGAAAGAGGGAGAAGAATTTGGAACTTAAAATCTTATAAATTTGAATGTTTAAAACTATTGTTACATGTAATTGGAAAAATACTACGTCAATATCTATATATCCAAGTCAAACTAAGAATTAACTTAAATTAGGGTACACTTGAGGAGTAAAAAATGGTTGCCAAGATAATTAGATTGTGATCTCCTGAAGAAAGAGTTTCTTTTGCCTTTCTTTGTATCCTTAGTGCTTAGCACAGGACCTGACATATAGCCATTGTTTAATCAATACTTATTGACTGACTGACAATAATAGAGTTTGGGCCTTGAATTAGTACATATATCATGGTTAGCTCAAGACATGCCTCAGTTTATTCCTCAATCATCTGCTGGTCACTGGCATTATAGTACACCTAACCTGGAAAACACGCATACACAGATATACACATATAGACAGACAGATACACACACACACACACACATATAAACACACTGCCTTCTAAGTCTGCAACTAGAATTGAATCAATACTGACATTATCATTAAAAATATGCAGGTCTCCTCTCTTATGGCTGGATCTATCCATTATTTTTATAATTTTTTTTGAAACAGAATACCCTCCGGTGACCACCACTCTTTTTTATAATGTCTTCTCCTAAGGAAATTCAAGCTCCTTGAAGGTAGGAGCTTCATTCTCTTTTTTATTTTATCCCCAACACTTAGCACAGTTTGGCATATACTAAATATTAATAACTGTTTTTTCTTTCACGTATCCACATCAAATAATGTAAAGTACAGTAAATAATCAATAAAGGCAAGGGATTTGAGGCAGGTATTTGAATGATAATTAGAGTAATGAAAGGGAGAATAAGCTCTGTGAATGTTTTGCAGTGGGAGGAAAATGGAAAGTATTGCCCTATATTAGAATAAGGACTTTGGCTTTACATGCTTAGCAAGACTTCCCTCTAGCTTTAGTGAAAACTGCGAAAGAGATAGTATATCCAGTACAGTAGAATATATAGAAGAATAAATAACATTTGGACTCAAGTCCCAACTCTGATACAAACAAGGTATGTGAACACGGGCAAGTTATATGACCTTTCAGTACTCCAGGAAAGTCTCTATGACAACAAACTACAGATATGTAATTCTTCATGGGTAAAGGAAGTTTTCACAACTAGAGTGTTGTATACGTAGGAAATCACTGTTATCGCCCAACAAAACCAAAACGTACACTCTGTAAATGACTCGGATGAGACACAGGCCCCAGACACCCAGCACGGAAGCACGACACACCACACAGGCCCTGGACACCCACAGTGGCATAGCACTGAGAGACCATCGCCCAACGTGGCCTGCTGATCCACCAACCACAAGAGCCACTCCCAGGTCTATCACCACAGGGTGGGGAATGAACTGAGCTGGGTAAGAGACAAAGGCAGGGCCCACAGGAGCGGCAACAGCTACTCCTGAGACTACCCATCCACAGCCTGGAAATTTAAAAAGCCCCTATCTGAACCTCCAGGGACCAAGATGACACTCTGAACCCTGGCTGCTCCTATCCCCTCCTCTAACCCCAAAACACAGTAGTTATTGCCCCAGAGGAAAATTTTAAGCAGTAAAGATTTAGCAACCCCCGAGGAAGGGAGTGGCTAAGGTCCTGCCTCAAAATGAGAAGAAAGCAGGCTGCAAAGACGAAGACAAAGACTCTGCAATCCTATTAAGGTGAGAGAGAGGAATCAAACTGAGAAGGAGAGAATATTGACTCCACCCCCACAGCTGAAGCCTTAACGGGGACTATGACCTTTTATCAGGCACAGAAAGCATTCCTATATGAGCTCAAAAAGAACTTTGAAACCCAGCTCAGAGAGGTATGAGATAAAATCAACACTTCTTACCAAAACAAAACTGTGAAATTAGAAAAACATTACAATGAAGGGAACAGCTCCTTAAAAAGTAAAATATGTGAACTAAAAATGAAAGCTGAACATGCGGAAAAGGAGCTTCAAAAACTAACTGAGGAGAAGAATTCACTAAAAACTAGAATCAACCAAATTGAAGCCAACGACTCTATAAGGAACCAAGAACCTGTCAAACAAATCATCAAGAGTGAAAAATTAAAAAAGAGGTAAAACACCTCAATGGAAAAATAACTGAGCTGGAAAACAGATCCAGGAGAGACGATCTGAGAATCATTGGTCTAAAAGAAAATCATGATGAAAAAAATGAGTCTGGACAATATCTTCCAAGAGTTCATCAAGGAAAACTACCCTGAAATCCTAGAAGCAGAGGGTAAAACAGAAATCGGGAGAATCCACCGGACACCTTCTGAAAGTGATCCCAAATTGAAAAAGTCCACAAAACGTTGTGGCCAAACTCCAGAACTTTCAGATAAAGGAGAAAATACTACAAGTGGCCAGAAAGAAACAATTCAGTTATCACAGAACTACGGTGAGGATCACACAGGATCTGGCAACCTCAACATTGAAAGACTGGAGAAACTAGAATAAGATTTTTTGCAAGGCAAAAGAGCTTGGGCTACAACCAAGGATCACCTATTCAGCGAGACTGAGCATAATCTACCAGGCAAGGATATGGACATTCAGTGACATGACCAAATTCCAGACCTTGCTGATGGAAAAGCCAGAGCTCAATTGAAAATTCAACATCCAATTACAAGACCCAGAAAAGACATAGAAAGGCAAATAAGGAAAAAAACACACACACATAACTTGTTATTTAACAAGAGCAAACTGGTTACATCCCTATATGGGAAGCTAACACCTGTTAATATCATGAACTCTATACCTATGGCAACATCTAAAATGCATATAGATAAATAGAGTGTGTGGGTATAAACTATGCAACATGATGATAAAAATCCTTATTAAAGGATTGTAATGGAAGAAGAAGAAAGAATGAAGCAGAAAAGGGTAAATTATGCTACACAAAGAGGCATAAAAAGAATATAGTAGAGGGAAAGAAGGGAGGGAGGTGACCATTATATGAGTTTTTCCCTCACTAGTTCTGGAGAAAGGAGGGAATAACACAATTAGTTACAGATAGGACTCTATTGAGAAGAGACATAAAACTCATCATAATAGAGGGAAAAAGGGGAGGGAGAGGAGCACTGCATGAGATCTATTCTCTTCAATCTTGGTCTGAGGAAGAAATAAAATACAACATTGAGTATAAAAATTGATCATATCCTACAGGCAGTAGGAGGGGAAAGGGCCAACAAATGGGAGCGTTTGAAAGGGAGGGAAGAAGGAGTAAGGGAGAAAGGTAGGAAAAGGGAGGGGGCCAGATAAGAAGGGAATACTCAGAGAGGCAGCAGTCAAAAGGAAAACTCTTAAGGAGGGGAAAGGAGAAGGGAAAAATAAAAGCATAAGCAAAGGAGGGAATAGGATGGGGGGAAAGACACAGATAGTAATCATAACTGTGAATGTGAATGGGATAGACTCTCTCATAAAACGGAGATGGATAGCAGAATGGATTAAAAACCATAATGCTACAATATGCTGTTTACAAGAAACACATCTGAAACAGGGAGATACACACAGGTTAAAGGTAAAAATCTGGAGTAAAATACATCATGCCTCAGCTAAAATTTAAAAAAAAGCAGGAGTAGCAATCCTTATCTCAGACAAAGCAAAAGCAAAAGTAGATCTAATTAAAAGAGATAAGGGAGGAAACTATATCCTGATAAAAGGCACCATCGAAAAAATGAGGCAATATCATTACTAAACATTTATGCACCAAGTGGTACAGCATCTATAAACCTAAGGAGAAATTAAGGATGCTAGAAGAAGAAATAGATAGCAAAACTACACTAGTGGGGGACTTTAATCTCCCCCTCTCTGACATTGATAAATAAATCGATAAACCTCAAAATAACCAAGAAAGAAGTTAAGGAGGTAAATAGAATCTTAGAGAAGCTAGATATGGTAGATCTCTGGAGAAAACTGAATGGGGATAAAAAGAAATATACCTTCTTCTCAGTGGTATCTGGCACATACACAAAAATTGACCATGTACTAGGGCATAAAAACCTCACAATTCAGTGCAGAAAGGTAGAAATATTAAATGCATACTTCTCAGATGATGATGCAATAAAAATTATATGTAATAAAGGGCCATGGAAGGATAGATAAAAACTAATTGGAAACTAAATAACTTAATTCTAAAGAATGAGTGGGTGAAATAAGAAATTATAGAAACAATCAGGAACTTCCTTCAAGAGAATGACAATAATGAAACAACATACCAAAACTTGTGGGATGCAGCAAAGGCAGTTCTTAAGAGAAGTTTTATATCTCTGAATGCATACATGAATAAATTAGAGAAAATGGAGATCAATGAATTGGACATGCAATTGAAAAAGCTAGAAAAAGAACAAACTGAAAATCCCCAATTAAATACTAAATTAGAAATAATGAGAACCAAAGGAGAGATTAATAAAATTGAATTCAAGAAAACTATTGAATTA
>CM053585.1:280067125-280082567 GCA_028646515.1 Pseudochirops corinnae
GGGGGGGGGGGGAAAGGAGGGGAGAAAATCTGAAACTCAAATGATTGTGGAACTGAATCTTGTAAATTAAAATTAAATGAGCAAATAAAAAAAAAAAGAACTATAGCATCTTCAAGCAGGTTGAAGCATACTTTTTTCACTTTTTTGTGACTTTACTTTTGTTCTTTTTCTTTTTTTACAACATGACTAATACAGAAATATGTTTACATGATTGTACATGTATAACAAATGTCACATTCCTTGCCATCTTGGGGAAGGGGGATGAGGAGGGAAGGAAGGAGGGAGAAAAAATTTGAAACTCAAAATCTTATTTAAAATAGCCAAGTGTTGAGAACTATCTTTCTATAAAATTGTAAAAAAAATAAAGTACTATTTTTATAAAGGCTGAAAGCAGAGATACGATGGCAGAGTATAAGGGAGCAGTGCAACTAAGATTCCCTCTACAAAGTTCTCTAATCCAATTTAGAAAATACACTAAGCTGAATCCTAATGTGGAAATCCAGAAAAAAAGTCATTGTGAATCATTTGTCTATCCTATCTCAGCATAGGAAGAAAAACAGAGTGGATAGTAGGGGACAGGTCTACTGAGGAACCTGTGGAGCACTGCACCCTACAAAGAGAGGCTATGCACTGGGGCAAGATGAAATCTCAGACCAAATGATGGATCTGAAGAACCTATGAAGGGGGCAGTTGTGAATTGGCAACTGTGTTCCTGAGCTCCTAGCTAGATGTTGTAGATTCAGGATCGAATCATGCAATAGTACAACACTCAATACCCCAAGAAAGCAGCAATAGGACAATTCCAGACCTTCCCCCCGGAAATGCCACAAAGCCCAAACCTAAAATAATATTCAGAGTCAGGAACTAGACTAGAAGAATGGATAATTTGAAAAAAAAACAGAAGCCCATCATAATAAGCTATTATGGTAGCAGGGACAATCAAGTCACAAATGTGGAAGAAGAGAATGATTCCAAAACATCTACAAGCAAAGACTGAAATTAAAACACAGCTTGCGAACAAACTCAACTAGATTTCCTGGAAGAAATGAAGGAAGACTTTAAAAGGTATGAAGAAGGCTAAAAATGTTTTTATAAATGAAATGAGAGTACTTTAGAAAAAAATTAGAAAACAAATGAGAGTTATGGAAATCTATCTTGAGAAATCTGATCAGTGAAACAAACATAATTCCTGAGGATTCATGATAAAAACGTGCTATCTATCTTTTGACAAAGTGATGGAATCAGAGAGTAGACTGATATTTTTTATTAGACATGAGCAGTGAGAAAATTTATTTTGTTTAATTATGCATGTTTGTAACTAGTTTTATCTTTTTTGTTTTCTCAGGGGTGGGGTGAAGAAAGTGAGAGGGAGAGAAGTAATTTGATCTTCATTAAAAATAAAATTTAATTAAAAGAAAACAAATAATGAAAGCTCTAAAAAGAAAAGCAGGGGCTTGAAGTAAGTACTCGGCAGGTTCTTTTGTGGGCACTGAAAATTTAGCAAGCAAAGAAGAATCAAGAGAGGGTCGAAGCTGAAAATAAAAAGAAACAAGGAGCCATGGACCAGAATCAGAGAAGTCTAGGGTAAAAAGGGATCTCTGCTGTCATCTGATCCAACTAATCCTTATTAAGATCATGGATCCCCTCTACAAGATGTGAAACAGGGGATTTGGACTAACTTTTGCATATAATTGTTTGATTGAGACTGATTTTAGGGAATTATTAAATTTCCCTCCCCTTCTTAAATTACAGGTGCAAATGGAGAAATAAGGAAGGTCAGTTTCTTTGTATACCAGTTTTTATCTTCACTCAGAGTAAAGTTTCTTTGAGGAAGGAGACTATGCCATATCTCCTCCAGTGCCTATCTAGCACAATCCTCTGTACACAGGCAACATTTAGTAAATATTTGTTGAATTTAATCAAACTGAAAAAGAGAAAATAGGATTAAAACTCCAGCAGAATGTTAAATATAAAATTCCATATGACGTACAATTGAATATCTCCTTAAAATACTGCTAAATGTAAATATTTATGTTTATGCACTTATATCTCTTTATTCATGCAAAATTTAGAAGCAAGAGAGTGATATAGCTAAAGCCAGATACCCCCAATTTCCCACAACTCTGTTCCTACACACAAGATTATGTCTATCTGTATTCTTATTCAAGATTAAAATTTTAGAAGTTATTAAATTTATTAATGATGAATATTCAGTTGAATGATACTACAGAATGTGACCAGGAAAAACCTGATAAAGAATAACAAGATTAAAGGAAGAGGCACTCATTATGGCTTTGTCTTGGCTCTCTCCTGATAGGGAGATGTCTGTAGAAATAATCAATATTCCCATTGACAATGATCGGGCAATTGGAACTTTAATGATGTGATGTACTTTTTCTATAATAATGATATTAATAATAGCTACCATTTACAGAGTGTTTTAAATTTTAAAAAGTGCTTCATAAACATTATCTAATCTGATCTTCAAAGCACTCTGGGAGATAGGTTCTCTTATTATACTTTACATCTAAGGAAACTGGCAAACAACTGTTAAATCATTTGCCCAGAGTTACTCAGCAAGTGTCTGAGGAAAGAATTGAACTCAGACGTGCCATATATGATGCTCTATCCAAACTGTATGATTACCACACACTCATTGGTACCATTTTAAAGATCATTCCTTTATGAAATTTAGATTTGGTTGATTAAGTCATGGCTAGTATGCTGTGCTTTCATCAAATTGATCAAAAATTGATTCACAAGAACAAAACTTAGCAAAGTCTACTCATTTAGCTATCCACAGACATTAGACTGACTAATGGTTCAGTTCTAATTTTTATGGTTAGTTTTCCCTTTTAGCTATAATAAATGTCACTCTAATTTAATATATGTCTACAGTATGGAATGGCCATTGGATTAATATGGAACTCATAGTCTAAGATCTGAATTTCTTTATTCTTCAATATTTATGAATTATTTAATCTTTGTTCAGTATCATATAGCAGCAAAGCCCCCTTTATTTACATTTTTCCTGAAGATTACATAAAAAGACTTTTTATCAATTTTTACTAGGTTGACTGAAGACTAGAGGTAGATTTCTTTCCATCCAGATTTTTCTTACCTCCTTCACCTTATTGCATTGCTGAAGAGACTGTAGTGGCTAGGAATTTATCACAAAAATTACTGTGTATAATACATTTTATATAAATTAGCTTTTTAAAAATCAAGTTTCATAAGGAAACTGATTTGAAGTCCTGTTCACCAGTCACCAAGTATTGAATTCTGAGTCAATAATAGATAGAACTTTTCAGCTGAGATGGAAAAATATAAACATATAATATGTTCCTAACTAAGAAGACATATTTGTTACCTTTACAAAAGTTTTTCATATTGTATGGTAATAGTAGACATACACAATCCTTTTTAACTTGTTAACAGAAACAACTGAAAATTTATGTTTTTAATATATACTTCAGTGTCACAAATACAAAAGTTGTTTGGAAGATTTATATCCTAGAAGTATATGAATTCTATTCTTCTATATGCAAAGAACCACCTGTAAAGTATACAATTCATAAATAGGGCAAAGAATACAGAATAATAAGAATAACTGACATTAATATAATGCTATCCATATAGTATCTTGTTTGATCTCAGCATTACCACATGAATCAGAAAATAACCTTCCTTGCGTCTGAAGGAAATGTAAACATCTCTCTCAATAACACTTAGACCCAACCCTACTTATGTGCCACTGATATCCCTAAGTATATCAGATAGACACGCTCTACACTGGAAAATAAGCGACAAGTTATTACTGCAAGTGATAGAGGGGAGGCAGTATGGTACAGTGGAGTGGTAGCCAGCTTCAAAGTGAGGAAAACCTGGCTTCAACACCCACCTAGTCAAACACTTTTTATGTGACTCTGATCGTGTAGTTTAACTTCTTGGTGTCCCCAGGTAACTCTCAAAAGATGTTGCAAAGGTGCTACTGATCTGTGCTGATAAAAGGCATTACTTTACTAGTAGCTCCCTATACTCATAGAATTATGGGTTTAGATTGTGTTTTGTTGTTTGTTTGTTTGTTTGTTAAGTGATGGAGGACAAGAGCAGACTGGCAATATCTAATTTAATGGTACTTACATATTTCTTCCCCCAAAAAATCCAATATCATAGTTAATATTTTCCTAATTGAACATCAAAAACATAGTACATTTTCCTCCCTTTAAGAAAATGTAAAAAAGGGGAGATATTGTGACAAAAGATATCAAAGATAGATTCATTTTTAATAACAACTTGGTATTTCTTTTTTTTTTTTTTAATTCTCTAGCTCATTGGACACAAGCTTGTTTTTGTGTTCTCCAGACCCTTACTCCACAATGACTTAACTTTAAAAAACAACATAAAATAGAAATTTTATTCCCAAATGGAAATATTTGTTCTCTTTAGTCAGATTCTTCCTGGCTTTAAGTAGAATATTACAGAGGCTTCCTGGGACTTTGGGGAACTAGTGATTCAAAATCCCACCTTGAGTATCTTCCTTTGACTTCTTTTTGAGTAAACATAACCTAAAGAGAACGACAGCTTTGTGACTTCCTTTACTGAATAAATTATGTGGTATTTCAGACATCAACTTATTTGAGTGATGGAGAATAAAGCTGATGTAGCTGTTGGACATTATTTTAGCCCCTCTGCCTGACTGGCAGATCACAGGAAGGAAAAAATGTCCCATGAGCCCCTCTGTGAGGTCGTTACCAACTGATTGAATATTCGTCTTAAATATCTGAAACCCAGGTGTGTTGTAGATTAGCACAACTTACAAGCACTGTGTGGAGATTTATTATGATAATTGTTGCTTTTATTTTTTATTTCCCTGAACTCAAAGATAATTAATGTCAGTATGTGTCCTGGTATCTGACTCCCTTAATTGGTCCTATGGTGCCTTGGGTGTTTGAAAATCCACTCACTTAAAGCCTTTTTTTTTTCTTTTGACTTGTTTTCCTGGAGCTGTTCATTAGTGCCTAAAATATTTGATTACATTTAATTGTGATGTCTTCAATTTTGTGCACCTGCTGCAATTTATATGAGAAAAAGAGGCTTGCAGAAGCTTTAAAAAGTGAGAGGGGAATTAACTTTTAAAAGAATTCCCCTGCACTGGGTAATTGGGGTTAAATATGGAAACCAAATAAGCCTAATATGGAGTTAGATTATCCTACTTATGGTTATAATGAGTCCAAAATGAAACTCCATCATATAGTGCTCTCTCTCTCTCTCTCTCTCTCTCTGTATATATATAATATATATATATAATATCAACATATATGTATATATATGTTTATGTATGTGTGTTTATACACACATGTATTTCATGTTGTCATCAAACATGTGGTGTTAGTAGAATGTTTGTGTTTAGCTTAATCTGATCTATTGTATCAAAGAAACTATATCATAGCAATGATGATAGCACAGTAAAATTGAGTCAAAATCCCAAATGGAAATGTTTCTGCCCCCAACAAATTTTTAAATGGAGCTTGCATTTGCTTTCCATTTGAACAAACAGAAATTTCATCACTACCTTCACCAAGCAGCCATAGGCAGTTGCTTTCACATTCCAGAAATAACTGGAACAATCTTGAAAAAAATATGAAGTTACTTTGCCAAATATGATTTACAATAAACATATAAGAAACTGATTGTCTCCAATAAGAATTACCAGTTTCAAAAATGATATTGATCTGAATATCACTTCCAACTGACCATACTATAATTCAACAGAGGAGCAGATAAAACAACAGGAAATCTACTGTATTTCTAGTACAAGAAATAAATCATACTTCTGTCTTTTCTGTTAAACCATCCTGTTTCTTTTCCATTTATCTCCAAGGAGCAATGTAAACTTCTAAAACTATCTCTCAAATATCCTTTTGGAAGAGAATGAGAACAGTTTTAGTAGTCACAGAATGCTGTTTCTGCCTAATAAAGCCTTTTCTCAAAGTCATAGTGGAAAAAAACGGAAGTTCTTTTTCATCATTAGCCGAAGTGTCTCTAAGTTAAGTTTGTTAAAGAAGTAAATTGGTCCAATTCTTCAATTATTCAGAAGACCTGCTCAGGGTTATATGTGACAAAAGAGCTAGTCACCCTCTCTACCTATCTACCTCCTACCCATCCTTTAAAGACCAGTTCAAGTTTTACCTCCTTCACAAGTCCTTATACTTCTGTAATGCAGTGATCATCAATCCCTTTCCCCAAGAACCTGGAGCATGAGTTACTACCATAGATTATGGTCCTCAACATTCTGTCTTATATTTTCCACTTATTTAAGAAGAATGGGATCAAACACTTAGAGGTGAAAGAGAAGTCTGCTTTGTAATGGCAAGGTTTTTTTTCTTAAGCCTTTCTTGTATCCTCCACAGCACTTAAGATTGTGCTGGACACAAAATAATTGATTAATAAACACATGTTTTGATTAATGGGCTTTGTAACCTACACAAGGAATTCACATATATTATCAGAAAAAAATTGCTCCATTAAGTATTCCTTGGAGCAGAATTGATACATATTGTAAAATATAATGAAATGGAATTCAAGATTCATGTGCTATCACATTACCCCTCATTTGCTTTCTATGGTGACTAGATGCAGCGGGGCAATGACCTGTTATTCTATTCTGTTATGACAAACTCAAAGTTAGGCATGGCACACTAAGGAGGAGCTTATATCCTATGTGTTCATCCATATCTGTCTATATCTAGCCATATATACTGCTTTCTGCAAACATGCAAGTTTTGATAGATAACCAGGAGTGACAGTGTTCATCGTATTCCTTTAACTTTATTACATCTTTCCTAGAACTTGCAGACCAGATCATGACATGAGTGCCAGAAGACAGGACTCTTGGTTGTTGACCTCAGGAAAATGATACACAAAGAACTCAATATATTTAATTTTTATCAGCCTTGGTTGACTAAGCATCATTCATATCTCCATAAGATTAGGAGGTACTCAATAACTGTAGAAAAAACAATATTTTTAAATGCAATTAAGCATAAGGAAGTATATTTTGCATTGAAGGAAGTATTTATCAAAATCAATAAAAAGACAATAAAATTGAGACAATGTTAATGTGTGATTTTTCTAAGTCAATATTTAGCCTACAGGGATCTTTATTTACAGTTAAACAACTTCCATTTCTATTTGCTTTTGACACTACAGGTGTAGGAGATCAGTTGAGGAAGCTGTCTTTAGACTCAAGGGTCCACAGAGGGACCTTTCCAACCCTAGAGGATTCCTTCTGTATAAGACACTGTTTGTACCCCAAATGAAAAATTAAAAATGAAAAGTAAGAAATTGACTCTGAAGAGTTTCGTGAGTGTGTACATGCATTTATGTCTGGATTTCCTAATGGTGCATTGTTTGACTAGGCAGGTCACATTCTACAAACCAAAGAAGCATACTGAGAAAGTTATTTTTATGAATTGATAAAGGGAGATAGATTCCCTTAGTAATTGAAGCCAACTCTAAGAATATACATTTTGGGGAGAATTAGGCAGTTTTGTGTGTTTTAAAAGCACTGTGAATCAACACATTATCATTCACTAAGTGACCAATAGCTTTGGATGACTCTAAATAAAAGGGAAAAAGGATATAATAGTAGCTTCTTCCATATTGCTGTTTATCTTCCAATCTGTACATTAAACTGCCACATGCCATGCCATTAATTGTACTTAAGATGGAATTTAGGAGTAGAGAGTGAATTTTCCACTTGGGAATTCTTTCCTTGACGTCAAGGGCTTTATGGAAGACTTTTATCCTCAACCTATAAGTAGTGACCTGACACCATGTCACTTTAAATTGAACCTAGGGCTTTTGCCCTTTCCTGAAAAAACAGGGTGGGGGGGCGGGGAGGAGGAGAGCAAATTTTCTTGCCTTCTCATTAAGAAGGAAGTAACTGCAAGGACAGCATATTTTTGAAGTAAACAAATCTCCCAGAGGCTGTATATTTGATAAGTATTTTTGCAGTGTGAGTTTGAAGGTTTAATGGCATGTAGTGTTTCACTTTAATAGTCAGACTAGCAAGCTATAACAAATGCACTTTAAAAAACTTTACACTCTCTGAGCACTGCTTTGACTTGCCTTTCCTAAATCCAGGAGGTAATACTCCTTCTCAGCAAGCTCTACTTATATTTCAAGCTGAAGAGGAAATTATTGTTGAACCACTGGATCAATTGACAATGCATGGCTCAGCTCTTGGTGGTCTTTTAAAATTCCTCTCTAAGTGACTCCAGAAGAGTGAGGAACGTAGGAGGGGAAAATGATGACTCCTTAGGGAGAGCAACAATCAAAATGAGGAATTCCATCTAGATAGAGGTCAATATAATAATGATATCAATCACTATTGGAAAGACATTTAACAGGGTTCAGTGCCATAGTGGAAAGAGACCTGACACCAAAGTTAAAAGACCTGGGTTCAAAATCCCACATCTAACACTTAGAACTCATGAAATCTTGAACAAACCTCCCTGGACCTTAGTTCTTGCAGTTGTAAGTTCAGGAGCTTGACTAGATGGCCTCAGAGGAAACTTCCAGTTCTAAATTTATTATTGATAATGTACAATGTTGCCTTTTATCATGACGATATATGAGCTTCACTATTAAAAGTATTATTTTCTCTCATGGAACTAAAGACTCTGATTAGTGAGTATTCATAGTGCCCCCCAAAAACCTTACTGCAATTTTAAGACATTAAAGGTTAATAGAACCACAGTATAATATAAAACTTGGTATAATCTATCTTTTCTTCCTTAACACTCCTCTCCCTGCTTTCAATACATATACAAATTATCATTGTAAGTCTGGAGTCTTAAAATAAATAAATCTATTTATATCAGATAAATGCAGTAGGTGAGAAGATATATATATATATAATATGTGAGATTCATATACAGAGTACACATACAGATACATATATTTACAACACATATATGCATACGTCAAGACATATGTACATATATATCCACACATTTATCTCAATGCATAATATTAATTATTGTTTGTTGTTCAGTCATTTCATTTATGTCCAACTTTTCATGACCCAATCAGGTTTTTTTCTTGGCAAAGATATGGAGCAGTTTGACATTTCTTTCTCCAGCTTATTTTACAGAAGAAGAAACTAAGGCAAACAGGGTTAAGTGACTTTCCTAGCTCCATATAGCTACTAAGCATCTGATGTTGGATTTGAATTCATGATTCTAGGCTTAGTGCTCTATCCAGTGTACCACCTAGCTGTCCACATCATATTTATGTTATAAAACCTGATGTGCATAGATGCACATCTACATGCTTATGTCAATATTATTTCTTCCTGATGACAAGCCTCACTAATCATAAAGAAGCTCATTAACCAATAGATTAGCTACTCATTGATGAATTATTGATATGAGGATTCATGTAATTAAGAAAACACAAAATGTGCCTGAATTCTGTCTCTCATAATGCTTTGTCTAGAGGGATGTTGGCAGAATGCCAGAACAGGGAGCAGAGGGCTAAGTATCACACAGACTTTTTTCATCTATAATTATTAATACAATAGTGACAAAAGAGGAGATATTCAATTTTTTGAGGGGGAATGCAAGGCAGTTGGGGTTAAGTGACTTGCCCAAGGTCACACAGCTAGTAAGTATGTCAAGTATCTGAGGTTGGATTTGAACTCAGGTTCTCTTGACTCCAGAGCTGGTGCTCTATTCACTGTGCCACCTGGTTGCCTCAATTAAATAAAATGCATCTTGATATTCTTGTTATAAATGAAATCATAACAACAACAACAAAAGTGGAAGTTGTAAACAAATAGCAGTGTGGGTCACAGCTTCTCCTTATAGAGACAAATAAAGAAGTTGGAGAAGACTGGTAATAATGGCAGAATAGTGGGGAGCAGTACAGCATAGCTCTCTTCCACAACCAGTCCAGAAAGAATTTAGGATAGTGCATGGCAGAGTAGTGATCAGAAAATCCAAATTAGAAATCATAGCAATTCCTCTTTTCTTTATGAGTCTTGTACTCAGCAGACAGGCAAGTGACCAGGGAAAGAAAGACAGAAAAGGGAAGAATTTATAGTTCTCTCCCTCTGACTCTGGAATTGGATCTTAAATTCAACCTATGGGTTCTGACTAGGAATGGGCTTAAAGTTCTGTAAACTCAGATCCCATGAACTTCTCAAAGAATACAGCACTCAGTACCCAGAAAACATAAGAGCAGGAATATAGATAATAGAGACCAGGACCTCCAGAAGTGACCAGAGCCTATACTTGAGATGAATCTTAATATAGATTATAGAAAGTAATATAGGCTAAAAGAATGAGTCTGATGAGGGTGAATGATTTTAGGGATTTCTAAGAAATCCTTGGAGGGTTCTTTCAGTCTGAAATGAATTCCCCAGATTCAAGCAATCTTGGCAGTGAGGATTGTAAAAGTTTATTGTTACGCTTTTCAGCTGGTGGGGGTGTTGGAAACCTGTGAAAGCGTAGGAGTTTGAGGTATTGGTTATAAAGTGATAAATCCATAAATCAAGTATCAATTATTCTAACTAGGTGGGTAAGGGTGGGATTAGGAAGAAGTTAAGGAATGGTCAGTGCTTAAAGGGACATGCACTTTTTATAACAACTGTACAGGCGTACTGTCCATAATTCACTGGGAGAAAGCTCACAGGGGGAGGGGGTGCTACCAGGAGGTGTGGTTTTTGTCTTAAAATGTCTCTAAGTCAGCTAGGGGTCAATTCTGACTGAGAGGTGCCCAGTCTGTTACCTATCAATGTCCTGTTTGACAAGATGGATGTTGGGAAACTAGAATAATTGGGGATCCAGGATGTGCCTAATTGAGAGGAGTAAGATTATTGATAGTGCATTGAAGGATTCATGGGTGCAGCTGGCCACTAGAACAAGGGGGCTATACATTTCTCTAAACTAACAGGTTTGTTTATAAATGCTTTTGCTCAGGATTCATAGGTATAGCTTGTTATTGTACCAAGCAGGGATAAAGCAGTTCATTAATTGCAGCTAGGCAGAGTGCTCACTCAGGAGCGAGGCAGAGTTAATGGTTTCAAGCTGGGGAAAGTGTGATTTTTACAACTTAATTACAGAGGCTTTTACAAACATAGCTACCCAAACACAATTGTGATTTTTACAAATTGAAGTTAAAACTGAATGTTACAAACAAAGGCACTCCAACACCCTGTCAAGTCCATTAAAAAAAAGACATGGATGATGAAGGACCATTATAATGACAGTGAGTCAATTAATCAAAATTTATTGTTATGCTAAGTGCTAGGGATAGAAAAAAAAACAATACAAAAGAAAATCACTGTCCTCAAGGAGCTTACATTCTAATGGGGGAGACATTCAAGACTCAAACTCAGAAGAAGAGAAGAGCTCAAAAAAATTATAAGTAAAATCATAGAGAAAATTACACCTTGGCCATGAGATCAACTAGAATCCCCAGAAGCAATAAAGTTTTTATGAGTTAAAAATAAATTATAAATAAAAAAAAAAGTTGTAGAGGAAAGAATTGGAAACAAAATGAGAAAACTTGATGAGAGACTTAGAGGAAGAATTAATAGTTTAGTATAAGAATTACAAAGTCTTACTCTATTAACTTACTCCCTAAAAATTAGAATAGTGTCAAAAAAGAAGATAATGACTCCTTGAGGCAAAAATCTTAAACGCAAACTCAAAATACTGATAAAATAGGAGAAAAAAAAGAAAATAAAACAGCTTATATTAAAAAGCAAGTGATCTGAAAATAGTTCAAAAGAAGATAATTTAAGAATCACTGAAATCCCTGAAAAACATTACAAAATAAAAAGAACGTGGATATAAAATTTAAAAAAGTTAACCGGGAAAAACTGCCCATATCTATTTTTGCCCTCAAAGCAAAGCGAAAAAACAAACAAACTCAACAATCTTTTAATCCCTTTCTAAAAGAATCCTCAGATAAAGGAGTTATTAGAACTGGTTTTATCATTCATCCAAGGACAAGAAACAAATTTGCAAGAATATTTAGTCATTTCATATTTGAGCTTTCATAATAAAAATTTGCAAAAAAAAAAACAACATGAAAATAATTGTGGTCTGTATGTCAAAGTCACTGGAGAAAGATACAGATGTTTAGGATAAACAATAAAAAATGTTCTCAAAAGAACTTGATAACATCTTTCCAAATTAATTGAAATATTTAACATTCGGCAACTTCAATGTCACAATAAGCATAGGAGAGGACTGGAAAAAAAAAAGTAAGTTATAGTTTAAGAATAGGAAATGAGAGAAGGAGACCAAAGACTTGAAGATTATGCCAAATCTTCCTGCCTATATACCTTGGTTATTTCCCTGAAGAAGAGAGGCAAGATACAAGGAGAGATTTGGGCACAAAGAACACCATAAAAAAATCACAAAGGTTAAGTCAATCATATTTTATTGACAGTACACCACTGGCTACTGATGTAGAACTCATTTCCAGTTCAGATATCTGTGTAGAGACTGATGAATTGTAAGGGAAAACATTTAAAAAAAATAATAACAATATTTTTAAAAGGAATAAAAATGAAAAGATAATATCTTACTCCAATTAAGAAATTTCAGCTCAACATACTTAAAGAACTGATTGATGGTGAAAAATGGAAAGCAAATGATTTTTTTTTTACCAGTACAGACTATTTTAATTTCCTAAGGAAATTTGACCAATGTAAACTATCTTTAAAATAATATCCAGACACTTCCAGGAGCCAAGATGGCAGAGTATGCAGTAAAACACTACAATTCTCCCATACTCACCTCCAAACAACCATAAAATAAAACCCCATAACAAATCCTGGAATAGTGGAAGCAGCAAAAAGACAGAGTGAAACAACATTTTAGCCCAAGATACGTGGATGATCAGAAAGAAAAACCCATCTCACTAGGGTAAAAGGAAAACACAGGACAAGATGGGAAGCATCCAAGTAAGCCAGCACCAACCCCCACACACACCCCTACCCCACATATCTTAGCATAACTAAGGGAACCAGCAGACTCCAGCTCTGAAAACCACTATGTGCTTCAGTGAAGACCTGGGAAAACAGGCATCCTCCAGTGGCCTCACCACCAAGTACTTCAGTGTAGCCACAAGGAAAGTTAGAAATACCCCACCTGGCCTAAGCACATGCCAGATACCACTATGAGGACCCCAGCTTAGATCCAGGTAAGCTGCCAGAGCCCTAGTGCCTCCAGCAGTGTCAGCCAACCTGCATCCCGCATCCTTAGTGCAAGGACCCTTGTAGGTCTCAGGCAATACCAGTGAAGCATCAGGTAAACAGCCAGGGCCTGCAGCCACTAGCACAAGAAGCCAGAAACAGTGACCCTGTCACCCTGGTAGTAGAGCTCCAATTTAAAAGGAAGGAAACAGGTATAACAAAAACAACAACAGCAAAAAGGATGAGCATAAAACACAACAAGAAAGAATCAGACCAGACAAAGTTATTACAGTGACAGGGAAGACCCAGACACAAACTAAGAAAAGGACAACATTATCAAAACACCTATGGACAAAACCATAAAGAAAAATGGGAAGTGGTCTCAAGCCCAGAAAGACCTCATGGAAGAGCTCAAAAAGGAACTTAAAAATCATATAATAGAGATAGAATAAAAACTAGGAAAAGAAATGAGAGTAATGCAAGAGAATTATGACAAAAAAGAGTCAATAGCCTAGAAAACTGCTTAAAAAGTAGAATTGGCCAAATGGAAAAGGAGATAAAAAAAATTCACTCAAGAAAACAACTCCTTAAAGAATGCAACTGGTCAATTGGAAAGGAAAATACAAATGTTAATTGAGGAAAACTCATTAAAAGTTAGAAGTGGGCAAGGGGAAGTGAAGGATTCTATGAGAATTCAAAAGAAAAAAAAGAAGAAAATGTAAAAAAATCTCATGGGAAAAAACAAGTAACCTGGAATATAGATCCAGAAGAGACAATATCAGAATCACTGAACTACCAAAGAGCCATAATCAAAAGGAGGACCTGGATAGCATTTTTCAAGAAATTATCGAAGAAAATTGCCGTGATGTCCTGGAACCAGAGGTCAAAATAGCCATTGAAAGAATCTACTGATCCTCTCAAGAAAGATCCAAAAAATAAAACTCCAAAGGACATTATAGCCAAATTTCAGAACAATCACGTCAAGGGAAAAATACTACAAGGGACCAGAAAGAAACAATTCAAATATTGGGGCATCACACAGGACCTGGAAGCTGCAACATTAAAAGATCTGAGGTCATGGAACATAATATTCTTCAGGACAAAAAAACTAGAACTACAACCAAGAATCACTTGCTTGGCAAAATTAGGCATAATATATCAAGGGAAAAAATGGTCATTCAATGAAATAGAAGGATTTCAAGTCTTCATAGGAAGATCAGAACTAAACCAAAAAATTAATCTCCAATATCAAGACCCAAGAGAAGCATAATCAGGTAAAAAGGGAAAACAAAACATAAAGGATGCAATAGAGCTAAACTGTCTACATCTGTACATGGGAAGATGATACCTGTAACTCTAAAAACTCATCATTAATAGTACAGATAGAAGGAATGTACATACACAGATGATATGAGTATAAGGTGAATTTGAAGGAAAGACATAAAAAATTAAGGGATGAGAAAGAAGAGTACAAGGAATGCAGAAGGAAGGGAGTGGTAGAATGGGGCAAATTATCTCACATGAAGAGGCAAGAAAGATGACTTATAGTGGAGAAGATGAGAGGGAGAGTGGTAGGCACTGCTTGAACCTTACTCTCATAAGTATTGCCCCAAAGAGAGAATACTATACACCATCACTTGAATATAGAAATCCATCTTACCTGATAGGGAAGTAGAAGGAGAGGAGATTAAGAAAGGTGGGGGCACTGAGAGAAGGGAGGACAAATCAGGGGAAGTGGTTGACAGAAGAAAAATATTGGGGAGACAGGAAAGCGTGAAAGGAGAGAAAGAACAAATAGAAGGAAGAATAGAATGGAGGGAAATATATAGGTAGTAATCATAATTGTGAATGAGAATGGGATGAACTCTCCCATAAAATGGAAATGGATAGCAAAAGGGATCAAAAACCAGAATCCCACAATATGTTGTTTACAAGAAACATATTTGAAGCAGAGAGGCATACAGAGTAAAGGAAAGTGGCTGGAGCAGAATCTATTATGCTTCAGTTGAAATTAAAAAAAAAAGCAGGGGTGGCAATCCTGGTCAAAAAGTAAAAGTAAAAATAGACTTAATTAAGAGAGATACGGAAGGAAACTACATCTTCCTAAAAGGTACTGTGTGTGATAAAAAAATTTTAAATCACTTGGAGACAGCTCAAGGTGAATAGAAAAGGGTCTCTTTATTAGAATCTTTCAAGAAGCCGGCAGTCCAACCACTGAACAAAAAG
>CM053585.1:280083067-280101123 GCA_028646515.1 Pseudochirops corinnae
AAATGCCTTTTCCTCTCCTCAAACAGCAAGTCTCATTAATCACAGCTTAGAGCCAGTTCCCTTATTTATTCATTTTCCTTATGGCCCTAAGGCCAAAGGCTCTATATACTTTAGCAAATGAGAGGACCACACTACATCCTACACAGTACCATGGACAATGGA
Organism: Pseudochirops corinnae; assembly: GCA_028646515.1. Classification (NCBI taxonomy): domain Eukaryota; kingdom Metazoa; phylum Chordata; class Mammalia; order Diprotodontia; family Pseudocheiridae; genus Pseudochirops; species Pseudochirops corinnae. Next base: position 280,083,230 of record CM053585.1, read on the forward strand.
GCAATCAAATGAGAAGAGCAAGGAATAGCCTACCTGTCAGATCTGTGGGGAGGGGATAAATTCATAGCCAAAGAAGAGAGAAAGCATTATGCAATGAGGTGTGAACTGATACAACCACTCAGGAGAATAATTTAGAGTTATGCCTGAAGGGCAACAAAACTTTGATCCCCTTTCATCTAGCAATACCAGTACTAACGTCTCTATCCCAAAGAGATCATAAAATGAGGAAAAGGACCTATTCCTTAAAAAATATTCCTAGCAGGAGACCTGACTTCTAGGCAGCCAAGTTTCTGGCCTGGCTGAACCAGATGTGACCTCAGCCCCATTGGCCCGGGCTCCAAGCCAGCTCTCCTGGCAGTTGGCAGCCTTCCCCTCAGGCTGCCATGGCAGGGTCTGGTCTGGCTGCATGTGTGGCACGGAGTCGCCCTGCTTCCTGGAGGCCTTTGGCAACTCTGGCAGGTACAGAGCCAGCTGGGTAGCGACTCCTTAGCCTCCATGGACCCTGCTACTGACTCCAGGATTGCCACCCTGGGTCCTCAAGCAATTCCTACCTCCTGGTATCACCGGGTCCATGGGCTTGGTGCTGAGTACGGCTTCTGCAGGGAAAGGGCGGTGCCTGTGCAGTTACAGGGCCACCGTAACATTTGCACCCTGTATGGAGTACAGGATCCAATTTTCTCCAAATATGTCATCACTCCCTCTGCTTCTTGAACTACTGGATGTCAGTGTTTTGGAACTGCTTTTATATTCTAGTCAGCAGGGTGTTACACATGGATGATCACTGTGACAGATGTTTTAGAGGCCTTGGATTTTCTTCACCATGAGGGTTGTGTCTGTGCAGACCTAAAGCCACGTAACATGCGGAGTGCAGAGAAAGAGTGCTTTAAACTCACTGACTTTGGTCTTAGCTTCAAAGAAGGGAATTAGGATGTAAATTATATCCAGATGGACGGGTATCGAGGCCCAGAAGCAAAATTTCAAAATTGTTTGGCCCAAGCTGGGCTACAGATAAAGATGAAACATATAGCCAGCTATCATTGATTACATATTTGCCAATATCATTGATTATATATTTGCCAGTAAAGCTGTGGTGACTTCGGCCATCCCAGTCTATCACCTCAGAGACCTTTTCAAAAGCATGGTTCATGATCTTCTGGGCAGAAGAATTTCAGCTGACATAGCACTGTGCAGTCCCTTCTTTAGCATTCCTTTTGCCCCTCATATTGAAGATTTGGTAATGCTTCCTACTCCTGTGCTAAGACTGCTGAATGTGTTGGATGATGACTATCTTGACAATGAGGAAGGATGTGAGAGAGGAGAGTCAGAAATATGGACCCCTGATTGTTTCTGCTTGTTCCAAAGAAGAATCCTGGCAGAGGTCAGGTCTTTGTTGAATATGCAAATACCTGGGATTCCAAAGCTGCCCCCAAATTACTGACTTGAAGGATGTTTGATTGTTGTGGCCACATTTGGCCCACTGGGTACCTATAAGAGGGGATATCTGTACCAAACCTCAGTTTAATCACTGATCTGCTGTCAGGAGACTTGTTAGCTCCTCTTCTTCCATTTCCTAGGTTATTGTGTTTCCCTTCTGAATGCAAAAGAAGTTTACCATACATTACCAGGAGTAATTTGTATATTTAATCCCATTGGTCTACTGTGTTTTCCCAACAGTGATTGCAAACTAAATCATATTTCATACTGGATAGGATAGGAGACCTTCTGTCTAAACACTGAAGTGTTTTATGGCATCCATGTAATCTTCCTTTTCTCTGCAGTAGGACAAATGCTAACATTCAATATAGAATCCAGAAAAGTAATTCAGTAATATGGTGATGGAGCAAGAGTTTTTGATAACATGTTCCAGGGAATGTTTCACCAAAAATATTAGGATATTAACACCAGTTAGGTATTATTTTTTGTTTTGTTGGGTAATCTTTCTTGTAACTGATATTAGTAACTGGCATTGGATGTTCTCAGTACCATTAAGTAATAAATGCTTAGGTAGTAATTTACTAGTTGATTTTTAACATGGAGTTGTGATTTTTGAAAGGAGTACTTCAGTCCTGAATGTTCAAAGAAACTCCAGTGAGGCTACCTAAACATTTTTATTTTAATTGAAACATTTAAATTGAAAAGTTAAAAAAAATATTCCTAGCAGCCATTTTTGTGGTGGCAAAATATTGGAAATTGATGAGTTGCCCATCAATTGAGGAACGGCTGAACAAATTGTGATTTATGAATGTAATGGAATAAAAAACCCAGAAAGACTTTTACAAACTGATGCAAAGTTAAATGAACAAAGCCAGGAAAACATTGAACATTGTATTAGCAACATCACATGATGATCAGCTGTGATTGACTCAGCTCTTTTCTGAAATACAATGATCCAAAGCAAGTACAAAGAACTCACAAAAGAAAATTACATCCATATCTAGATAAAGAACTGAAAGACTCAGAATGCAGATTAAAACATATTGTTTTCAGTTACTTTTTCTTTGTCATGGTTTTATTTCCTTTTGATCTGTTTCAACTTCCACAACTGTGATGAACATGGAAAAATGTTTTACATGGTAGCACATGGATAGCTTATATCAAATTGCCTACCATTTTCAGAAGATGGGAAGGCAAGGAAAGAGGGAGAAAAATATGGAACTCAAAATCTTGTAAAAATGAATGCTCAAAATGTTCTTCTTATATAATTAGGGGAAAATAAGATACTATTTAATTTTTTTAAAAGATACAAAAAAGACTAGAAACCAATAAGGATTTCTTTGTTAGAAAGGAAAAAAAAAACAATAGTAATCAAGAGGAACACTAGTTTGAAGTGTAAATCTTTTTGTCAAAACTTAGAGAAAAAGATAGTAAAAATTATATTACTGCATCAGAAAAAAATGAGATAAAGTAGAGGGGAAAAAAGAAATTACAAGGGCAAAAAGTGGTAAAAAAAAAAGGCTCAAGCAAAATGAGTCAAAGGGCATTTAAATATTAAATAAACAGATAAAAAAGAATAGATAATTATGGAAAAATTACCCCAACATATATTTTGTCCATCAGTGACAAATGAACCATCACATTTAGACTCAGATATCAGTTTCAGATTTGTTGCATGAGGGAATATAAAAGAAGTAAAGAAACCAAAGATGGGAAGAGAACCTAGGCTAGACCAAATAAACTCAAAGGATAAATATGCTGGAGATGAAATAATGAACATTGTGAAGAATCCATTTTAGAAGTATCAGAAAGAAGGGAGGTTGTCAAAAGGACATTAAGGGGGAAAAAAAATCTTATTCCTAAAAGTAAGAAAAAATAACTGAACTATTTTTTTTTAACTATAAGCACATGGTTACTTTTCCATGCCCATAGAATGGTTTTGCGGACAATCTACTCTTTGATTGAGGTGTTGTTTGATATAGTTATGAGAAGAAAAAATGTTGGCTATGAAAATGATATTTTACAGAAAATGACATGTATGATCACATAAATGATATAGAAATTTATAAAATATAAGAGCTCCCAATGTTTATGACATAGTGAATAGGGAGTTGACCTCAGATCGATGGAAGACTTAAAGTCCAACTTCTTAAACAAAATGTCTATGCATCCTGGGCAAGTCATATTAACTTTTCAGTATTCTAGGCTACTCTTTAATAAATTGCAGAGAAAATTATGATTTGTAAAGACGGAGGAATTTCCTCACAGAGAGCTCCTTATTCAAATTGAATCAGGTTCATTTGTTATACCTTTACAATACGAGTGTATACTGAAGCAAGACTAGTACTTCTGGTATAAAAGCTGCTGAACCCTTTTCGAAGCTGTTCCATCTAACTCTCACCTGTAGCTCTAAAAGTTGTAGCATACACAGTGACCACACCCCAGTAAACCTTTTCAGCAGATGGGCTAAACAAGGTTGAGGGTAACTGAGGGATCTCAAACCTGTTGGTGAGTTAGGATGATGTCTACCCTAAGCATGTGAAGACTTCCTCTTGTGCAGTGGGCAGATGAGAACAATTGGTTCCAACAGCCATGAAGGCAGGTGAAGCAGGCATTACAGAGAACTTTGAGCTTGGTTAGACATTGAAGATGTTGAGGTCATCCACTGCAATTAGAGCCATTACCAGTTGTTTTGACTCTGTCCTGCCACTGGACTGTGATGACTTTGGAGGAGAGTGAGGCCCATAACTTAATGCAACTCTGCTTCACTTAAATCCTTATGCATGAATCAAAAGATATCACCCATACTATTTTACCATTTTACCTATCTCAAAGTCCTATGGTGACAGTCAAGTGATGAAATAGTACATAAGGATATACTGGGACCTGTAGTCATGATCCTGTGCACAGGCAGACCAGACCATAGGATCGTTTTTTCACTGGAAGCAGCAGTGGGATTTGACAGCCCCCTCAATGTCTGAGCAGCCTTTTAAGGCTAGCATTGCTCACTTCCTGGCAAGAGGAAGGGGCTAGAAAAAGTACCCTAAAAATTGTCTGCTTACCCAACTCTGCTCTGATTACCATGGCATGTGGGGAATCTCTCTCTGTGGTTGAAACACACACACACACATACAAACACACATATTGTACAAAAACATCTGCAAAGATGCTTCCACTTACTATCGGCACATGAAATGAATACACCTTTGTAGACAACACAAATCCAGTGGACATGAAAGATGAACAATTCTTGTTGCAAGAGAACTCAGCAGGTATCACATTCAAACACCAGCCCTGAGTGAAACAAGGTTCACAAACTAAAGCCAGATTACTGAACTTGGAGCTGAATACACATTTTTCTGGAGTGGCCTCAGTGAAGGGGAGCATTGTGAAGCTGGTATAGGTTTTTCAGTCAAAACTAATCTAACCAACTAGGTTGTATGCCTACCAAAAGGAGTGAATGACAGGCTCATAACAATGCAATTGCCACTTGCAGGAAAAAGTCACACCACCATTATCAGTGCCTATGCTCCCACCATGACAAACCCTCATGAGGTCAAAGAAAAAATTTATGAAGACCTGAAGACCATTATCATTAATGTGTCAAAAGAGGACAAGCTTTTGATTCTGGGTGACTTTAACACTAGAGTAGGCTTAGACTACCAGATTTGAGAGGGATTTCTAGTGAGAAATGGAGTTGGAAACAGTAAAAACAATAGTCACTTACTACTGAAGACTTGTGTATCTCATGATGTTTTCGTCACCAACACTGTCTTCCACTTATCTAAATGCAATAAAACTTTGTGGATGTACCCTTGCAGCAAACATTGTCATCTAATAGACTATGTGATTGTAAGGAGAAGAGAGACAGGATGTGAGAGTGATGAAGGCAACGTGTGGTGCAGAGTGCTGGACTGATCATATATTCATCCTCTCCAAGCTAACAAAAGCTGTGTCCCCAAGGCAAAATGACTACCAGAAGAATTAATGTCATCCAATTAGAGCTCTTCTCTGATTGGGGACAGTTTGTTGCTAATTTGGAGGGAAAGTTGAGCCAATGCAGAGTTGGCAACAGTGGAGAAGGAGTGGGTAGCTTTCAGAGATTGGTGTATAGCACTGCATTTGTTCATCTGTGTCAGAACACTTGTAAACATCAAGATTAGTTTGATGAAAATGATGTGGAAATTCAGAAACTGCTAAATGGAAAACAAGAATTCCAAAGGGTTTTCCAGGAGGATATTTTATCCATCTCTAAGAAGGCAGAATTTAATTCCATCAAAGTAAAGTATAAGCAAAACTTACAGGGATGCAGTATTCTTGACTCAGTAAGAAGGCAGATGAAACTCAGTTTTATGCTGATAGTAACAATCCAAAAAACTTTTATCAACCCCTGAAGGCTATTTATGGGTCAAAGATCCATGGTGCAACTCAACTACTCAGTGCTGATGGAGCCACATTGATTAGAGATAAGGACATGGTTTTAGAGAGATGGACTCAATACTTCCATAGTGTTCTAAACAGGCCATCATCAATTAATGCTGAGGCCATTAACTATTTACATCAGACCATAGTCAATCCTTCCCTAGCTGAAGTTCCAACTGAAGAAAAGATTTTGAATGCTGTTAGGTTCCTTTCATGTCACAAAATACCTTGTATTGATTCTATTCCAGCTGAGATTTACAAGGTAGGGTGTCTGTTGCTCATACAAAAGCTGACTGAAATTTTCCAGCTCATATAACAAGAGGAGATGATCTCCAAGGAGGCCAAAGATACCTCTATCATTCACCTCTATAAATGTAAAGAAAATAGATTTTCCTGTGACAATCACAGGAGGTCCCTCCCTCCCTCTCTCTCTCTCTCTCTTTCTCTCTTTCTCTCTCTCAATCTTTGCTGGAAGATTCTTGTCAGAGTCCTCCTTAATAGGCCAATCTTTCTCCTGGAAGATGGTCATCTATCTGAGAGTCAGTGTGGCTTCAGAAAGGGCTAAGGAATGGTTGATATGGTGTTTGCTCTCTGACAATTCCAGGAGAAATGCCAGGAGTAGAACAGAGGTTTGTTCATAACATTTATAGATCTGACCAAGACCTTTGATACTGTCATTCATGAGAGCTTATGGAAAATTATGTCAAAATATGGTTGTCTGGAGAAGCTCATTAGCATTGTCCATTGATTTCATGACAGCATGTTTTCTCAAGTGTTTTCTCTCTCCCTCTCTCTCTCTCTCTCTCTCTCTCTCTCTCTCTCTCTCTCTCTCACACACACACACACACACACACACACACATGAGTATATATAAACTTTATTTAGACAATTGGAGTCCTATTGGGTTCTTTCTTGGATACTCAACTTCTTTCTACTTATATGTCTGCATTGTTTAATTAAAGTAAGATTGTTGACCCTTTTGAAGCTGTCTTTTCTTTAGAAAAACACATAAAAGAACCTGTGCTAGCAGCCTTTCTGTGGTGTTATTGGTCTTACACCTCCGCAGCAGCTGCAAGTATCATTAATGATACAGCTGATCACTAGACTCAAAAACACAGAAGCAAGCTAGTTCTAAGGATAGAGAAACTAAGGATAGAGAGATGAAAAAAACCCCACAAAGTAGACATCAACCAGTGTGTGTGTGTGTGTGTGTGTGTGTGTGTGTGTGTGTGTGTGTATATATATATATATATATATCCAGATATGCACATATGTACACACAGAGACACATACATACATACATATGTACATATAGATATCTATCATCTCTCTTTCTCTCCCCCCCACATCTCTTTCTCTCTAACATAAATCCGGAGATGCCTTAAACTTGAAGGAAAGAATAATGGCATAACAACTGTAAGCAGTGCCTTAAAGGGAAATAATGGATTATCCACAATGTCTAGGAAAAAAATGAAGCACATATTTTTTTTTTTGAAAAATGAAATGAAAGCTCTAGAGAAAGAATTGGAAGGAGCAAAAATGCTTAGAAAAAATGGTAAAACTGCATAATAGGGTTCTTAAAATGAGACAAGAACAATAAGAAATCAATGGGACAGTAAGGTATGTTAGAACAAAATCAAAAGATTCTTTAAAAATGAAGAAAATGTAAAAAAAAGAACTGATTCTATAAATAGGTAAAGGAGAGATAATTTAAGCATAATTATGCTCCCCCCAATTTAAAAGAAATAATAACCAGATCCATTAGAAACAAAGGGTAATACAAAGTACTAAGAGTTTACCAGTAAATTCCCAAAGTAAAATACAGAAGGAAGAGTCTCTGGAATGGGTTTTCTCACCAAAGAAAAATTGTTGTAAGTAGCCAGAAAGAACAAGTTTAAAGAGACCAAGATTACTCCAGTTCTGTCAGCTTCTAGAATAAATGAGCAGAAATCTAGAAATACAATGTCTCAGAAGGCAAAAGTTATGGGTTCATGAACAAGAATACTTTATCTTTCAAATTTTAGTATAATCATGAATGAAAATATTAGTTGTTGATGGAATAGAAGACATTCAAGCATGTCTGAATGTCTGATGACAAAACCAAAGTTGAAACTTTGAAGAAACTTTGAAGAAACTTTGAAATCTAAGCACTAGAGACAGGAGAAAGTAATAGCAAACAACTCTAGTATCTTTGCCAAAAAAAGGAAAACCCAAATGAGGTCACAAAGAATCAGACACAACTGAAAAAATACTATTGAACAAGAAGCAGTTAAAAAAAAAAAAACAAGAAAAATGGGGGGCCTGAAGTTGGACTGGTTCTGTTCTGGAAGTTTTAAGAAGGAAAAGAAATATACTAGAGTAGAAAAGTCAACTGATAAACATTTATTAAGCACCTACTATGTGCCACACTGTGCTAAGTACTGAGGATACATACAACAGTAAAAGATAGTTCCTGATCTGAAAGAGCTGACAATCTAATGGGAAAGACAAGAAAACAAACCAAAGTCAATAAGATATATACAGACTAAACAGGAAATCATCAAAAGAGTAAAGGCACAGAATTAAGAGAGACTAGGAAAGGCTACCTATAGAAATGGGGATTTTTAGTTGGAACTGAAAGGAAACATTGATGAAGAGGAAGAGCTTTCCAGACATGGAGGTCAGAGAAAATACCTTGATCTGAGAGATTGAATATCATGTTTATCCAACAGATCAGTATCACTGAATGAATACATGGAGAGAAGTAAGGAGTAAAGAGATTGCAGAGGAAAGAGGGTTTTTGAAGACAGGAGGTTTGGGGGGTTATGAGGGGTTTTGAACACCAAAATAAGATTTTGTATTTTATCTGCAAGGTGATAGGGAACTATTGGAGTTTAGTGAGCATTACAAAAGTCACTATACTGGGTTAATGGAGCATGGATTGGATGGGGAGAAACTTGGGGCCAGCAGGTAATCAGTTGGTTATTGAAATACCTCAGGTGTGAGGTGACGAGGACTTGCACCAATGTAATGACAGTGTCAGAGGAAAGATAGAGGAATATCCAAAAGATATTGAGAAAGTGAAATTCATAGGTTATAACATAATGGATGTGTAAAGGATGAGATTTAGTGAAGAATCAAGAATGATGCCTTTGTTAATAACCTGAGGGACAGAGATGATAATGTTGAGATGAGATGAGGGGATTTAGGTGGAAAGATAGTGAGTTCTGTTTTGGATATGCTGGGTTTAAAATGTATACTGGACACTCAGTTCAAGATGTCTGAAAGGTAGATGGATACTGAGCTTGGAGGCCAGCCAAGATGTTAGGGCAGGATAGGTAGACTTAAAAATCATCAGCATAGAGGGTGATTAAGTTAATGAGATCAATAAGTAAAGTAGTATAGAAGGAGAAGAGAAGAGGTTCTAGGACAGAATCCTGGGGAACACTTGCAATTTGACAGCATGATCTGGAAGAGGATTCAGCAAAAGATATGGTGAGTAAGTGGTCACGTGGGTAGAAGGAGAGTGAAGAGAGTGATATATTGAATAGAAAGTAGTAACAAGGAGAAGAGGATAATCAAAAGTATCAAAAGCTATAGAAAGAATAAGACAAATGAAGATTAAGAAAAGACCATTGGAGAAATAGTGGGGAGGAATTTACTATTTCTTATAAATGGGGTACATGAGAAGAATGTATAAAATTATAAGCAGGGGTGAGGAACTGAGTATTGGATAATATTGACTCTTATTTCAACCAAATGAAGGAGGCTTGAACACAGAGATGTATACATACACACGCACATACACACACCACATGTGTGGCATTGAAATACATCAAACAGGTGAACAAAAGTGGATGAGGAAATAGTAACATGTGGAAAGAGAATGGTCATGACTAAAAAAAATTTCCTGATCTTGAAGATGGGCAATAGAAGAAAAATAAAAGTGTAATATGGGGGAACACACATAAATTTGTGAATGGTTGAACTCAATTCCCATTGATTAGGAATAAATGTAATGGAATGCTATTATGCAGTAAAGTAATAATAATAGGAAAAAAAAGTTCTCTCTCTACCTAACTAGAGGCTGTTTATTTCCCTCCCAGATGGCTATTAGGCAAGTCTTTGTTAATAAGCCCTGCCTTCTGGGAACAAAGATGGTAGAGTAAAGGCAACAACCTAGATAAATTCTCTTAACATTCCCCTTCAAACAATTTTAAAATTTTGCCTTAAATCAAATTTTTGAGTGCCAAAGCTAATAAATGGTCATGGTGAGACATTTTTTTCTTAGTCTAAGGAGGTCAGCAGAATCAGTCTGTGACATCTGGTTAGGGACTAGCCCAGAGCACATACAGTGGCAGCACCAGTCATGAGCCTTGTTTGGTGGCCACAAAAACAGCCATATAAGCTTCAGAACCTTTCAGTCCAGAGACCACAAGAGAATTAGAGACCTGGTTAGAAAGGGATAACAAGGGATCCTTTGCTTACCCTGAGTGCTGTTGGTACTGATAGACAATTCTATTTTCCATATGTAGTTCTGGGTCACAGTTCCAGAGCAGAGAGTAGTGCAAATCGTCAATCACAAGGAAGTAGAGGTCTTGATTGCAGTTCCAAAGCAGAGAGGAGTGCTAACACTTATAGCTTCAGGAGAGAAGAGGGTATGATTATAATTCTAAGAGCAAAAGGAACATTAGTGCTTATGTCTAGAAGACAGCAGAGGTCTTTCCTGTGTAAAAACCTGAGCACAGACCAGGAGAACAACCACACCTGGATCATGTGAGCTTAGAAGCACTGAAAACTGGTAGACTCTAGGAATTAGGATCTGAAAACAGCAGCATGAAAAAGTAAGAAGCTTGGCACAATGCCTCCCCAAACCCAGGTGAACAGAGTCCAGTTTTAAAGTAAAATTCAAAGTCAGGAAATAGTCTGGAAACTCAGAAAGCAACAAAAAGGAATTTGACTATAAAAAGCTACTATGCTGGCAGAGAAGACCAAGATGCAAACTCAGAAGACAAGGTGAAAACAACTATAAGCAAAGCCTTGAAAAAAAAAAGAAAAGAAAATAAAGGCTAATTGGACCCAACTCCAACAAGAATTCTTGGAGGAATGAATGAAAACGATAAGTATGGTAGAGGAAAAATTGGGAAAAGAAATGAGAGTGATGCAAGGAAATTATAAAAAGAGAAATAACAGTTTGATAAAAGTGGTACACCTTAAAAACAGAATTGGTCTAATGGTAAAAAAAAAAAAAAAGCACTGAAATTCACCAAAGTATAAAAATACCTAAAAAAGCAAAATCGCTCAAATGGAAAAAAAGGTGCAAAAGCTCACTGAAGAAAATAATTCCTTAAAAATAGAATTAGGCAACTGAAAGCTAATGATTGCATGGAATGTTTGAAAGTGAGAGGCTCTCATTAATTCAATTTCTTGGTTGACAAAGTTACCAGAAAACTTTTTTGCTTTAGCAGTTTTCATAAATTCTTATAAAGGGTTGTCTTTGTTCATTTATTTGACTTACTAAATGCAATCTAATGACTATAGCTGAAACTTTTCATTATCAGTCAGGAGTCTAAAGGGCTTCAGAGTCATCAATCTGAATATTGACAATTATAATTCAGCATGTTGAGGTAGAAGGTGAGATTGAATTTATAATATTCCTTAGGATATGCCACATTTTTTTCAAGAAAAAAATTATTGATACCTTCTTGTGTTACTTCATTTCAACATTTAATCTGAAAGATTAGCCCTTAAGGCCGGTACCATTTAATTGAATGTAGTTAGTTAATCAAGAGTTTGCTGCTTGTAGATTCTTGGTAGCTCATCTAGTAAGATTTACATATTCTTTCTCTTTCAGAATTTTTGTTTCACTAGGTTGCATTTTGAGAGTTTTCTAAAGTGACAGAAACTATCAGGAATTTCTAAAAGTAAGACTATAGATGATACTTAGAATCTTAGGGATTTATATGCTGCTTGTCTGTGATAAGAGAACATAATTCCACAAGCTGACTGATGGCATTATGTGATAACTAAAGCAACCAATGGCAAAGACACTGAAAAGCTTAGAATTATAAGAATGAAAGTGCTCCTAAGAAATGAGTTAGCTTATTTTCTTTTCTGAATTCTCTAACCTATAAGACAGATAAGAAAGTGTATCCCATTTTTAAACTCTTGTTAGTAGTGAAAGTACCATTGCCATAATTCTTTTCTTTCTCTATATATTTTTAATGTTCTTACAAGAGTCTTTGTTATAAATAACCTAAATTCCTTCTCTTCTGATTTATGACATGTCTCATATGGAAAATGAGTATCTCCTATTTCTGTAGCATCATAATGTTTATGAGATGTACTTTATGGTATTGGAGATAGGGATTTGGCATCTGTCAATTGTGTTCAAGTTCTACCAATAATTCATTGGCTCTATAGCACTGAATAAGAAGTTAACTTCTCTGTATCTCAGATAGCTCCCTAAGATGAGGTGTTGCAGAACATGTTTTGATTTGCTTTTCTAGAAGGAGTTGCTCTTTAGTACTTACACCAATGAAATAAGAAGTTGGGGTAAAATAAAACAAAAAAATCCATAATCTACACAGAACTGTCATCATAACATCCCTACAGTGTAGATAGTATACATATTAGGGGGAAAAGTCTGCACCCTGAACTTCAGAGAATGCAAACACAGTTACAAACATGAGTTACAAGCAGACAAAGAAACAAATCAGCAGACGGACTGCCAACCATCTGACCATTACATCCATACCTATTCAGTTATCAGAGAGGGAAGCATCAACATCTGTGTTTTTCAAAGCCGGGGGGCTCAATAGCTTCCCAGAGTCTCATCTGGCCAAATTACACAACTCTTTCCAAAGTGAGCCCCCAAGCAAAACCTCACATCAGGGCATATATATAGCCTTCTTCTGGATAGTAGAATGTCACAGCCCTCTTGACCCACTGCCCAATCACAAAGCAAAAAGGCGTGGGCATTCCCAAAAAACAAGACTCCTGCCACAGGCTCCACATGATCACATTCAGCCTATGAGGGGGCAGAGTATATTTTCAAATCAGAGAAGGTTCTCAGAGCCACTTAAGCCACATAATCGAAGGGCCTAGGGGCAGGGAAGATCTTCAGATTCCCATAACACTTGTGTATATGTTGTTTTCCTCTAGCAGAATGTAAGTTCCTTGATGGTATGGTCTAGTTTGTGTGTGTATTTGCGTATGGGGTTGTATATGTGTTTTTTATAACCAAAATTGTGTGTGAACAGTACTTTGCACATAAAAGGTCTTTAATTAAGCAAATAGTTTGCTCAATTGAATTAAAGTATGTCATTGTTCCTTTGCCTAGACTATCTTAAGAAGTACCCTCAGTTATTTTTGAAGGGGAAGACCCTTTTCTCACATTGTCTGCATTCCATTTGTAACAAGAACTACTTGGGTGTTTTTTAAAAAAATAATGGTTCTTAATCACATATCAATTATTAATGAAGTATTACATACATATTACATGCATATTTTATATGCCTAGTTCCCCTATAACTAATAGAGGGACAATCCAAAATATAATTCCTCCCTTCAAGGAGTTCATGCTATTGGCACTCTTTAGAGAGCCAGTACTTAATCACATGAAAGAAATGGGAAATAAGACAGCATCAAATGATTCTCAATGGGCATAAATGGGTTTGGTAAAGAGAAAGATAACATCGCTTTCAAATCACTCATGGTTCTTCAGGCTCATAAGTACACAGGTACAAGATATACTTCTGAGCTGCATTATAACACTGCCTGTTTACAATTTCAAAACTGTGAAATTAATTAATAGTTTTGCCAGTGGTTGTTTATTATAGCAAAGTGCCATATGGCTAAAAATATTGAAAATTCACTTAGAAGTGTTATTTGCACTGTAAAATAGTTATGACTTCAAGATGCTTATTCACTTTGGGGGAAGGGTGGAGAGATATTTTTCATACTTAGGGAAAAGAAAGCTTACACTTTTAGAATTATCACTGCTAAATATTCCTTTATATATTTGTCTTGAGAAGCCTCAAGAACAGACCCTCAGGTACTCTGAAGAATAGGAAGGTACTGTAGTCTAGATGAAATGAAAGCTGAGAGAGAGGGAAATTGAAATATGAGGTAGGATTAGATTCATTTAACAAATGGGAAAGAGCAAAATAAAAGTACATCTGACAAGTGATGGTTAATAGAAAGTAGCTACAGACACACTAGTATTAGAATTCTTTAGATCTTTGTGTTCCAGCAGATCACAATAGATAGTAAAGTTATATTTGACAATTAGAGGAACAAATAGTTAAAGGATAATTTTCACTGCCATTCAAGATATTTCTGAGAGAGTGTTTTAAAGAATTTAAAGTCAGAACAGTTTGGGTTCAATTGTTGCACAAACCACTTAAATGCTGGGACACTATTCTCATCAGTGCCTTGCAAGAATATATTCCATATCCTTGTGGATTTATCTGGAAGATTTGGGGTATTGTGTTGAAGACTTCTTAATACAATGGAAAATAAATGGATCTGGAGAGAAAAGGCTTGGGTTCAAATCCCACATCTTCAGTTTGTTACTTTTATGATCTGGGACAATTTTGAACTTGATGACATCTAAGGTCCTTTTTAGCTATAAATCTATGAAGCTGAGTCCTCTGGGTATAACTCTAAGGCTATGGACTGAGCCTTGAACTTAGAAAACTCAACAGATAATATTTTTGATGCTATTGAGTTTCAGGGACAATGTTATTGAAATTGTTTTTATTTTGAAATTACATTAAAATAATGTAGACTACAAATCAAAATGAAATTTCAATTTCACCATACATAAACTTAGCTTAGTCATCAGGCAGTGTTTTGATGGAGTACAAAAGTACCAATAGGAAAATCAATTTGATATTCAACTATTAATTGGTCAAAAACATACTATTAAGTAAACTTTTTGTGTTCTCAAAAAGCTTACAATGTCACTGGAGAGATAGGGCTAATAGTCCTGAGACCTAGGTTTAAGTCCTAATTCTGGTACTTACTGTATCAGTTGTGCTACAATGGCTAGCACATAGTAGGCATTTCATAAATATTCATTATATTTGTCTATCTTTTGCTCTTTCTTTGTGTCTCTGTCTACCTGTCTGTCTGTCACTCTCCCTTAGTTTGGTTAAATCTTTAACCTTTCTCCAAGTCTTGCTTTGTATCTTCAACATATGAACAATCACTGAAGTATGAGGGCCCTAGTTAACTGGTTTGATTCTATGTTCCAAAGAGCATGACCTGGCAGATCCTTTATTATGAGAATATCAAACACCTAGATGCATATACAAAGAAGGAAACAAAGGACTACTCTCAAAAAACATTCTAGTAAGTGTGACATTTAGCTATATAATTATATATGTGTACATATATCACATATCTATTTCCACATAGATATTTGTACATATGAATAAATACCAAATAGTTAATAAATACTCAGTCACTGCACACATATTTATTAAGTGCCTACAATGTTTCAGGCACTGTGAGAAATGCAATATAGTTAAATACACAGGAGTAAAGGAGGACACTAGGCCCTGGGAGGAATCAGCAATGTTTTCATGCAGAGGGTGGTGGTGTATGATTTGTCCTTCATTCTAGAAGAGGATCATGGCATCAGGAAGATGATAACATGACTTTCAAATGAATTGGATTTAAGTGAGGAAGGGCTGTGCAAAGTAATCAGCCTCACTTTTTCCTCCGGGGCCATCTGGGTCCAGTGGCCAGATATAGATCAAGACAACTGAAGATGGTTCAGGATACAGTGAGAGGACTTGGCCTTTTTAGGCTAAGGGCTTTCTATTGTCTTACTTTGAGTGAGGCAACACCCATTCAATGAATAGGCCTGTTTAATAAGTAAGCCAAGGGATGGCATCTGGGAGGAGTCAATTGTAGGTGGGGGGAGGGGAAGTGTGACCAGTACACTGAGAAATAATTATTCGTGAGGAACAGAGGGAAAAGCCTATTTTGGTTGGATTGTAGAGTTTAGGAAGGATCATAATATAAAAACAGGCCCAGAAATCTAGGTTGATGCTACATAAATAAGAGTTTTAAAAGTCAAAAACAGTTTATATTTGACCTTAGAGATGACAGGGAGATGCTAGGACTTACCAAATTGGACAGTGATATGGTCAGTCCTATGCTTAAGGAAAAGTCACTTTATGGATGTTGGACTGGGATGAGGAGATCCTTGAGGCAGAAAGAACAATTAGTAAGCTATTTTAATAGGCTAGGGCAGGAGGATATGTGTCTGCAAAGTAAGGTGGTAACTGTGTGAAAAGAGAAATGGGTATTGATATGAAAGATGTTGAGGAGGCAGAAATGTTAACTAATTGGGTATGGAGGTTGAAGGATAATGAAGAGTTGAAAATGTCCAAGTTATAAACATGGGATACTATAAAAATAATATTGTCTCGGATTCATGTAGGGAAGTTTAGAAGAGTGGAGGTTTCTTGGGAAAATATAATGAATGATGACTGCTTTGGTTATGTTAAATTTGAGTTCTCTCCAGGATATTTCATTTGAAATCTCCAAAACGCAGTAGATGGTAGAAGACTTCAGCTCAAGGGAAGTACTAAGCCTGTGGATATTTAAATCTATATTATTATCTTCATAAAACTGATACTTATAAGTAATGTACTTAAGGAAGTCACAAAGAAATAGTGTTGAAGAAGAAAAGGTTGGGGGAAGACAGGGCACTGGAGAACACAGACAGTTAAAGGACATAATATTAATGATGAGTCAGCAAAAAAAGACTGAGGAGAGGTTACACAGATAAGAGAATGAGTAGAGAACAGTTTCACAAAAACTCAGTGGAAAATCTAAGTGAAAAAGGCAGTTAATAATATTAAAAGCATCAGAGAGGATAAGCAAGATGAAGATTGAGAAACACTATCATATCTGACAAATAAAAAATGTTGATGAGAACAATGTCATATGGGTGATGAGGTTGGAAGCATAATTGTAAAAGGTTATGAGGAGTAAGTGAGAGGAGATGAAATGGAGGTAATGAGCAACAGCAATTTAGATCTAGGAGACTAGGTAAAGAAGAAATGCTATGATACCTTCAGAGGTCTTATGTATGATCTAATGAAGTTTTCTCTTTAGAGGATGAGGGAGATTTAGGAATATTTGAAGACAATAAGTAAGGAACAAGTAGATAGTAAGAAGTTGAAGATTAGAGAAATAGAGGTATAAAGGTAATTAATTTAGCAGATATGGGTCCTTAGTAACTAAGGGCTTAGTACTTCCGTGAAAGAGGCAGAGGGTGTGAACTCTGTCTCCTTTGTGAAAGAAGCAGAAGGTATGAACTCTGCCTCCCCTTGCTGATGTGGCAGGAGGGGTTGGCAGAGAAAAGAGGCCAGTGTGTGTATATAAGAAGAATTCCAGAGATAGAGAATCAGAATCTGGAATTTTCCTCCTGGTGGCTCCTGGTGGAGGGAGCAGAATTGTCCCAGTATCTGGGAGCTGGGCTGCTGGACTGACAAATGAGTTGGAGTTTTCTATGAGATCAGAATCTGGTGAAGGCTGCCTGGAAGGCTGAGAAGGCTGCCAGGAAGGCCTCCTGGAAGGCTTCCTGGAAGTCCAAGATTTCTCCTAGGTCCTAGGGCCAGCCAAACTGCTGGAGGACTGAAGAAGCATGGCCAGGATAAGACTTTGTTTGTTCCTGGCTTGGTTGATCCTTGAGCTCCTGGTAACAGAAGTGGTGAAGGTTTTGAGATGTGGGGGACCCTGTGAACTTCAGTGTGTACATACCAGGAACTGCCCGGAGTACTAGACAAGAACCTGGGAGCTGTCTGCCCCTGAATCCAGGTGACTGGTGGATTCTGGTAGGAGGTGGGACCATGGAAGGGGATCCAGGGAATCTGAGAGACCACCCAGAGTCAAGATGAAGAAAAGACCTCTCCTTGGATATAGAATGCCCGATGAAATTGAAGTTTATTAGATACTGAGGAGTGGAGGGTTTGTGTCATTTTCTAATGACTGTACTTAGTGATTAATGATATTTAGTAATTGTGAATCTAGATAAG
>CM053585.1:280107792-280129960 GCA_028646515.1 Pseudochirops corinnae
AAAGCATCACATCAAAAACATATTATTATTGGTTATTGGTTAAAGAATTAATTTGGTAAATTAAATTGGTTAAACAATTAAAAAATACTTGGAAAATCGAGAAATCTGACAAAAAGAAAAAGAGAAAGACATACTTTACAACACACTTCCCCACATATTCTAAATGATTTTTGTGGACTTAATTTCAAAGATCATAGTATAAAAACATTAAAGGAGAAACAGGTATTATACCTATCACAGTTATGGGTAAGAAATGTATTCTTAACCAAATAAGAGATAGAAATAATCACAAAAAATAAAATAGATAACTTTGATTTCTTAAAACTGAAAAATTCTCCATAGATAATATCAATGCATCAAGGATAGGAAGGGAAGTGAGGGGATGAGAAAATATTTGTATCAAATTTCTGTGATAAGGCTATGGTGTCAAATATATAAAAATAAATAATAAATATATTTATGACTAATAGTCATTTCCCAATAGATAAATAGTGAAAGGACACAAAATATTATCAAAAGAATTGCAAAGTATTCAGTAATTGAGAAAATGTTCCATATCATTAGTAATGAGAGAAATAAAAATCAAAACAACCTAACCTTTCATCTCACCCTGGAAGTTCACAAAAATGACAATATTCCTTGTCAGAAGGGTTGTAGAAAGAGACATAATAATATTATTGAATCATGAAATGGTACAAACATTTTAGAAAGCAATTTGGAATTGTGGAAATAAGAAGGGACTAAAATATCCATATTCTTTAAATTAGAGACTCTATTACTAAGATTATCCCTCAAGGAAGTCATTGATAAGAAGAAAGTTGTAATATACTAAAATTATATATGGTAGCACACTTTAAATATATATAAAGTGTGCTACCATATACATACATTTATCTATATATGTATATGGTAGCACACTTTTTTTTGGCTACAATTATGAATTGTAAACAAAGTAGATCCCTATTTGTTGAGGAATAGCTAAATAAATTTTGGTACATTAGCATAATGGAATATTATTGTGGTGTAAGAAATGAATACAGAGAAGTAAAGAAAGATCTATGTGAACTGATAACAGAGTGAAACAATATACAAAGTAACTACAGTAATATAAATAGAAAGAATAACACATAAAAATGAAAAGTAAAAGTAATAAAATATTAAAGATCTAGTGGGCCTTGAATAAATATCATCTCTTTATGCATGTGGGAAGTTGATAGTTGTTAAATAATAGAGCTGGTTATCTTACTTTCTCAATGTATTGATCAATTGTATTGCCTTTAGTTCTGCTTGAAAAACTTTGTTGTTGTTTTTTTTAAATAAAAGATGGCTCTCAGGGAGCAAGAGACAGAGGGATACATGGGATACTATAGTATTATAAAAATATACATATATGTATATATTTATACACATACATACACACATACATATATGTATATGTATATATATACATACATACACATACATATATGTTATATATAAATTTATTAAAATAAAAATAATGAAATAAACTGAATCTTAAGTTCCAGGACAAGGTGTTATAATAGAGCAACAGAAGTTTTGGATGGATCTCCTTTAAAAAAAATTTTTTTTTTCTCTGTCATAAATAATCTAAGTCTCAGCACTGAACAAATTTTTAATGATTTTTTTTGAAGAATTCTAAACTGTCACACTACTGAACTTAAAACATTAACAATGCAAATAAAAACTCAGCAATAAAAAAAATAATGCATTTGAAGTTTAAAGTATGTTCTAGGGAAGACTTTCCTCAAGTCATATCTTATATAAAATTCAACAAAAATAATTGGCATTTTACCAATTCATAAAATTGTCTTTGGACAATAAATTCCATATTCAGGAAAGCAAAGTTTCAGTTCTCTTGCCACATTGTTTTTTCTTTTGTTTGTTTTCTTTTTTGCTCTTGCCTTCTTTATTCTGGGTGCTCACTTACTGTAACAAATTGGTCTAATTATAATTATATGGTTGATGTAAAGTAAAGCAAGGCGTACTAGAAAGCAATATATATGACTAAAACTATGTAAATACCACAATAATAAAACTGGATACTTTAATATTAAAATGAAAAAAAAAACAGATTGGTCATTAAGAATCACTCCTTTCTTTATGGAGGTGTGGAGACTATATCTATGGAATATAGCACAAGATGTCCAATACTTTTTAATGGTTCATCAGTTTGAGTGAGCATTTTTTTTCCTTCTTTGTTATAAAGTGTAGCTCTCTGGAAAGTAGAGGACAAAGAATATATTGGGAAATTTCATTGATATGAAGATTAAGAATATGAATTAAATTTTATTTTAAAAATAGAAATGCATCATTGTTTTGTGTAGGTAGTTCCATTTTAAGAATCACATCCTGAACATTCTTTCTGTTGTTTTCTTCAAAAGAAAAGTATAATTGAAAAACTTTTAGTTGTTTTACAAATCAGTCTATTATAACTCATATCACTTTGAGTTTCCATTTCAACAAGTCATTATTAATGCCTTACTGAAATTGATGAGAAAAAAAAACCTGTCAAAAATATTATTTTGCATTATGGTAATGAACCTATTGTAATTTCACTTATCAATAAAGAATCTATAAAGACAAAAGGAACCCAGCATGATAACTTGAAGTCAAAATATCATCTATATATCCTTTTTTTGCTCTACTTTAAAAAATAGTTATAATTTAAGTGAGGACATCATGGAATAATGGTCACAGACCTGATGTCTGAGTCAAGAAGACTTAAATCAAAGTTCTGTCTCTGAAAGTGCTGGCTGTGTTGTTGAGCAAGTCACAGAATCTCTCCATACTCCAGGTAACTCTCAGAATAGAAGTTAGAAAATAGATGTTGATCTAAATTGTGAGTGGGTATTTCTCCCTGGGGAGGCTCCTACGTGGATGAAATCAGAGACATGGTTAAAAAAATCTAAATTATACATAGGCATTAGTTGCTTGCAATCTTAGAAAATTAAAACATCAGACTCAGACAAATTCCATGGAAAATACATCATAAGCTTAGTGGAACTAATAACTCTGTGGGCTGTTATAACTTCAAACATGTAAAGGAGGGAGGGAAGATTTTAGGAAAAGAGATGGCCTCCAAAGTCAGTGTCCCAATACACCCTTTGAGAAAAGACTTGCAGAAAGATGGAAATGTTCTATGTCTAAAAATCATAAATAAAACATTTTTGGAGTCATGGGTGTTCTTAATAATATAGGTTTGATTCATCCTTTACCAAGACCATGCTGAGAAACAGTGTACTAGATGTTTTGTGATATCTATATGACACTATTCAATAGCAGGGAATCTAAATTCTATGAAAACTCACTGAGATAGAAAATTAAATTTGAAGAAACTCAGATCTTCATCTAAAAATTGCTGCTGTCACAAAAAGCACATGACCAGGGAAAACGGTCTTTA
Organism: Pseudochirops corinnae; assembly: GCA_028646515.1. Classification (NCBI taxonomy): domain Eukaryota; kingdom Metazoa; phylum Chordata; class Mammalia; order Diprotodontia; family Pseudocheiridae; genus Pseudochirops; species Pseudochirops corinnae. The sequence goes on from CM053585.1 coordinate 280,111,214, forward strand.
TAAATACTGTGATGATTTCTAAGCCATAAGACTGGTGGGGTGAGGTGGGGGGGAGGGGAGTTGTGAATCACATATTCTGAAAAAGAAATTCTTTATTTGAATCATAAAATATTAAACAATGACCAAGTCATTAATTGCATCCAAATTGTCTTTTATTTGCTGTGAAAGAAGTAGTTCTCTATGAAACTACAATCATGTCGATATGATGGAAAAGCGAGGGGGAACTCCACCTAAAGAGTGTTTATGAGAAAATAGTAATAATTATAATCAATCTTAAAGATAAGTTTTCAACATGAGCTAACTTACTCCTCTGGAATAATAAGGCTTGTTTATACAAATAACAAAACATTAGTCATTGTGTCTTATTCTCTTTCTAGAGTATAACTTCGTTAAATGTAGGGACCATGTCTTAATTTAAACTGTCTCCTCTAATGTTTAACATAGAGCTCTATCTAGAAAAAGTGATTTACAGAAAAGGTTTGATGGATGAAAAAAAGAATCAAGAAACTGTGAAAATGTGGCCTATTTACCTGATGACTTTTTTTTTTCATGTCCACAAGATGAGTGATCAGAGGCTTATTTGTTTTTCAACTTTTCATTCAGGCATTTTTTTCTTTTGAGTAGAATGGAACAAACAATATCTGGTCTTCATAGCTTTAGCGAAGTTGTCATTTGAATGATTGTACTATGTTTATATTTCTTCCCTCTATTCTGATGTAATAGGATATATTCTATATGAATTTAATTTGAATGAGTATTATTGTTATTACAATAACAACTACAACTGAGGTGGCGGCAGCTGCTGCTGCTGCTGCTGCTACTACCATCACCATATTGTTAGCACTTACTGGAAGATCATTCAGTTTAATTCTGTGCTGTTATCCTTTAGGCAATTAACATGAAGAAACACTTTGTACATATGGGCTCATTGAAACAAGTTTGGGAATACTCAACATTATCAAAAACACAGATGCAATAATAATGGCAATAAACATAAACTACACTATTTCTCATTATTCATTTTATCCCTGTCTCATTTCTATCACCAAGCACTTTGATTAAATAAGATTTGATTGAAAACTGTTTCTTCCTTCCTTTTAAAGCAAATTTAAGATTCTATTTACTTATGTGTGCTTAATGGAGGTCATGCTGAAAAATGAGCAGCAGTGTATACTGGTGAGACCATAAACTATGAAATGATAATAGTTAAGGTTATAATTTATTATTCTCTTTACATGAAATAGTGCAACTCAGCATGTTCATTGAATTGAAGATTATAAACAATATGCCTAATGTGAAAAGAATGCTCTTTCAAGTAAGAATTCAACATTAGAATCCTTGTTTTGTATGTTCTTTGGTTTGGAATTAGACGTAAGACCAAGCACAATATTGTATTCAGTTGATTCTTCATCTCAAAAGACATTTAAGATGACAGATAGCACATCAAAAAATGAAAAATTGAACAGTTTATACCGTTTTCTGAGAACAATTCCCTAAACATTAATATATTCACAAGTGTCTGATACACAACTGTGTATATTATGCTAAAATTACAAAATAAAAATATTCTTATTATATTACTACAAAATGTGCAATTAAACTATCTATTTATTTTATTATAAACTCTTTTAAACTTTAAAAACACTAATATATGATACTGAAGGAACCAAAAGCAATTGCATGTTTGTATTTTTCCTAATAAGATTTCAGAATATTTGACAGAGAGAGATCTTACTCCTCTCTGAATACTAAGAAACTTTAATGAGCCCTGGTTTTTGATCCACAGAATAAAAAGTAAGTTCTCCTAAATGCAAAAGGGTAAACTACACACACACACACACACACACACACACATACACACACACATACACATACACACACGCATGCATACACATAATCAACTAAATGCAACTTATATGTAATATTATAGATACTATGTATGTAATATATCTCTATTAGATTGAAGAAAGAAGTATTAAAATTTCAATCCCCAACGAAAGAGAATATTAACAAAATAATGGAAGTCTTACTTGTATTGACTTTGCTTCTTTGTTTAATAAATCAGATTTTTGTATTCACCCGGTGGAATTTCCAGAACCAAATCAATTATTCTAAGAGCATTTGCTTGCACAGTTCATACAAGATCACAGTGAAATGTAAGAGCTAGGCAGGGCTAACTTTTTTGGGTTGCTCTTGAAGGTATATTTTCTCTGGGTGATGGGAACAAAAGCACAGGCATCCCTTAGTATATGTTAAATACTTGGGCATCTCTGCATTTTCTTACATGATTCCTTAATGTTTTAAATTAGGTCTAGTCTATGATGTTCTTTTTAATGCCTAAGACTATTCACTAACATATTGGTGTACTGAAATAGCACCCTAATGATTTTTTAAAATTAACAACATTTTATTTTTTCAAATTTCCAATTCAATTACATGTAAAAATAGTTTTCAACATTTATCTTTGTGAGATATTGAGCTCCAACTTTTCTCTTTTCTTCCCTTTCCTTTCTCCCTCCCCAAGAAGCAAATAACTTGATATAGGTTATACATGTACAATCATTTAAAACACATTTTCACATTAGTTATGTTGTGAAAGAAGAAACAGAACAAAGGGGGAAAATGACAATTAAGGCAAAAAAAGTGATAATGGGATGCTTCCATCACCACGAAGATTTTATAGATCTTTTTTTCTGGATGTGGTCAGAATTTTCCATTCCCTTGGAAGAGTCTTGGATAATTGTATTGCTGAGAAGAGTTAAATCTATCATAGTTGATCATTGCACAATGTTGCTATTACTGTGCACGATGCTGTCCTGCTCCTGCTCACTTCAATAAGTATCAGTTCATGTAACTCCAGGTTTTTCTGAAATCTGCCCGCTCATCATTTCTTATAGCACAATAGTATTCCATTACATTCATATGCCACAACTTGTTCAATCATTTCCCAATTGATGGTCATCCCCTCAATCTCCAATTCTTAGCCACCATAAAAAGAACTGCTATAAATATTTTTGTACATGTAGGTGCTCCCTCACCCCTTTTTCTTGGATCTCTTTTGAATACAGACTTAGTAGTGATATTCCTCAATCAAAAGGTAGACAAAGTTTTATAGTCCTTTGGGCATAGTTCCAAGTTGCTCTCCAGAATGATTGGATCAGTTCACAATTCCACCAACAATGCATTAGTTTTCCAACTATCCCATGTCTTCTCCACAAAGTATAATTTTCCATTTCTGTCATGTTAGACAATATGATAGGGGTGAGGTGTTATCTCAGAGTTGTTTTAATTTGTATTTCTTTAATCAATAGTGATCTAGAGTATTTTTCACATAACTGTAGATAGCTCTAATTTCTTCATCTGAAAACTGCCTGTTCATCTCCTTTACCATTTATCAATTGGGGAGTGACTTGTATTCTTATAAATTTGACCCAGTTCTCTATATATTTTAGAAATGAGGCCTTTTTCAGAGACATTGGCTGTATAAAAAAAAATGTTTCCCAGCTATTTGTTTTCCTTCTAACTTTGGTTGTACTGGGTTTAATGTAATCAAAATTATACATTTTGCATTCTGTAATTATCTCTCTGTCTCTTGTTTTGTCATAAATTCTTCCCTCTTTCACAGATCTGAGAGGTAAACTATTACTTGCTCTCCTAATTTGCTTATTGTATTACCCTTTATTTCTAAATTGTGTACTCATTTTGACCTTGTCTTGGTATACAGTGTGAGAAGCTGGTCTATGCCTAATTCCTACCATACTATTTTCCAGTTTTCCCAGCAGTTCCTCCCAGAAGCAGGAGTCTTTGGATTTATCAAAGTCATTAGCTACTTTGTCATGTCTACCTAACCTATTCCACTGATCCATCATACCATTGCTTAGCCAGTACCACATAGTTTTGATGGTTGCTGCTTTATAAGATAGTTTTAGACCTGGTGTGGCTAGTCCACCTTCCTTGGCATTTAAAAAAAAATAATTCTCTCGGTATTTTGACCTTTTCTTCTTCCAGATGAATTCTGTTTTTATTTCTTCTAGATCTATAATATGATTTTTGGTAGTTCTGTGTGACACTAAATAGGTAAATTAATTTAGGTAGAACTGTCATTTTAAATTATATTAGCTCAGCCTGTCCATGAGCAATTAATTTTTCCCAATTGTTTAGATCTGACTTTATTTGTGTGAAAAGTATTTTGTAATTGTGTTCATATAGTTCCTGGGTTTGTCTTGGAAGGTTGACTCTCAAAATATTTCATATTGTGTACAGTTATTTTAAATGGAAATTCTCTTTCTGTCTCTTGCTGCTGGGTTTAATCCTAACCATTCTTCTTGACATTATTCTCTCCATCTTCCAATCTATTTTTCTCTGGCAAAAACTCAAGCTTCTTCTCTTTTTTTGACATTCAATGCCCTCCAGAATATTTTGACACTTTTTTTTCTGACACATTTGACATTAATTCTTTCCCTATACTCTAAACCCTAGGCTAAGCGTATTATTCAGTTTCCCAAACATACCATGAATTTTCCTGCCTTCCATTTTTTTCAAAAATTTCACTTAGTATCCTCTGATTGAAACAAACCTTATTCCCTTCTTTAATTAGAAAACCATTCCTTAAATCCAGTTCAAATTACTTAAGGACTTTGGATAATGTTACGACTAGTCATGATTCCAAAGGACCAATGAAGAGGCAAGGTATCCATATACTGGCATATAGAATTGATGTACTGAAGACACCAAATAAGAGGTATATTTTTGGATACAGCCAATGTTGAAATGTAGACTGATTGACTGTAAATTTATTATAAGATTTTTTTATTTTCTTTTTCTTAGGGTGAGGTAGGAAGAAGAGATTTTATTTTTAAAAAAACCTGGTTAATAGAAAAAAATAAAAAGAAATGCACATCAAATTATACTTTCCAAATGAAGCCTTATTTGATCTTCCATCAGTAACCATTTTACCCTTTAGATTACACTTAATACTCTGTCTCCAACTCTCTTACTTATTTTACATGATATTGTATATTAAAGTAATTATGTTTGTATCTTTCATTTCAACTAGCATATAATTTCCATGAGGTCAAGCACTTAGGAAATGTGAGCTGAATTTAATTGAATTGATTCTGGCCTAGAATAGCTGCATATATACTTAAAGATTCAGTGAATATTGCATATTTTTTATTGTGCCACACCATATTGGCATCATGAACACTATGGAGTTTTTTCAAATCTCTTCCTAGCAGTGTAATGGTTTTCATTCTTTTGTGGAATTCTCCTGGATTCCCCGAAGGCTAGATAATGGACTGGTGTCAGTTATGTAATATAAATGGAAAAGAGAGTACTTTTTAACCCATTAGATCTTAAACTATTCAAGGCCAGAGACTGTCTTTTGCTTCTCTTTCTTTCCCTACCACTTAGCCTAGTGTCTGGCACATAGTAGGCTTAATAAATACTTTTTGATTGAATGACCTTTCTTTATATACTTTATTACACACATCTTGAAATCAGTAAAACATATTCAATCCCTAATCTTTTGATTGGAAATTGGAATTGGAAAAATTGAGTTTGGGGTGAGGAATGAGTCATTGATATTGATGATATTCAGATCTGGAGGTACAATTATTTGACTTTATAGCAACCAAATCATCAAGGACAGGTTTGTTTGTTTTTTTTTTTCATTTTTTTGCAGCATTAATCTGTCTCTATACAACTGTGAATTGATGAAGCAAGTAGTTCAATTAATATTTTAAAAAATAACAATTCATTCACTGAGGGTATGGGGTGAAGACAAGCTCCTTGAATCAATGTCACCAAAAGACTTAGTTCATTTATTTAAAATATGTTACTTAAATAAAATGTTTCTAAGCACATGTGCACACACAGCTAGCTAGCTAGATATAGACATGTACAACTATTCAACATCATGAAGATACATATATGCTGTAAATATTTCCCCAAGTCTATCTAGATGTTGGATTTTTGACACATTGAATCTTGAAAACATAGCTATCCATAAGAGTCATTAGTGATCAGGTTTATCCTAATGAGTTTGGATAAATACTTAGTACTTAGAAAGTGAAAACAACAACAAAATATCACAATTATGAATCCTCCAGCCTATGGCCCAGTCACTCTCTTTGACAATGGCCACAGGGGATCGTTACTGAGAGGATGCAGTTAGCTTCCATGATATTAAGTAAAAATATTAAATATTTTCCCCCAAACACCTCTTGTTCACCTTATTAAACTGTTTGGTATCTACCAACTAGAAATGTGCCCAGCTAGCTATTTCTTCCAATTTGTTATCACCTCTTGGACTAGTGAGTTTTTTTTTGATTAGCCACCAGAATTTTCGTTTATTTGTCCTAAAACTACTATTTTCTGATTTCAAAGAGATTCTCATCAAGCTCAGAAGAACATATTCCAGTGGAAAGTAGCCTTCTATTTATGACACCTGAAAGCTAAAGCCAAACATGACAGTTAGAAAACACTTTAATCTTCTAGCATTTCACTATATTCATAAAGGTAATAAACTCGTCTAGTTTGCATCCTTTTTTAGTGAATGTAGCATTCATCCTCATATCCTCAATGACCTGTTTTGTTCACCAAATTGGTCAGAGATAAGCAGTAATGTTGTACTAGTCCAAGGCAAATATAACTGTTAGCAGCTTGGCAGCAACCTATTCAGGTTGATGTTTATACAGAAAAGGGTGCAAATATTTATTTCACTAGGGCTATTTAATTAACTTTATTGACTAAAGGAAAATAAAATTGTTTGGGCTTTTGCAGTGGAAAGACCACCAGATATTGAGGTACAGGTTACAATCCTAGTTCTGCCATTTCTTTCCTGCATGAATTTGGGCAAGAATCTTTTCCTATCTGGTGTTTAGTTTTGGTTTTCTTATCTATTGAATGAAGAGGTAATACTCAATGACTTCTGAGTCCCTTTGTGACTCTAAAACTTTGTACTTCTATAAATACTTTAAATAAACTGAGGGGGAATCAATCAACAAGTATTAAGTAAGCAGATATTGTACAATAGGAGCTGGGGACAGGAAGAAAAAGTGAAATGTGATTTTTCTCCAAGCAACTGAACTTTTAGGGGGAAAAACATGCATATGAAATAGTACATAAAATGAAGACAATTCAGTTAGGCAAAGTGGGGGTGGGGGAGATAATAGCATTTGAGAAGACCAAGGAAAGCCTCATTTAGAAGGTGACACAAACTGAACTTTGAAGAAATATGGAAATGTTAAGAAGTTAAGGAAAAGAAGAGCATCTCATGAGTCAGGAACAATCTATGTAGAGGGACAGAGGCTGGCAGCATGGAATCATGTGTGAGGAACAGCTAAAACTTTAGCTTTCTGACACTAAAACCTCAGAAAAGAAATTTGGATTCAGTCTGCAAAGGTCTTAAATGACTAATGAAGACTTTATATTTGACGATAAAGGTAATAGTACAACACTGGAGTTTACTGAACAGTGGAGTGATGTGGGCAGTTATGCTGTAGGACTTTATTTAGAGATTTGGGGGAGATAATGAGGGGAATAAGGAGTCAACTGAGTACATCTTCACTTAGAGGAAACCATTTCACACCTCCCTCTCTAGTTATAAAAATCAATACATAAATAGTTTCAACATGTAAATAATACTTTATTTTTTAGATAACTAACATTTCACCAAGAATCTTTTTTTCTATTCAAAGGAGAATTGGGAAAAACATGATAGCAAAATGCAGTGTTCCTATTTCACTGTACATCTGCAAACACATCACAAGGGTCACTTCATGGTGCGACTTAAAAAAAATCTCATAGATCCAGTAAGAGATTATAAACATCATGTAACTAGCTACTTAAGTTTGTGACAGAAGATGCTTAAAAACATACCATTTAGGTAAAATCAAAATGTTTTGAAGCAAGTTTGAGGGGACTAACTTGCTCCTCCAGTTTTTATATAATGCTAATTCTCCATAACGTCCTGGAAATTGCCACAATATTTGAGGGTTACACAGATATCTGTCACATTTTAGGTGAAAAATTATTAGTCAGAGAAGTTTTTTTTTCTTTCTCTCTTTTTCTCTTCCCAAGCCACACAGGAAGGAATCTAGAATTTTTCTTACAGTGTGTGGTCACCACACATATGGCGGCTTGGTGGAACAGTAGACAGAGTACTAGATCTGGACTCAGGAAGCCATGACTTAAAAATCTGGCCTCAGACATTTACATTTATATGACTTTGAACAACAAGTTACTTTATCTTTGTTTCCCCAACTATAAAATGGTGATAGTAGCACAAACCTCCTAGAGTTGTGAAGATCAAATGAGATAATATTTGTAAAGCACTTAACACAGGCTGGACACATAGTTGGCACTTAATAAAAGTTTCTTTCTTTCTTACCTTTCTTGCTTTATTTCTTTTTTCCTTCCATGTTTGCAACCCTTCCTGAATGCTTCCTACATTCCTTTCTTCTTAGTAGGGTCTAGTAAGGACCACGAGACAGGTGAATTTCTTGTCTTATTAATAATTTTAAAACTAATTTGATCACAAAATTAAAATTGTTTGTAGTTCAGACAAGGAAAAAATGGGTATTATACTTTGAATTCAAGTTAAAAGGATAATAGAGTATGAATACTATAGAGGATTGATTCTGCTTTCTCCTCTTACAGATGTTTTCCTAAGTCACAGTATACCAATGAGGATAGACAAGTCAAGAGAGCTATCTCACATTCTTTATGTTTCTCTTTGATAACAATAATTTAATCACCTTAAATTTCTAGTCTAAAATGGAAACAATTCCTTGCTTGAATACTCTATAAGCATTATGTTTACTCTACTAATAATAGCTAGCAGTCACATTGAATTTTAAGGTTCAAAAAGCTCTTAATGTATAATACAGATTTTAGTACTCATAGCCACTCTGTGAGACAGATTTTATTATTATGTCCATCTTGCAGATGTGAAAATTAAGGCTTATAGAGGTTAAATGACTTCCCCAAGGTCACACAGTGCTTGAGATAGAATTTGATCTTAGGACTTCTTGACTCTGAGTTCAGTACTCTATCCTTTGTATCATTATTTTATCCAAACTTGAGGCCATAAATGAATTGTGAAAAAAAAAAATTCTATAGATACTATGTCCTTATGACTCTGATGTCTTTTTTTTTTAATGTTTGTTGGGTAAAATTGATGCTAAGAAAAATTATTAAGTAGATCATTGGTCTTGGTACCTTTCATGACCTCCTCCAATTGGTTCTGATTTAAGCCAAAATGATATTTCCCTTAGAAGAGTAAGTTAGAAGGAAAATACAATGTGCATGTTTTTAGATTCTCTCTTTTGAATAGAGTTGCAAAACGAAAGGATGTAGAGTGACTGGATATTGCTATAAGGACAAATAATATATTTATAAGAAGTGGGGCATATAGAGAAATGAAAGTGCACAATTGAGGGTACATTCTAATGGAAGAAACTGAGAATTTTCAGTTGGAGGTGTAAGCATTGTCGGTGATGATGAGCTCAAGTATATGAACTTCTTTATGTGTGGTTGAGGTAAAACGAAGATGAAGGTCATTGGTGTTGAAGAAGCTGCTGAACTCGCAAACACTCTTGCTTGGCTGATGGGATGCCAACATGTACTGAAGACTTCAAGTGAAATGGCAAAGGTTAAGACAGGGAAGAAGACTATGAAAAAAATACTGAACTATTTGTGAAAAATGTGAGAGTAAACTAGAGAGAAAGAGATAAATGCTGCCAAAATCTGGCTAGGTTGACAAATTTAGAAGGCATAAACCTCAAATATCATTCTCCATTTCCAACTCTTCCCACTCTAATTTTATTCCTCTCTGACATGTACAAAGGATATGTATAGAGCCGTATAGTGGTATACTGAGAAATTCAGGCTTGCTGTGGAATAAGGGATACTCTTTACCTCATCATGCACTGCATAATTTATATACTCTTTCTGTTTTTTCTGGGAACATGGAATTTCGAGTAAAAAAATTATAAATTCAGTGATAGGTAAACTTTTATTGTCACATTAAGTTAATCAGCCTGAAATAAACAGGAATGTAGCACTGGTGCTCAGAAATAGACAGCCATTACCCTGCAGTGTTTTTCTTGAATATTTTTAACATAATGGTAGTAATTTATATATAATCTTCAACTCAGTAAGAAGGCTATGCTTTAGTAAATCAGTTAAAGGAAATAATGGATTTTGGTTCTTGCTATAAGTGTTCCAATTTACTTATTGGGTAAGATTTAAATGTGTTTGATGGACTAAAGATGCTACTTTCAAATTGCTCTTTTGCAAATACACATAAGTCCTTAAAATTTATATTGAAGGAAATCATCATCTTTGACCTGTGAAAGTCATGGGATGATAAATCTATTGGATGATCTGAACATGGATTTGGATATTTGATACTTTGGATTATATGTCTTGGAAAAGATTACTAGTCAGTTTATGGAACTTTGCTCTGAGGGAAATTATGGTTTTATATGAAATATCCAAGCGTAATTTGGGTCAGATACTAATATTCAAACTGAATTTTTAACTTTATTTTTATAAATAACACACACACACACACACACTCTCTCTCTCTTTCTGTGTGTGTGTGTGTGTTTCTAATAGAATACGTTTCATACATCCCTCCTGTAAAGGGATCGAGTAGATCAAGTAGAAATTATCTCACAAACATAACTCATCTTATACACAGAGTAGGCAAATGGCTTTGTTGTATGATTTTAGAGGTGTTAAAGAGCTCTTTCCAAAATTTTATCTGCATCAGGTACAATGGGAATGGGAATTTGAAGGTCTTCTCTGCCCCGTAATAGACCTGGGGGGGGGGGGGAATTTGAAGACATTCACTACTTTGCCCCCTAATTGGCTGAATATAATCACATGGAGCCTGTGATGGAGGGAATTTGCTGAAGGAAGGGTGGAGCAGAGCCCACAGGAGGCTGGGAATCAGAGCCAGAGAGATGGTGGGAGAGAGAGGTGCTCAGGCAAGGATAGAGAGAGGTTTGTGAGTCAATATTGATCTTGTATTGGTTTGTTGGAAGGTTAAGGGATGGTGTGCTCTCAGCACTATTATGGCTTCTTATTATCTTTGTTTCTATAATGCAATCAGCTTACCGGTTTTGGGATTCACTTTTCTGGTGTCTAAATAAATGCTTCTGTTCTGTCCACTAGATGGAGAGTTTGGTATATTTTGAGATTGAATGTCACATGACATTTATAGTCACAATTTTGATTGTGATCATGAGCAATGTAAAAATTGCATTGGCACTACATTTGATGACAAGGATGGGATTGCAAAATATCAGACCTCTAGGCTGAGGCAGAAGGGGTTTAGAAGAAGAAATGGCTATCCCAGGATGGGAGGATTTGCCTTATACCTCCCTAGCAAGGGAGTAGTCTAAAAGGACAGGGTTCTGTGAAAACTGGAAAAGAGGGTGCAGCAGGGAGGACCTTAGAGATTTAGAAACATGTTTGCAAAGAATAGGGAGGCAGTGAGCAGAAGAAGCTGGGTTTTACTAACAAGCTACCATATTGTGTGTAAAAGCAGAGCCAAGTTTTTACAAGATTTGGCTAAGTTCCAGAATTTGAGCCCACCTTTAGAAGAGCAAGCTGAGTCTCAGGTGGTAGAAAAGAGAAGTGGAGAGTCTCTGGAAGAAGAGAGGGCTATTGTGCATTTGGCTCAGAAAAAGAAGAAAAAAAGTAACAGGAGGAAAGTTCATACAGCTTTGGTAGAGTCTGAGCCCAGTTGCTACAGCAAGGACTGCCAGGAGAGTGACACACTATTACAGAGTGATACATTGTTTCATGGTGAAGCTTTTATAAGGGCAGAAGCTGCCCCATACTGAGAAGAAGGGAGGAGAGTCAGGGAGGGCAAGCAGTGTTCAAGCAGATACTAGAAGGTTTCACTCAACAGGAGAATACTGATATTTTGAGCAGATTCACCCAAAGGATGGGAGAATCCTCAGTTTCTTGGATGATAAGAATCAGTGATGAAGGAGCTGCAGGGTAGTGATAGATTGTGTGGACTGCTTGAAATTTATAAGTATTTGTCTAGCAAACTTTTGGAGATTTTCATTTGGCAGGATGCCAAATGCAATCAATCTGGTAGCTTCAGCTGCTAATGGATGCAATAGAATGCATCCTGCTGATTCTATGTGGTCTAGTGGAGACAGATCATGGTACTTGCTTAGAGACTGTATGAGAAAGTTGAAAGAAGAAATAACGAAAACTGATATCATGATTGGAGAGGCAGATAGGTACCATGATATCCCCTTAGCAGTTCCTCATAGAATTATCATGGTGAAGATATCTCTTCCCGCTTATAAGCACCTACTTCTGACCCTACTAATTGGTGAAATAGGGCACCCTCTTTCAGAGGTGCTGAATAAGATTTCACAGCTAAGTGACTTTGGAAAAAGGGAAAAAAGATAAATTTCTACAAGAGAGAAGAGTAAATAGCTGGTGGATTCAAAGTCAGAAGAGATTGCCAAGAAAAGACCTGTTTATTGCACTATTGAGAGCAGGGTTTTTTTTCTTTTTAGAAAAATTGATGGCATTTCAACTAATGAACTATACAAAATGCATTAAGAAAATGGGCTTGATATAGATGAAATAGAGAAGTAAGAATTGCCCTTACTGATGCTCCTGAACCATTGTATCCAAGTTTGTCACACATTCAGGGGGACTCAGATTAAAGAAAGTGTTGGGATAGGTGGAAGTGGTCAGTGTGCTGAACTTGTGCCAGTGTATCAAGCCATTGGAATGGAATGAGGAGGACAGTGTCATATATTCTACCATGAATGAGGCTATGATAGTGAGTCCATGTACTCCAGAGTCTTAGTTGACCCTACATTTGTCTCTTTGGGGTTTTTGTCTGTTAAACTTGTTTGTGAGATTTGTTTTCAGCAGGAATGGTACCCTCCACCTGTAGAAGCCTGATTGCTTAAGCCAGATGTCATCCCCTGATGTGCTGCCTCTGGACCTGGTGTTGACCAAGTTTCAGATAATAGCTAAAGAAATGAACTCTTGAATGGGACCTATTGGGACAGGGACAGGTCTACATCCAATTTCAGCTTGAAGTAGCTTTGGAGAAGAGACTTTTGGCAAGATGGTGGTGTAGAAGCAACAAGGTTCCGCAGCTTCCACATAGCTACCTTAAATACCCATAAAACATAACTCTAAACAAATTTTAGGGCTCCAAAATTCACAAAAATACACCTCTTGAGGAAGGCAACTTGGCAGGAGGGGCTTCTCACAGCATACTGGGAGCCAAAACCAGCCCAGCCTGAAACCGTGGCTTGGTCCTGGGGTGGCCAAGATGAGCCACAGTTGAAGCCTTCTGGAGAATGGATCAACTGCAGCTGTGGAAGTTTCCAGAATTATCAAGCCATAAGAAACAAGGACTAAGTGAAAGGTCAGTGGAACTCATCTAAATTTGGGGGAGAAAAGCAGTCTGGCTAAACTGCCTCCAGGGCAAAGAAGGTGAGGAAATGGCATCCCTGCAGCCACCTCCACATGGCTGCTTCAGAGCTCCTGGACTGCAGACTGCAGGGGGCCAAGCAATCATTCAGAGGCTAAGTGCTCTTGCATTGAGCGGCTTGGATCCAGATTAAAGTCTTGGGTGGTGGTATCTATCTGAGTATGTGTATATATGAGTACATAGAGGGCACAGGATCAATTGAATAGGAAGGGACGATACTCTAAAAGGTGAAATTCTGAGGTGGGAGAAGATTAGAATGAGAGGAGATAGGGAGAGACAGAATGGGGAAAATCATCTCATATGGAAGAGGAAAGAGGTAATAGTTACAATGGAGGGGAAGAACAGGAAGGCAAAAGGGAAAGGGTCAACCTTACTCTCCTTGAATTTCGCTAAGTGAAGGAATGACATAAACTCTAAGCTGGGTATCTGGCCACACAGGAGACTAGGGGGGGATGAGGATGAGAAGTAGGATGACAGAGGAGAGGGCAGGGTAGGGGGGAGGTTTGCTGGAAGTACACACTTATGTAAAGGGACAGGGACAGGGACAGGGTAGAGAATAGAAAAAGGGGGGAGGATAGGAAGGAGGGACATATAATCAGTCTCTCACATTATGCTCACTGTGGAGATGTTCTGTGTAATTACACATGTACAGCCTGAATTTAATTGCTTGTCTTTCCAGTGTGGGTAGGTGATGAGGGAGAAAGGGAAAGAATCTGGAGTTTGGGGTTCTATGAGCAAATGTTAAAAATATATATGTATATATATAATTATTTTTAACTACATCCAACTGGTAATTAAGGGATACAGGCACTGTGGTGGGGAGATCCATCCTGCCCCACCAGAAAGTTGGAGGGGTGAGAGGGAGGACATAGGAGATAGCAGATTGGGGGAAGGATTATTCAGTGGGATGGTTGTTTTGAGGTGTTGGGTAAGGGAAAGATGAGGAGAAAATTTGTAACTCAAAATCTAGTGGAAATGAATGATGTAAACTAAAATAAATAAATTTATTTATTTATTTTAAAAAAAGAGAACTTTGACACTTATCCCAAAATTTTTAACCCCCTTTGTTTGAGAGGGGTAGGATGGGGTTCTTGTGCTGAAGCCCCCACCCTACACTATTGTTTTATGTGCAAAGTTTTTGTACTATCCCTGTTATACTGTTGCAAAGTTTTATTGACACAATTTTTTCCACCAGCTATCGCTAAACTCTCACTTATTATCAATGTATTTTTGCTATGTAAAGGACATGAAAGATCTTGGGACTGAATTTAATGGGAATGGGAATTTGAAGATCTTCCCTGCCCCTTAAAAGACCTGGAGAGAGGATTCAAAGACCATCCCTGCTTTACAATAAATTCTGTCCCCTAACAGAGTGAATGTAATCACATGAAGCCTGTGATGGGGGGAATTTGCTGAAGGGTGGAGCAGAGCCCACAGGAAGCTTCCCTGCTGTGAAGATAAACTCTGCCCCCAATAGGCTGACTGTAGTCACATGGAACTTGTGATGGAGGGAATTTTCTGAAGGGTGGAGTAGAGCCCAAAGGAAGCTGGGAATCAGAGCCAGAGTGATGGTGGGAAAAAGAGGTGCTCAGGCAAGGAGAGAGAAAGATTTGTGAGTAAATTTTGTTCTTGTATTGTTTTGTGGGAAGGCTGAAGGATGCTGGGTCTCTTAGTGTTATTATGGTTTCTGAATATCTTTGGTACTATGTTGAAATCAGCTTACTGGTTTTGGGATTTGGTTTTCTGGTGTCTAAATAAACGCTTCATTTATTTCCTCCATATGGAGAGTTTGGTATATTTTGTGATTGAATGTCATGTGATATTTATAGTCACTGTTATGTAGCTAATATTTGTGGTATTTTGCAATATAAAATTTTACTATTGTCAGGCATTAATCCCATCAATAAAAATCAGGGTACTAATGAGAAAAGAAAAAAGGGAAAGAAAGAAAGGGAAAGAAGGAAGGAAGGAAAAAATGAAGGAAGAAGGAAGAGAGGGAAAGAGAGAGGCAGGAAAGAAAGAAACAGATACAAAGAATGAGCTGAATGGGCACTCCTGAGAAATTTATTTAAATATCTTTGCTTAGGAGGACAACAGGAGACTCATTCTGCTGTTCTTATTGTTAGAACACAGAAAATGTACTTTTCAAAATCCACTTTGAATAAAATGGATGACTTTTGTGGCTCCCACTATCTCTGAGATTTGGTGGCTTTACAGTCACAAACTCATCTTACAATTTTTGGTCTAAGACTCTAGACACAAAAGTTATACGAGCTCATGTTTCTATTCTGAATTGAGGTATCTGAATATGTAAGTAAATCTTCCTGGTGTAGCACTAATATGAGAAGTAGGCTGATTAAAAAGAAAATTAGACAAGATGTGTTATATGATTAGGATTAGGTCCATTACCAACAACTAAAGTCAGCGAAAAGGTGCTTCCCTTTGAATAATCTGGTTCTGTTCCTTTATTTACTGGCTTTGTCTAAGACTTAAGAGGAAGAATTAAAACTGACTCACCTCTTCAAGTGTAAGATGGGGTTGATGGTGCTATTTCACCTCATTATGATGAATGATTCCCAGACAAATCACTTTAGCAGACTGGGAGTCATATGTTGAAAATTTTATTAAAAATACGTATATTAATGCAGCAATGTTATTTTTAGACAAATATATTATTGGTAATATCTGTGTGTATGGAACGAATTTATTGAACTATGAATTACATAAGTATGTTTCCCCCAAACAATCATTTGAGCTAATGCACAGAAGCAAACATGAGAAAATCTTCCCATACTAGGACATGACACTCGTCATTAAATAATAATTCTAATGAAAACAGCTAAACTTAATGATCAATGACTCCTTCATGGAAAGTGGTAAATTTGTCAGAAGAAAGAACTTCAGGGACCCACATAAAATTACTGAATACTCAAGCTAATATAAAAAGTATTACTAGTATATATAGCCATATCAATTTTTTTCAATAGACTCTTAAATTCATATATACTCACACATGTCCACACATTGCAAGCCACTATTTCAGGTTATGAAATTGCAAAATATAAAAACACACATAAACAAAGAAAACCTTAGGAGTCAAAACTATCCCAGTTCCTGGACTGAGATTTCAATTTTTATAGAAACAATTTGCTTCTTTGAAATCTAGTATTTTTCTTTGTGCTCCATACAGAACATTTGCAAGTGCTAATCTAGTCAGAGTAAGGGTTCTTAAACTTAATGTGAAATTGCTAAGGATACAGTATTTTGATGTTGGAAGGGGAAGGAAAGATTATTTCATTAATGTAGGGAACTCCCAGTGAGAAAATTCCCTCTAAAATTCATATTGTCCACCATTCAGCACCTTCTCTTAACTTTCTTCAGGCTCAGTTTCCTCAAGTGTAATATGATGATAATAATAGCACCTACCTCATAGGGTTGTCATGAAGATCAAATGAATTAACACATATTACAGCTTACAGTCTAATGGCTATGTCCATTATGCTTCACAAGGACACATAAGAAAATGAAATCTTACAATTTATGTACAAAAAGAACATAATCTGATATTTGAGATCAGAGAATACAGAAAATCAATAGGATCCTTTCCTTGCTGCTCTCAAAATTCCTTCTGTAATCAAAGAAGTCCCTTTATTATTATTTTTTAAGAATTTAGGATTGAAGCAATATAGATAGAAAAAATAAGCTAACTTCAATGTTACCTTTTTGGATAATTTTTTCAAAAGATGTATCTTTTTGTTGTTGAATTTTTCTCAAAATTGTCTAAGTTCAAAATTAGTCTATAATATTTTGTGGAATTTGGTGATGCTGATCATATGAAAATAATTTATGGAAACTTAAATAGCAAGGATCAAATAATAATAAGCATTTCTCTGAATAACATTCATCACATTACTAGTAACTGATTTAACATTCATCTACAACCGCTGATCATTAATCTATGTCTCTAGATACACAAGTGCAAAATCTCCAAGTTAGAAGGGGTCTCTAGCCCATCAGAAACAATAGCCCCTTTACAATATCACAGACAAATTATCATCACATTTTTCTTTGAAAACTTCCAGTGAAAAAGACTGAACTAATTCCAGAAAATCAATCATCGTAGTAAACTTATACACAGCTTGAATTGTCAGAATTTACACACACACACACACACACACACACACACACACACACACACACACACACACACACACATAGTAACAGAGAGTCAGAGAATGACAGACAGACAGACAGAGAGGGAAGGAGAAAGGGAGGGAGGGAGGAAGGGAGGGGGGGAGGGAGGGAGGGAGAGAGAGAGAGAGAGAGAGAGAGAGAGAGAGGTTCCTCTGCAGCTTCTATCCTTTGTTATTAGTTCTTCCCTCTGGGGACTAGCAGAACAAATCTATGTGACAAGCTTTCAAATACTTTATTGTACACTTATTATGTGAAAAGCACTATGGTATGCGTCTGAGTGAGTGATATGGAAAGAAATAGGAGGGCCAACTCCCATTCCACAGTAGGTAAATGGTCATAAGATGTGAACAAACACTTGCCAATGGAGGAGACAGAAATTGTTAATAAATCTTGAAAAAGTTCTCTCCATCACTAATAATCAAAGAGATTCAAATTTAAAGAACTTTGAAGCAGCATGTCACAGCTTTAACAAAAATAATTAAAGTACTATAACACAAATGTTGGCAGGATTGTTAAGAAATGGATACATTCTTTTAATGCAGGTTGAATAAGAGAAACAATCTTTTTATGGTGCAATCTCTAAGTATGTGATAATAATCAAACCCCTTTAACCCATTTATTTCATTGTTAGAACTGTGCTTTGATAATTGTACCAAAAACAACAAAGAAAACAGTCTGTTCAAAGATTTTTATATCAGGATTATATATAATTACTTTAAAAACACTTCGAAATTACTTAAATGTGTAATTATAGTAGGATTATAAGTGAAATAAATTGTGGCACATTAATGTAATGGAATACAATAAAGCACATGCAATGGAGAAATATTTTAAAAAATCTAGAAAAAACATTATGATATAATTTGAAGTGAAAAAGTGAACCAGAAGAATGGTGTATATGGTTATTCGTATTATTATGATCACATGAAGAAAAGTAGAAGAATATAAATATATATGGAATCCCGACACATTCTGAGAGGAAAGAACTTTAAAAATGCTATGATACTCAGTGCACTGAAATTAATATAAATATGAAGAATTATTATACAAATAATAATTTG
>CM053585.1:280130460-280155845 GCA_028646515.1 Pseudochirops corinnae
CACTAATTAACGAATGCCAATGAAATTGAGTCTTTTTGTAAGATGATGAGCCTTTGATGATAAATACTTTTCCTTCCTAATTTTTTTGGGCATTATTTAAAACACTTCATGCCCCAAAGAATGCTGGACATTTCAAATTCAACTTACTCAGAGAGCAAACATAGTTAAGGTGTTAAGACTAATGTGATTGGTAATGAAATTAAACAGATGAAAGCTTTCATTAAATTTTATTTATAAAATGTTGTCCTCAGCCTGATAGTAAATTCCTATAGCAATCATTTTCAGAAAGGCAGAAAGATGACAATCTAGAAGTGCAACAGAGTGTACCTAATTCATTCCAATTCACAGAGTAATGCATTCTAGTCTCCAACGCAAGAATCCAATCTACTGGATGCTTAGTAGAGTTGAAACAAAATCACAGCCCCAGAAAACTGACATTGTCTATTTCGCTAAATAGAGAAGTTCTTTAAATAACTTTTTTCATGTATTTCATAGAGTTTGCTATGCTTTATTTACCAAACTATACATTATGATAGTAGAGCTACATTATCTACATGGTACAACATTCATTTGTAGTCTCCAGTCTTTTCTTTTTTCAACTACATTCATAGCAATTAAGGTTGCTTAATAGTGAATGAGCCTCCAGAACCCACCTGATTTTTTGTAATGGATTAAAAACTTTTTTATTCAGTTGGCTGAAGCTTCTGGAAATCAAGGGTAATGTGTAAAACATGCAATTGGCTTACCAATTGTTTGGAAGTCTCCATTGGAAATGTACACTATTATATATAAATTGGGCCCTATTAAAAAGTTATCAAAAGTAATTTAGCAACATGATTCAATATGCTGTACTGATATTGCAAATTCCTTTCCCTCTGTTTCATAGTATTTTACAAATTTACATCAACTTTTTTTTTTCACAATGTACCAACGATGTATAGTGGCCAGTCCAAAGTTTTTATTAGATAAGAAGGTTAAAAGAGAGGGAGGGAAGGAAGGAATAAATTGCCTGCTGATTTCTGAACAGTTAGGAGTGAATTTGTATTTATAGGTCCTAGATGTTAACACATTAACTCATGTCTTTCCCAGAGGAAAAAGGAGTAGAGCATGGGTGTACAGGCAGGAAATGAGATCCACACAGTCTTCTTGAAGGACAAGCAAGAAAAGCAAATCAGTTTTGAATCCTGTTTTTAATAGTATGAGGAAAAGAGACTGGAGTCAAAGGAAAAGATAGATATAGATTTCTAAGATTTTGAATATTTCTGCCTCAGTCTTAAAAAGCTCATTGATAATGCCTTGAGGCTGGATAGATAGAGTGTGTGAATCTCTTGCTCTTTTTATACACTGTCTGCCCTTGTCAGAAGAAATGTCAGGATGAAAAGGGAAGCCAAATTCCCCTAGGTTTAACTATTATCATAATACTTAACATTAATAAAGGGCTTTATACTCTTAATGCACTTCACAGTTACTGAGTAGTCAATCCAACCAGCCTCATTGTGAAAGAAAGATTCAAAATTACACCCATTTTACACATTTGGAAATGTAAACATTGGATAGTTAAGTAAATTTTTATGGTCATAAGATAAATTTCAATGGAAATCGAATTTTGCTAGAACTTACAGTTTGATGTTCATACCTTGTGAACTAAGCTATCTTTCCATCACTTACAATTTTATGATTGCCTACATTACCTTCATCTGTACTTTAAACTAAGAGTTAAATCTGCACACACTATTAAGAAATTTAATTAACCTGACATAATGTATTACTTAAGAAAAAATGGACTCAAGATATGCCAACTTTATCCTATATTCCTACATATAATATAATAGACAATCACAATGTGCTTTATAATTAAACACTTATTTCTTTTACATTAAACTATTTTCCATCAAAAATGACCTGAATCTAAGGAATACAACTTCTACTTTAAGAAGGGATGTCAGAGCAGAGTCAAAATGACAGAAGAAATACATGAATTCACCAGAGCTCTTCAAAATTTGTCTCCAAACAAGTTAAAACAATGCCTCAAAACAAATTATGCAGCAGCAGAACCAATAAAATGACAGTGTGAAACAATTTTTTTCTAGCCTAAGACAATTCGACTGGATGGCAGGAAAGGTCTGTCTTACTGGAGTAAGAGTTGGGCACAGTTCAGTGCAAGCTAAACTAAATCAAGACAGTAAGAGATCTTGGGGACAATTGAATCATCAGCGGTGGTGGTTTCAGGAACTCTTAGTCAACAGATAGTAGAAGGGTTGGACAACTGGTCAAAAAAACATCACAGGGATCATATGCTGGCAAGACTCTATTTCGTTGTTCATATGTGGTTCTGAGTCACAGTGCCAGGGTGGGGAAGAGCATTAGAAGGGGCAGGAACCCTAGTCACAGTTCCAGGGCAGAAAAGAGTGCTTATGGTCATTCAAAGACCAGAGCATAGGCAAGTAGAGCAGTGACTAAACCTATCATTAGATCATACCACCTTGGAATAACTGAGAGCTTGCAAACTGCCAGAGTTAGCTCTGAAAAAAAAAAAAAGCTGAAATTTGAAACAGAGTCCTCTTCACCCCAGGAACAGAGTCTTATTTTAATATAAAATTTAAAGTAAAGAACTAAGCAAATACACCCCCCCAAAAAAAGAAAGAAAGAAAAAAAAAAAGAATCTAACCATGGAAAGTTATTGTTGTGTCAGGGAATATCAAAACAAAAACTTAGAGGACAATGAAATCAAAGAAATTAAATCCAAAGACTTAAAAAAATCAAAATGTGAATTGGAATCAGGCCCTGGAAAAGCTGTAAAAATATTTTAAAAAATCAAATAATAGAGATAGAATAAAATTAAGAATAGAAATAAGTGATACAAAAGAATAATGAAATAAGAGTGAAGAGCTTGATAAGAGAGGAACAAAAACTCCTGAAGAAAATAATAGCTTAAAAAAGAGACTAGGTCAAATGGAAAAACAGGCACAAAAATCCAGTGAAGAAAAGGAAACCTTAAAAGGCACAACTGGAGGGCAGCTAGGTGGCATAGTGAAGAGAGCACCAGCCCTGGAGTCAGGAAGACCTGAGTTCAAATCTGACCTCAGACACTTAACACTTACTAGCGTGTGACCTTGGGCAAGTCACTTAACCCCAATTGCCCTGCCTTCTCCCCTCCAACAAGCAAAAATAAATAAATAAAGAGGGCACAATTGGACAAATGGAAAAAGATGTACCAAAAAAAAAAAATCCCAAAAGAGAAAAACTCCTTAGAAAGTATAATTGGCCAAATGGGAAAAGATTTACAAAAAATTCACTGAAGAAAGGAATACCTCAAAAAGAAGAATTATCCAATTGGAAAAGGAGAAACAAGAGCTCACTGAAGAAAATAATTCCTTAAAATTTAGAATTGGGCAAGCAGAAACTAATGATGCTATGAGAAATCAGAAAATAAGCACTGACCCTGGAGTAAAGAGGACCTAAGTTCAAATCTGGCCTCAGACACTTAACACTCACTAGCTATGTGACCTTGGACAAGTCATTTAACCCCAATTGCCCTGCTTTCCCCCCTCCAAAAAGCAAAAAAAAAAAAAAAAAGTAAACAGAAAAGAAAAAAATTTAAAGGAAAAAAATCAAGAAGTAATAAAATAAAATTTAAAAATTTAAAAAAATAGAAGAAAATAAGAAACCTCGCTGAAAAGAAAACTGATCTGGATAACAGATTGCAGGGAGATAAATTAAGAATTATTCTAGTACCTGAAAGCCATGATAAAAAAAAAAAGAATCTAGACATCATATGTCAAGACATTATCGAGGAAAAGAGCCCATATACCTTAGAATCAGAAGATAAAATAGAAATTGAAAGAATCCACCAATCATCTCCTGAAAGAGATTTTAAAATGGAAACTCCCAAGAATATTATAGCCAGATCCAGAGCACCAAGGTCAAAAGGAAAACACTTCAAGTAGCCAGGAAGGAATAATAAATTATCATGGAGCTCCAGTCAAGACAACAGATCTAGCAGCTTCTATATTAAAGGACTGGAGGGCTTTGAATGTGATAGTCTTAAAGGCAAAGGAGCTAGGATTACAACCAAAAATCACCCACTAGCAAAACTGAGTACAATCCTTTGGTGTGTGTGTGTGTGTGTGTGTGTGTGTGTGTGTGTGTGTGTGTTTAATGAAATTAAGGACTTTTAAGCACTTCTGATTAAGAAACCCAGAGCTAAATAAAATATTTGACTTTCAAATACAAGACTCAAGACAAAGATAAACAGGTTAACATGAAAGAGAAATCATATGGGACTTGATATAGTAGATCTGTTTATATTTCTATATGCTAAGTTGGTACTTTTAACTCTTAAGAACTTTATCACTATTAATGGAGTTAGAAGGAGTACATACAGACAGAGGGCACAGATATGCATTGACTATGATGGGATAATATCAAAAAATAAGATTAAGGGGTGAGAAAGAAGAATGCAAATGAGGAGGGGCAAAAAGTAGAATGAAAAAAAGTATCTCACATAAAAGAGGCACAAAAGAGCTTTTACAGTAGAGGGGAAGATAGCAAGGTTAAGGGCAATGCTCAAACATTAGTCTCTTTAGAATTGGCTCAAAGAGGGAAAACACCCACATTCACTTGAGTATAGAAATCTATTTTATCCCACAGGAGGATGACAAAAGAATAGGGGATGGGTGTTAGAAGGGCAGGCATATTGAGTCAGAAGCAAAACACTTGAGAAAGGATGAGATGGAGAGAGAAAGAGAGAGGAGAGACTAAGTGGGGAGAAAACAGGATGGAGAGAAATACATAGACTGTTATCATAACTCAATGTGAAATGAATGAATCCTCCCATAAAAAGGAACCATATTAGCAGAGAGGCACTAACAGAGTAAAAAAAAGAGACCAGAGCACTATGTGTTATGTTTCAGCTGACGCAAAAAGGGGGGTAGCAAATATGCTCTCAGACAAAGCAAAAGCAAAAATAGACCTAATTAAAAGAGATAAGAAAGGAAACTACATTGTGCTATAAGGTATAACAAACAATGACACAATGTCAACCAAATATGTGGATAAGAAATGGCAAAGCAACCAAATTCCTAAAGGAAAAGGTAAATGAGATACAAGAGGAAATAGACAGTAAAACTATATTAATGAGGGGACCACAACTGTCCCTCTCAAAATAAGATAAGCTAAATGAAAGCAAACAAGAAGTTAAGGTGATGAATAGAATTTTTAGAAAAATTAGATATAATAGACCTGTGGTAAAATCTGAATGGAAATAAAAGGGATAATATATATTTTTTTTCTCAGTGGCACATGTCACCTAAACAAACACTGACAAAGTATTGGCATAAAAACCTTACAACCAAATGCAGAAAAGAAATATTAAAGGCATCCTTTTCACAGCATAATGGAATAATTTGACCTAAGTCATGAAGGAAACCAAGAAAAACTGAGAAGTGGAAGTGAGGGTGTAATGCCATGCAAAGGCAACTTCCAAGGTTCGGATTACCAACATAGCAAACTCCATTTATTCAGCAAACATTCACAGAACAGAGAAAGTCAAAATACAGCGTAACTTGTTCCTTTAGCAAGTTCTCAATTCAATCCAGGTACTACTCCACCCCTAGACAGTACATTCATTTAGTCAGTCAAAAGTCTCTTCTCCAATGGAGATTAGTCTCCAGCCATAAACAAAGTACATTCATTTGGTCAATCACTCAAAAAGGCTTCCCACCCCTGAATCTCAAAAGGGACAGGAGAGCACAAAAGGCCATCCTCCCTCAAGTTAACAAGGTTAAGCTCAGCATTGAATACCCAAGGAAAG
The DNA here is from genome assembly GCA_028646515.1 of Pseudochirops corinnae. Classification (NCBI taxonomy): domain Eukaryota; kingdom Metazoa; phylum Chordata; class Mammalia; order Diprotodontia; family Pseudocheiridae; genus Pseudochirops; species Pseudochirops corinnae. The sequence goes on from CM053585.1 coordinate 280,136,273, forward strand.
GGCCTTCTTTCATCTTCACTGGAGGCAAGTCCTCAGCAATCTCAGTTCCTGGGGAGACAAGGCTCAACAAAGCCATAGCCAGTGTCCTCATCAAATCACTTTCTGCCTATAGAACAGTCCCAGAACCTCTGAAAACATCAGCAAGGCCCTCTTCCAGGATTTCTGTTCAGGTAGCACAAGAAAATCCTCCTTCAGGGCTTCTGAACCAACAGCCAGGTTCCAGGACCTCTACAAGAGCAGCACTGTCCTTCACCATCAGGTGAATCTGGCAAAACAACATCAAAACAGACAGACTACATACTGGCATCACAGCCATGCCTCCTCAGTTTTTGGCAGTTCTGGGTGGCAATTCTCAAAAGTCCTGGGCAGCTCCAATGGGCTCTCAGCAGTCTTTGAGATCTCTCAGCAACTCAGGTTCCACAATACTGGATACTGCTCTCCCAAAAATCCTTCTGGCCTTCTCTAGGCTTGGGCCTCTCTCCCAATTCACAGCTCCTCCCAGTTCAGCCCTCTCTCTTCATGTCAACAAGTCTATCCCACAAGTGGGATTCACAGGCTCAAGGTTTTAACACTCAACCCCAAAACCAAGGCAATATAGGGGCATCTCCAAATTCCATTACCATTACAAAGGGAAGGTCTAATCCTGTTGTGGGGGATACTTAATGCAACATGATGGAGATGAGAAATGGAGTGTCATGTTTGAGGAACAGCAAGAAGGTCAATGCATCTGGATAACAATGGCATGGAAGGGAATAAAGTGCAATAAATCTAGAAAGATAGGAAGCAGACAAGTAATGAAGAGTTTTATATGTCCAAAAATTTATATTTTGAGCTAATTGAGCATTGAGGTAAGATGGTCAAACCTCCGTTTTAGAAAAAGTCATGGGGGCAGAGCCAAGATGGTAAAGTAAAAAAAAGGGGCTTGCTTGAGCTCTTCCCCAAACTCCATCAAACAACTATAAAAATGACTCTAAACAAATTCTAAAGCAGCAGAACCCACAAAATGACAAAGTGAAACAAATTTCTAGCCAAAGAAAATCTGCAAGTTTGACAGGAAAGATCTATTGCAGCAGTTTGAGAGAGGAGCATAGTTCAGTATGTGAAATACCTCACAGCCAAGGAGCAAACCCAGAGCAGGCCTCAAGGGACTGAATCACTGGCAATTGTAGCAGTTTCCAGACTTCTCAATCCACATATGCCAGAGGCAACTTAAAAGAGCAGTAGGGAAGATCTGTTCAGACCTGGATAAGGGAGGAGGATGATCTGGCCCCAGGCACAGCATTGGCAACAGTGACTGCTTCCAGACCTCTCAGCCCATAGATGGTGGGGAGATCAATTAACTGATCAGAAGGAAATTGAAGGCATCTCTTTGCTGACACTGAGGAAGGATTCTCTTGCTTTGCTGGTGCTTGGATCTAGGTCTCAGTCCTGGGTGGTGGTCCTGGGGCAAGGAGGAGCACTGGTGTGGTGAAGTGGGGTGGTGAAACTTGTGGCAGAAATGGAGAGGGAATCATACTCACAATTCCAAAGCAGGAAAGAGTGCTTGGAGTGACTCATAGACTAAATCACAGGTCAGGAGAGGAGTATGATCATACCACCTTGGAAGAATTAAAAATTTATAGATCCCTAGAAATATCTCTGAACACACCTACATAAAACCCCTGAAGCTTGGGACAGTGTACCCTCCACACTGGAAGCAGAATACTAATTTAAAGCATTAAAATGTCAAGTAATAAGCCAGGAATAAGAGCAAAGAGTGGGGAAAAAGAACTCAGACTATAAAATTTTACTTTTGTGACAAAGAAAATTGAAACATACAACCAGAAGAAGACAATAAAGTCAGAGCTCCTACATCCAAAGAGTCCAAGAAAAATATGAATTGGTCTCAGGCCATGGAAAAACTCAAAAAAAGATTTTGAAAATCAAGTAAGAGAAGTAGTGGAAAAATTGGGAAGAGAAATGAGAATAATACAAGAAAATAATGAAAAATGAATCAATAGCTTGTTAAAGGAGACAAAAAAAATACTGAAGAAAATAACACCTTAAAAACAGACTAACCCTTGCGGCAGCTAGGTGGCACAGTGAATAGAGCACTGGCCCTGGAATCGGGAGGACCTGAGTTCAAATGTGGCCTCAGAAATTTAACACAAAAACTAGCCATGTGACCTTCAGCAAGTCACTTAACCCCAATTGTCCTACATTCCCTCCTCCAAAAAGCCAAAAAAATAAAATAGACTAACCTTAATGACAAAAGAGGTCCAAAAAGCCAATGAGGAGAAGAATGCCTTAAAAAGCAGAATTGGCCAAATGGAAAATGTTCCAAAAGCTCATTGAAGAAAATAATTCCTTCAAAATTAGAAATATCTCATTAGGAAAAAAAAAACAAAACAAAACACTGACATGAAAAAATAGAAACAGGAGAGGTCAATTAAAAATTATTGGACTACCTGAAAGCCATTATCAAAAAAAGAGTCTAGACATCATCTTTCAAGAAATTATCAAGGAAAACTGCCCTGATATTCTAGAAGCAGAGAGCAAAATAGAAATAGAAAGAATTCACCAATCATCTCTTGACAGAGATCCCAAAAGGAAAACTCTTGGGAATATTGTAGTCAAATTCCAGAGTTTCCAGGTCAAGGAGAAAATGTTGCAAGCATCAAGAAAGAAACAATTGGAGTATTGTGGAAATACAATCAAAATATCACAATACCTAATAACTTCTATATTAAAGGATCTAAGGGCTTAGAATATGATATTCTGGAGGTCAGAGGAGCTAGGATTAAACCAATAATCACCTACCCAGCAAAACTGAATATAGGACTTCAGGAGAAAATATAAACATTTGGTGACATAGAGACTTTCAAACATTATTAATGAAAAGAGATGAACAGAAAATTTGACTTTCAAATACAAGAATCAAGAGAAGCATGATAAAGTAAACAGGAAAGAAAAATTATAAGGGTCTTATTAAAGTTGAACTGCTTACATTCTTACATGGCAAGATATTTGTAATTCAATAGACCTTTCTCAGCATTAGAGTAGTTGGAGGAAATGGATGGATGGATGGATGGATAGATAGATAGATAGATAGATAGATAGATAGATAGATAGATGGTGCAGAGTGAGTCGAATATGAAGGGATGATATCTAGAAATAAAATTAAGTTGTGAGAGAAGAATATATTGGGAAAAGGAGAAAGGGAGAGATAGAATGGAGTAAGGTATCTCATATAAAAAGAGAAAAGAAAAAGGTTTCACAATGGAGAGGAAGAAGGGGGAGATGAGAGGGGATGAGTGAACCTTACTCTCACTGGATTTGGCTTAAGCAGGGAATAACAAATGCACTCAATTGGGTATTTTACCCTATAGGAAAGTAAGGGGGAACAGGTGGGGGGATGATAAAAGGAGGAGAGATTGGTGGAGGGGGTAGTCAGAAAGAAACAGTTTTGAAAAAGGACAGGGTCAACAGAGAAAAAAGAATAAGGTGGGGCTGGATAGGAGGGAGGGAAATATAGTTAGTCTTTCACAACATGACGATCATAGAAGTATTTTGCATAGATACACATGTATAATTTATATTGAATTGCTTGCCTTCTCAATGATGTAGGGAGGGAAGCAGGGAGAGAATCTATTTTTACTGCTATCCACCTGTAATGGTAATCAGAATCTGAAGATCTTCCCTACCCCTTAATAGGCCCAAGGGAATTTGAAGACCTTCCCTGCCCTTAATAGGCCAATGTAATCACATGGAGCCCACAGTGGGTGAAGCTTGCTGAAAGGGTGGCAGTGGAAGGGTGAAACCAGAATTAGAAGAAGAGAGCACAAGTGCAGGTGGGATTAGGCAGAGCTGAGGGAAAGCAGCTAGTGTAAGTAAGAGAGGGGGCATTTTTGCTTAAGGAAGCCTGTTTTGTTTTGAAGGTCTGATGGAGGGAAGACGTGGGCATGTCAGTGTTTGATGCATTGGTAATGTGTACCAGTTTCTTGCTTTCTATGATGGATTTGGCTTTCTGGTATTTAAATAAATATTTTGGTTCTCTCTTCCATGTGGAGAGTCTGTTACATTTTGAGATTCAGAACTATGCCAGCATATTTATAGCCACCATGAGTGTTGTGAATATTGAATTGGTATTATATCACCTGCAGAGAAGGAATTGATAAGGTTTAAATACAGATCAAAGCATACTTTTTTTAAACTTTATTTTTGGCTTTAAAAAAACAACAACATGATTAATATGGAAATATGTTTTGCGTGACTGCAAATATATTATCTATATCAAGTTATTCACCTTCTTAATGAGGGAAATGAGGATGGAGGGAGGTAGAAAATTTGAAACTTACATTATTTTAAAAGAATGTTAAATTATCTACATAATTGAAAAGAATACTAAAAAAAGTGTGTTCATACATGTGCATGTGTGCATGCTTGTGTGCGTGTGTGTGTGAAAGGATGACGTAGAGTCCAGGGCATTACAAAACTTTGAGTATATGGAGAAATAACCAGACTATTACTCAACAAAATCACTGAATTTAGCTTCCTGTAGCTCATCAATTTCACCTCTATTCATTAAAATAAATTAAAACAGTTATAAGGATCAGAACTGGACCTGTGATTTCATTTGTGTTCAGAACTTCCAGATCAGGGAACTTGCTCTACCAATGTGTTTTGGCAAATTCTCTGCAATCTAGACTTGCAAATTTTCTAGATACTTAGAGTTTAATTCACTTGCTCCATGTTATATACCCAGGATGTACCAAAGGCATGAATTGAAGCCAGGTCTTTTTGTTCCTCAGAGACTTCAAGAAAATCTATTATTTTGCAATGATTAACCATTGATTCATTTGTCCTGATCATGATATCCATGCTTCCTACCCACATTCCAAAGTGACAAGATAATGATACTAATTCTCATAAGTTAATAGTCCCCACCCAAACAATAATGGGTTTTAATATTGCCGTGCATTCATGTACCCACTTATTTTGGTTCTGACAATACTTGAACTTGATGCTCTGTCTTTCAACACTGTCAATAAACCCTGAGAATGATGTTCTACTCAGTGCTTTTCAAACCATTACACAGAAACAAACAAAAGTAACATGTAGGCAAGGAACTTGTTGTGATTTCCCAAAAATATGCAAAAAGCAGCATTAACAATTGACCTATAATAGAAGAATCTCAAGAAAAAATTCTGGTTGTATTAGCAGTATGGCCCTAAGTAAGCCACATAATGGGAATTATTTTACCTCAACTTAACAGAGTATGCCAATAATTAATTCTGTTCTTTCATTCATTCAGTAGATACATATTTAGGATATTATTTTTATTTATTTCACATTTAGGCATTATAGGGAAGGAGATAGAGTGCTAGCCTTAGAATTAAGAACATGTGGGTTGAAATGTTGCTTCTGACTGTTTCTTCTCACTTCTTCCAGCCCTGGAATTCACACTTTGAAAGTACCCTTTTAACTAGTGGCCTCTCCCTTTGATTTAATGGCTCCTTTCAGAACACCAATTTAGGGAGGTTATCAAGACCAGGGATGTCTCAATCTTCTCTAGACTGCAGTACAGACTTTTCTCCACCATGCATACACCCTACCAACTTTCTTCTCCTTCCTTTAAACAGACGCACATACACACAAACACATAAACAAATATATCATTTTTAGACTGTTTCTATTGCGTTTGTTGTACTAACAATGACAAGAAAGTGAAAATCACCTTGAATGTTATGATGTTAGTAGCCCTTTTTATGACCTGACATTTTAGCAGCACAATCTAAATGTTCTGAGTAGTAGTGAAAGCATATCCATGATCTGAGCTGATTTTAGTTGACAAGAGGTTCCATTTGTTTTTATTGAGGTTAATGGATCTGTGAATACAGATCCATTAACCTCAGAATTTTTAAATGTTAAATCAGAAGCTTTAAATAAATGTTAACATGAGACACCAATTACTGATACTGTAATACCAACCAGAGGGCAGAATTTGGAGCATTGCCTAGGAAGAATATGTTAAAAACTCTGAACTCCTTTATTAGTAAGATAAAAATGATGGAAAAAAATTAATATTTTTGGGTCACAGCCAATAAAAATAAATTATTTCCACTTTAAAATACATTTAAACAAAGAGCTGCAAATTCTAAGACTATATTTTCAAAATTTCATAAAATATTATTATGATTATTATTAATATTACCATTATTATTCCTGCAACTCCATTACTACTTTAAGGGCTGATTTACTTGGTTTTTAATGGGAGTTAAATTATCTTACCATCTCAAGGAGGGTGAAAGTTGTTTCTCTTCAGGATAGAAATGTTGTATAGCTGGGCAGGCAAAATACCAGACTGTTAGTTAGACTGCTCTCTACCAAGTTGTATTTTAACAGCACCAATAGTTGTTTCTCTCCCCTCTTTCTGTTGATGGTACCACCATCACAACATTGGAGTCATCCCTGACACTTTACTCCCCTTTAGCCTCCACATGCAAACATTGTCTGTCTTATTGATTCTATCTCTGTAACTTTTCACAGATGTGCTCTTTCTCAGCTCACAGAGCTTCTACCTTAAATTAGATCCTCATATCCCGTATCGTATCTATTGCGAAGTTGCCTAACTTGTCTCTCTTTTGCATCTTGGATAAAAGGCTAGATCATCAACCTAGTCTTTAAAATGCACTATACTCTGGTTCTTGATTATGCTTGAAGTCTTATTTAGTATTACTTCCCTTCTCATATTTCTACTAAATAGGCCTACTTAAATATTCACTGTTTACAATATTTCATTTCCTGCCCCTATGCCTTTGCGTATGTGGTTCCTCATGTCTAGAATGTCTTTCCTCCTAACTTATTCCTTGGAGGACTCCCAGTTTCCTTCTAAGCACAGCTCACATATCATCTCCTACTCAATGGGTTTCCCAATCATCCCTCAGTGTTAGTGTTCTCTTACTCTGGAAAAGGATTTTTATCACTTTGGTCATGTTTTTATTTGCTTATATTTTATATTTATTTATATGGTACTTGAAGTCTTCTTCTAGAACAGTAGAATGTAAGTTAATTGAGGGCAGAAGACCATTCATTTTTGCCTTTGTCTCCCCACCTCCTAGTACAGTGCCTTGAATATAATTGGTAATTAAAAGTTTGGTGAATTGAATTTGATTCCCTATTTCTTAATTGCCTTATATTATATAAATATATGACATATTTTGGTATTGCTTTATTACTTTTATGAAACTAAATCATTCTGATAAATATTTGTTCAGTGGCTCAGTATTTTTGTTGTTGAGTATTATACTAAATGCTTGTAATGGGAATGGGAATTTGAAGATCATCCCTGCCCCTTAATAGACCTAGGGGAGAGTTTGAAGATCTTCCCTGCCTTGAAAGTAAACTCTGCCAGCTAGAGCTCAAAGGAAGCTTTCGTGTTGTGAAGATAATCTCTTCCCCCTGATAGGCTGAATGTGGTCACATGGATCCTGTGGTAGGAGGAGTTCTCTGAGGAGAAGCAGAGCCCAGAGAGGAAGCTGGTTGAGAGAGTGAATCTGACAGTTGGAGACATTTGAGGACACATGGGGACAGAGGAAGAGCTTAGGCAAAGAGATAGAGAGGTTTGTGAGTAAATATTGATCTTGTGTTGGTTTGTGGGAAGGCTAGAGGATTCTGTGGCTCTCAGCATTATTATGGCTTCTGAATATTTTTGATACTTTGGCTTACTGGTTTTGAGATTCAGTTTTCTGGTGTTTAAATAAATCCTTCAACTTTATCCTCTCTCAGGAGAGTTTGACATATTTTGTGATTGGACATCACGTGATAGTTATAGTCATGGTCTTTATCATGATTGTGGGCACTGTAAATATCGCATTGGTGCTGCAATGCCAAAGAGAGGGTAATCATAAGAGATTCATGTAGAATGTGAGCTTATTAATTACAGGGACTGATTCCTACACCCCTATAGGATATAGTAAGTACTTAATCCTCTGTCACTCATTCATTTTACCTGAAACTGTTTATCATTATACTGGGGAAACATGACTTACGTATTGGCACACTTAGAAGATATAATGCAAAATGCTGTATAAGTAAATACAGGACAGAGGTATATTAAAGTTTTTTTATTTCTATAGTTTTCTCAGAGATAGTACTCAGAGAAGAAAAGAATTAGTTATAGTCTGGCATACTTGGTAATGGATTCATGGATTTAGAATTGGAACTGAGAAGATAGGATTTTATGTAAAAGAATAAAAGGACTGAATTATCAGAATAAATATGACACTAAGGCATTAGCATTGGCTAGGAGCTGTCAATAAATCACTCAAGAAGCATTTATCAAATGACTACTATGTATAAGTCAGAGAATGAAATTCTAGAGTAGACAAAAAGAGAGGATAGATAATAGAGTAAGAGAAATCCTTTATAAAATAGGATGAAAAAAATCAAATTAAAAAAATATTAACAGTGCTAATTAAAGAGGGGGAAAGGAAGGGAGAATCTATTTGACTAAGAAGAAACAAAAGAGAAATTTTTAAAAAGTCAAAAGAGGAAAAAAAAAAGGAATTTGTAAGTAAAACCCTAAAGGGAAAGTGATAAGAAATAGTAAGACAGGATCAGGAGGTGAGGGAAATAGAGGAAACTTAAAAAAAAAAAAATAAGTTAAAGTAACTGAGAGATAAATTGCTTTATAGTATTTATAGTGGAAGAGGGAAAAACCATAATAAAAAACTCAATAATATTAGAGAGAAAGGGAGGTAATCTTATCACTTTAATGTTAATGGATTAAGTAATCCAATAAAATGAAAAAACTTGATAGATTGGATTAAAAAACCGTACAATTTCTTGCTTATAAGAAACACATTTATAAAATAAAAACATCCACAAAATGAAACTGAGGGGTGAAAAAAATAGACATTAAGTAACAACACACATACAAGCAGGAGTTGTAATCATGCTATCTAAAAAAAATTTGAAACATTTAAAAAAAATAACAAATTCCTATTATGTGTCAGGTCCTGATCTTAATTCTGGAATAATACAGAAATAAGCCTTTTTTGAAGTAGGGGCATTCTTCTTGGAGGGAAATGGGAAATAAGATTAAATTATATAAGAGGGTGAGTGATTTTAAAGAGTTTTGAATGACAAGAAAAGGAAGATGGATTTGATGTAATAGGGAATAAAGAACTATTAAAGGCCCTTAAGTCATAAATTAACTTGATGAAATTATGTACTCTTTTCATATTTTCCTTTGTAGATTCATCACTTTTCCAGGTAGTTACCTTGGGGGATTTTATAAAGCAAATTATATTAGGTAGTATTAACTAAGTTGTAATGATTCAGAATCAACATTTCTAACATTGCATATATTCATTACATACAGAAAAACAATGATAATTATGGATATTAGATAGAGGAGAGAAAGGGAAATGGATGTATTAAAAGACAGCAGTCTTAACTTAGTACAAATAACAAGGTTTTCAGTTTTTGTTTTTTTCTGTGCTGTTTGTTCTATGAAAATCTGCCAAGGAAAGTTAGTTAAACTTTCTCTTCTTTTCACAAACCACTGGTGTATTTTTCTACCATTAATGCCCACAGGACCCCTTAGCTATTTCACTAGATTCCTTTTTGTGTAAGTTCACTATGACACATTAATTCCCTTCTGATTTTTAAGAAGCTAAAATTTTACCTAATATGTCCTCTAGAGAAGATATATGGGAAGACATATAAAAGTATTGTAGTGATGAGAATACTTAGATACCTTATGATCTGTATTGGTAAAGGGAATAGCTATGACTATGAAGCCAAAGATCTTTTAATGTATTTAAGTAAAGAATTAGTTACTTTTTACAATATACTTTATAAAATTCATAGACAAGGTTAATAAGTGTCTGATTTTTACAACAATGATGACTTAACAGACTATATATAATGAACATTATCACATAGACATTCATGGAACATGGAAAGGGCTATTCCTTACTATCATCACTAGATTCCTGGTCAGTATCACAATTGATTGTAGAGTTCTAAGAATATATATAGGTTTTAATTTATGCACAGGGAGCAGAAAAGGAGTAAAAAGGCAGGGGAAAAGTATACCACTAATAAAGGAAAAGTTACAGATTAGTAGCAAAGGCAACAAACTGAACCAGAGAATTTATTCCTTTAAAAAGGTTTTCTAAAGGCTAAAAAAACCTGGTTATCGTTCAGTCACTTTAATATAAAAACTTCATTTTTCATATATGATCAAAATGCACAATAATGTGTTTTCTCACTTAAATGGTCCCTTTGCTTATGTTTTGCTGCTCAGATCACAAAACCCTAACACACCACAACCACAGAATTACAATATGTCTAAATTGCTGATTCTGTCTTTCTGAGAGATAAAGAGCAGATAGCACAAACATAAGCATAAATCTTTTTTTTTAGTCACACCTTTATATTATCACTTTCAGAAATGGTGGCTTTAAAGATGAAGGACACAAAGCAAAAAAAAAAATATTTTGAATGGTGCATTATAAAAAGAAAAAGATGCTGGTTTGGGATGTTTTTTTTTTTCCTGATTTAAATTGATAGGAAACTATATTTACACTTATATTCACACAACATACATTTTTTGGGGGTGGTGATTTTATTGTATGAGGAAGCGCTAATGGCAATTCATGGACCTTTTGCAATTTGTAGACTTAGATAGCTATCACATTGAGAAGTTAAGTTGCTTGCTCAGACTGACACACTCCATATGTGTTAGATGTGGCACTTCAATCCTAGTCTTCCTGACTCTGAGGTTGGGTCACTACTAAGGCTGTCAAGTTAAATTTATCTCTTTAGAGGTAGTCAATTTAGATGGTAAATTGGAATTATGTATTCTGTTTCTATCAAAGTCCTATGAGGTCATTCTAGCCTATAATCGTATAAAAGAATTTTTGAAAATTCCTGTATTGAGCCTATCTCAAAAGCAGTTTTGGATTCAAGCATTTTCACCCCCACTCCTCTCTTTGGACCTACCCTTCATTTATCGTTTACTGTTCAACCTCAGTGAAATCCATAAAGTTCTATATCAAAAAGTACTAGGAGTGGTAATCAAAAACATAAAGTCATAAAGTTAAAACCATTTAATCCTATTAAAGCCTCATTAAATCAAGACGGTATTTATAGGGTGGGACTTGATTCCCTTGTATACTAGTAAATCTGCAACCCAAGTCAATGTTCACAAATTAATTAGCAACTGTAGTAAGGGGCAGGTATTTGACTGACATTTCCCTTGATCTATTCCCTCAAGGTTGCATGCTGGATAGTCATGCAATTCCTTACTATTAATCCTTAACCCCACCAGAACGTTGTTTATTTTGCTGAACAGAAGCAAGAGCTACAAAACGAATTTGCAGAATTCAGAGGAAAGGTTTTTTTAAGATTCAATGCTTCTTGGATAAAATGAGAAAATAAAGAAACTGTCTTTTTTTTTTTTTTTTTGTACTTTTAAGAACTTATGCTGTATCTACCTGGGGAAAATCTTCCCTTTGGAGGACTGGTAGAATTGTCTAGATAATTTGTATACATTAAAAACAAAGAAGAAGAAGAAAAAAACTATAGCTACTTCAAGAAATCACAGAATTTTAAAATTGACAAGAGAAAGGGGACAGTGAAATGATGTAGAAAGCATATCAGAGTTGGTGTCTGAAAAATTGGGTTAGATTATCTGCCACTTCCTATTTTATTATGTGATGTTTCCTCCTCCTGGGCCTCATTTTCCTCATCTGTAAAATGAGGTATCTGGACTAGATAATTGCTAAGTTTTCTATAGACCATAACATTCTGTCATTCTAGGATCTAAGAGATCATCTAGTCAATCTTCCTCATAAAGTGGAGGAGAAAACTAAAGCCCAGAGAAGGTCAGTGATTTGATCAGAAATAGCAGAAAAAGTGCTGGACGTGTGTGTGTGTGTGTTTGTGTGTGTGTGTGTGTGTGTGTGTCCTTGGGTTTTAATCATGCCTCAGATGTTTATTTTCTGTGTTGTCATCTCTAATTCACTTAAAATCTCAGACCTTCAGCTTTATCTTCTGAAAAATGGGGATAATAACACTTGTACAGAATACATCCTAGGTTTTTTTATGAGGAAAGTGTTCTTCAAACTGTAAAGCAGCAGAAAAAAATGAGCTACTGTTATTATCACCATCACTTTCACCATCATCACTGTTTTCCCCATTGCACTCTGAACCTCTTCTATCCTTCCCCAGCATGAAGCTTCATGCAAGTTCTGGAATTCACACATTTTAATTAGACTCAGGAAACATCATTGGGAAATATATTTATTCTGCAAGATTGAATCTTCCTGGCACTCACATCTTGCCAGTGTCTGTTGCCCTTCTGATTAGACCCTTTGACTAGAGGGCAAGGAGGGTTCAGCCATTTTTCTCCTGGTTCTACATTACTTTTGGACATTTCTGTGCCTCTCCAACATGCCTTCTCTTCTCTGCTTTCCAGTTTCCTTTCCTGTGTTATCTTACTCCATTAGAATGTAAACTCCTTTAGATAAGGGACTGTATTTTTATTTTTGTTTTTATTTGTTCTTATTTATTTATTATTTATTTATTTTTATTTCTATTTGTGTCTCCCTCACTCAGCCCAGTGCCTAGCACATAGTAGGCTATTAACTGACAGAAATCCACCTCTCTGCCCCTGCAGTCTTTCCCTTTAATTGGATGGCTCTTCTCCAGTCTGTACTATGGACTTCCTCTTTGAACATGCCTCTTAGCTCTCCATATGGGGTAAACTTTTTGCATTCCACCCCCATACATTTTTCAACTTCCTTTCCTGTTGTCTCTGCCTAATGAGCTCCGGAGGACAGCGACTATTTCCCCGCTTATTTTTTGTATTTTCAGCATTTAGCATAGTGTCCTGCATAGGTTAAGTACTTCATAAATTCTCAGTGACTGACTCATCAATTCCAGGTAAAGCTAGCACTAGAATTCCTATCTCCTTACTCCTAATTTATTTTCTTCATCTTATACCAGAATATTTCCTTTAAAATTTCACTATTGGCATTCTGAAACAAATCACAGCAATGATTCATGACTATGATAGCAGCGATGATAAAATATAGTTTTATTTTTGAATGGTATATGCAAAAAGTGGGCAGGATCTGACCTGAAGTCACAGTTGACAAAGCTATAGCACCAGTGGCATCAAAAGTAGACAGAATAATAACATGATTTTCTTTATGGGTTATGCACAAGGATTTAGCTTTTCAATTTTTCTTGACTGAGTTTATTTGTTGTTATTGTTGTTGTTTTTCATTTTCAAATCCCATTTCTTTATTATAGAAAGACAGACAATTCAATCTGGCAGATAAGGTCAGACATTGAAGGTGTAAAATTTTCTGTCAACTATAGTTTTCAAGATGGCCATAAATTATGGGAATCTTTTGTCCAGTATGACTATGCTTTCTATTGCTGAAACTCTAATAATGTTTAAGTGGGTGCTTTTGCTCTCTAATCTCTTGGAACAATCACTGCTATGGTTTCAACAGAAGAGTTTGGAATAAATTTGCCCTTTTTCTCCTTAAAGATTGTCCTTCTGTATCTCTTTCAAAGTTTAATTTCACTTCAAAAAAATCCATACACTGAATATATGTTTTTTTTCAGTCTTGGTTAGCTATTTTAATCACCTAGTGAGGTTAGGGAAATATAAGTATGATATTAGTAAGTATAACAAAGGGGTTCTAAATGTAGGTATAGAATTTAGGAAATGGCTTTGGGAAATGTAGCAGAAAGGTTTTATAAAAATATTGCAACTCAACTTCTAAAATATTTCCTAATTTTAATGACTAAACAATAATATAAATCTATGATCTGTATAATACCTTCTTTCTATACATGCCTATACATATATGATTTTTGTATGTATTCAGTATACATGTAAATGTACATATGTGTATATATGTATGTGTATATAATTTACCCATTCTAATTTAGTTTCAACATTTATCCAATATGATTACACACATAATCCCTCTCTTGAATACTTTACATTTCAGTCACACTGGACTATTTCTCATTTCTCTGTACATGCCACTCTCTCTCTTGCCTCCATGCCTTTGCACAGGCTTTTCCCCAGTGCTTGGTACACTCTCTATGTCCATCTCTGTCATGTGGAGCTATCAGTTCTAGTCAAGAATAAGTCAAATGCCAGGTTCTTCAAACAATTTCTTCCTGTGTAACACCTCACCCAAATGCTTTTTATTTATTTTGTAGATATCCTGTATTATCCATGAATAGTATTTCATTCCCCTAAGGAGAAAGTAGTTTCTCTGAATGTAGGTACTGTCTTCCTTTTGTATTTTTATCTCCATTACTACAGTATTTGTCACATAGTTGGTGCTTAAAAATTGATTAAATAGAATTGAAGATTTTTTAAAGTTAAAATTATATACAGTAAAAGCTAACTGATTTTATTTTAATTGAATACAATGAAAAGAAAACTTCAGTGTCATGCATTTAATTTAAGTCTTGAATGAAGGAATATTGATCAGCTGTTTTCTGTTTCCATGAGAACAAAGCAGAAAGAAGTGGGCTCATTGGTTCATATTACAGCAAGAAAGATTGGTGGTAGACTTGAGAAAGACCTTCTTAATCCTAACAGTAATTAAAATGGGATCATGGTTAACTCTTTCCTCATTAATCCTACTTGACTGATGTAGCAGAAGAGACAGAAGGGAAAAAATGAGAAAACTTCATGTTTTCATTAAGTATTTGTGATATGCCTGGCACTTTTCTAAGCATTATGGGGAATAAGTATACAACACATACACATGTAATTCATGCACATACATACATATGTATCATACATATCATGCGTCTGTGTTACATATTATATGTGTGTGTGTGTACATATTTGCATGTGTGGTATGTTCCCTATACTCAGAGAGTTTTTAATCTGATATGTACAGGGCAAGTCTCCATGTCCATAACATTAGCCACCTTTTCAAGTTCTTTCTAAAATTTGATGAAGAAAAAAATTACTTGCACTGAAAATCTCTAGTTATGACAGTATATGGCAATTTGTTTTTGAGGCACGATTTATATTGCATTTGAAAGAAAAAAAATGCCTTCTGTGTCAACTTTCAAAACAGTTAACTGAATGAGCAGCAAGACTCCCCATATCAACTATCATTCTTGCATGAGTTTTGTCTTGTTGCTCATAATCATGAAGATAAAGATGCCTTCACATTCACAAAGAAAGGCTCTTTGACAATAGAGAGGTCTTGGGAACACATAGATGTGGGATGGCAGCTAGAATACGTGTGGAGGAAATAGCCTAAGATAGGTAAATAAAGAAGGTTTGGCAAACTCCAGCTTTTCTCCTATTCCTACACTGAATTCATTCATAGATGGAGAAATATCAAGCTTTATGTTACTAAATTATAATAAACACATATATAATTTTGTGCATCAACATTCACAAATAAAAATGAGACAGCTTTATTGAAGAATGCAACTTCAGTATTGAAATGTATTAGTTTGATAATGATAGGGAAAGTATATCATTAGATTAATTGAGCAATTAGCAAAATTCACAGCTGCACTCTTTGACAACAGGAGAAAATAGTTACTTCCTTATTAGGGAGATATTTGAAAGACTTTTTCAAAGAGTAAAAACAGTGTCTACCCTCTTAAAACATAAGCTTACATTTTCTAACAAGAAAAATATATCCACTGAGGATAACTAAGGTTTTTGCTTGGTATTTCTACTTTTAGAGACACATGATTCTAATTTTACTATTTCATTAGTGGTTTAATTATGAAAGTCAATCTTACAACCAAACTAAAAAGACATATAAAAGTATACAATATACATTCGATTTCATGATTATATATGATGTCATGCAAAAATCAAGAACACAGAAGAAGCCCTTAATTACCATCTTTAAGTAACAGTCTAATTTCTTTTTATTAGCTTTAACAAGAAATATCAAATAAATGAATGGTTTTGTAAACTTTCATTCCTGGAAACTATATAGTTCTGCCTCATCAACATATAGATACTGTATCTGTTGTCAAAGACTACAGCTGTGAGTTTTGCTAATTGTCTAATTAATCTGATGAGATGTTTCCCCTATCATTATCAAACTAACACATTGATATACTAATGCCTCTTCAAAAGAGTTCTTTTGGTTATATTAGACCAATGGATTATAGAATTACAGCAGATGCATCAAACTTAGTAGTTTGTATCTCCCTACTGAAAAAGCGTTATGTTTTTGGTGGGAATCTGACCTAAAAGAGTCTTAGGTTTTGAAAGAGAGGTGAATAAAGAGGTTTTCTCTAAAATGAAGATAACTAGAAAGATATTTCCTCCTTAAAACTTCTCCTCTTACTCTCAAACTAGGCTTTTTATACTGTATATTCCTCAACTGAAATAGTAGGCTCTCTGAAAATCCATGAACAAATATGTATATGTGTGTATGTGATTGTCTTTATGAGACAAGTATTGTTTTATTAAAGTTACAAATAACTTCATGTAAGTTGCTGAGATTTAGGCAACAGTACAATCCATAATGCAACCCATTCCTCACTCAAAATGTTTCTGTAATGGATGTCTTAGTACGTTTCTGATGAAGCTATGTTGGTGTGCTTTATTTCACTTTCTTGAGGACAGAATTCAATTCTTTCATCTTTGTCTATGCTTCCAGAACATGCAATATTAAAACAAATGTTTCATAAGATGGAAAAATAGATCCAAAATGACGATTCTCATGCAAAAATCTTTGTCCATGTGATTTCAAATCATATTTTTCAGGCACGTCTTTTTAATTTTTTTTAACCTAAGTGACAAGACGTATGAAATTAGAGTCATTTTATTATTTTTACCTGAAATGAAAACTTTAAGGAAAATGTCTCTTTCTGTTTTAATGTCATCCAAAATCTCTAATAAACCAAAGATTAAAGCAATATAAGTCAGGTGTATATGTCTACATGCAACCAAAAAGCATGGAGCAATTCTAGGGGCAAAAACCTAAATCACTGCATTGTTTGAAATGAATCAACCCTTGTGGCTTTAGTAGTCAAATATTTAGGTAAATTTTGAGAGAGGACAATATATTCATACTCTACTCCATTTTTCCTCCCATCCAACTACCCACCAGTTCCTGGTCAACCCAAAATAATAGGTTTTAAAGCATCAATGAGAGATATAATAGTGTAATGGAAACACTACTTGAATGATAGTCAGAAGATCTGAATTTTAGTGTTAGTTCAAATGCCTGCAAGGTACTAGCTTAACATTGTAAGAGTATCTGCTACTGTATCTACTTTGCGAAACTTCCCTCCCTCCACTAACTCAGGAAATAATGATCACTCTCTCCTCTGAACGCCTGTATATGTCAATTGTTCGACATCTAAAAAGATGGCTAATAATACAAATCAGGATACTTTACGTCCTGCTATCCTTCTTATAAATTTTTTTGAGGTCAGGGGTTATGTCATCTGCCTATTGAGTAAATTACAGTGACTCCCCATTACCTCTAATGTCAAATATAAACCCTTGTTTTCACAACTTGTACCCTTCATTCTATGACCCCTTCCTTTCTTTTCCATCTAATTCCATTTTATTCCCTTTCGCACATGCTATGGTTCAGTCATACTTGATTAATTGCTATTGCTCATAGCTGTAAGTCACCTCCCATCTTTGTACTGGCCATTCTCCATGCCTGGAATGCTCTCTCTCCATACCTTAACCTCTCAAGTTCCCTGGCTTCTTCAGGAGAGGTAAAAGCATATCTTATAATGAAGGACTTTCTTGGTCTCTACAGTCTTTATTCTTAAGGTTAGCTTCTACTTATCCTGTATACATCTAATTATAATATCTACATATTATCTATCATATTAGTATGGAAGCTTCCTAAGTGTGAGGAGTATGTTTTTTCTTGCTATTTTTTTTTTTGTACCTTTACTGCCTACGTAGTGCCTAGCACATAGTGTGAACTTCATAATACTGACTGATCTGTTGATTATTGATACATAACTTGGTATGGAAGACCACACAGTAAAGTCTGAACTTGAAATCAAAAGACCTTTGCTTATATTTTAGCTCTGATATTTATTAGTTCTGTGACCTTAGGCAAGTCAGTTAAGATCTATGAGGCTCAAGTTCCACATCTGTAAAATGGGGTTCATAGTGTTGTCTACCTAACTTCACATGATTGTTGTGAACTTCAATGCATGTAATATTCATAGAAAAAATTATGAACTACAAAAATCTTATAAATATAAGACATTATAACTTCTAAAATAGGCAAAAGTTTGATTATGGAGAATAATATGAATAGATAACATTTTAAAATGAAGAAAACTGAAATTCAATTTAAAGTGTAGATTCAGCAGCACAAGAAAAGTATAATTGTAATGATCAAGCACAATGAGAGAAAAGTTGAGAAAATGCACCTTGCTTCCTTCTTTATAGACATAAGGGAGGGGATGGTGAGGGGGACTACGAAAGTAGACTAGTTATTTACATTTTGTCTCTTTCACTAGACTATACCCTTTGTGAGGGTAGCAACTGCTTTAATTTCTGCTTGTTTGTTTTTGTGTTTCCCTTTCTTTGCATGCCCAGCTGTTCTTATACTACCTGGCATATGGAAAGAACTAAATAAAAGGTTTGTTGACTGACTGATTGTCATCTGTCCTGTCAGACACAGCCCATATTTGGTTAATTTTGTAAAACTGATATTTCTCTTAAAACAAAACTCTTTTTTTTAAATGATGGGTTACTGGTAGAGGGAGAGATTTATTCTGAAATGAATGTGAGTCGAAGAAAAAAGGTATAAATGTGGATAAGATATTTTTTAAAGTGTGGGTTTGCAATAAAGAGAAGTCAATGACTTTCCCCTTTATATTGATTCATAATAGAAAATAGCTAAGAAAAGAATAAACATATATTATTTTGGTATCTGGCATGGTATAGGGGAACAAAGTTCTAAAGCTGGACCCTGCTACAATCCCTGCCTTCCTTCTGCTCACAAAAAATGCGGAGACCTTTCCTTATTTTGGCAATGCTTTCACAAGCTCTCTCGGTGCTCCTGTGCAGTTTACATAATCTCCTTACTCATGGCTATACAAGTCTCCTCCGGCAAATTCTGAAAGCTGCTTTCAGATCTCATACAAAGCCTCCCAGATTTATTACCAGTTTTTCTGCGAGGAATGATCTTCCTGTCTCAGCCAAATCCCTACTGAGTTTTGTGGATATTCGGGAGGGATAAATACAGCACGTGTAGGACAAAGACAATTTTCTCTTCCAGTCATCGGCTGGATTGCTCAGTTGAAGCTGACAGAAGGAGGCAGGAATGATGTAGCTATTTGATCATGCCCAACTCTGTCCTGCTTCAGTGTAGACTTCACAGACCAGTTGCCATATATTATTATTTTTAATCATAAAGCAGCTCAAGTGAGAAAATGAATGAGTGAATTCTTTTATTTCCTGAATCATGTTTACATCCTTTCATTTATTTATTTTAATTGAATTTTCCTTCTTAATATACTTGTGAAAAAATTGCAGGAATACACATAGAAGTGGAAGGATTGGCAGAGAGCA
>CM053585.1:280155945-280169090 GCA_028646515.1 Pseudochirops corinnae
TCCATATCTTTATTTATAATATACCTATCTATACTTATCTCCTTCATTAGAATGTAAGCTCCTTGCATGTAAGAATTGTTTTGTTTATTGGATTTATATCCCTACCTGATCTGCCATATAAAAGATACTTAATAAATGTTTGGTAATTTATTAGCTTCCCCCTAAAATTTCTTTTGTGCTCTCCTGTCTTTTCTTTCCATTTCTTTCTTGTCACACACACATATGACAAATAGAGAATATTTTATTTTTAGTATCATTCAGTAGACACAATCTTCAAATGAAATCATGAAATTTAAAAAACAACAAACTTGTGATGTTGATCTCACTTCTTTTTAAACAATAGAGAGCTTCAATTCTGTGGAATTTGTTTAAGAGATATGTGAGACTCCACTAGGTTTTGATTTAGCACAAATTTGCCCCCCACAGTTGAACATACTTGAACTTATGAGCCATCCAAATAAGTATGGAATTATTTCCAAAAGCATCATTAGCCATGGAATATTATGCCCAAGTTCTTTTAGAATAACATGAAAACTAAAAGCTATCTTCACTTTTATGAGGGAAATCCTATGGTATTGTACCATTTCATTGCATCATTGATCTTTAGGAAGAAAACATGAGCAATGATGATTCCCTGTATTTTTTTTTTTTAGTTTTGCTATATTTGCAGAATTAATAAATTAAAGCAATCTATTCTTTAAAAAAGGCAATACTGAATCAAAATTTCCCAACCATTACTATCATCAAAGAGGTGGGGAACCTGTGACTTTGAGGCCACATGCAGCTTTCTAGGTCCTTGGGTATGGCCTTTTGACTGAGTCCAAGTCTTGCAGAACAAATTCTTTTATTAAAGAGATCTGTTCCATGAAGTTTGGATTCAGTCAAAGGGCCACACTTGGGGTCTCGTGTGGTCTCAAGATTGCAGATCCCCCATCCCTGACAAAGTTCTAAGGTCTGAAAAGCCTTAGAGGTCATAATCCAACCCTTTTAACAGAGAAGGAAACTGAAGCCCAGAGATGTTAAATGACTTGCCTAAGGTCACATAGGAAATGAATAGCGGGGCTGCTTCTTGTTCTCTCTCTCTCTCTCTCTCTCTCTCTCTCTCTCTCTCTCTCTCTCTCTCTCTGTCTCCCCTAACATTTACCAGCAAATACCCTTTAAATGGATAACAATGTGGTGTCACTATCATACCACTGAAAAGTGAAACCAGTTCCCAGGTCAGAACAGGTAATCAACTGAAATTTATCAAATGACATAGCAAAGGTGTCCAGGTCCCAAGAAGATGTGGCAGGATACTGGAGTATGATTGTCTCTGACTTGCCTCCTGGGTCTGTGATGAATCATCATGTTATCAGCTCCTAAAACTGTGGATGGGCAGGCAAAGTGCATCTTCAGAAGCAATGCAATTTTAGGCTTGAGTTGTTCTTGCTTATATATAGAAAAAGAACAACTTCTGATGTAACTTTATCAGCACAGTCTGACTTTTTGATGTGGCCTTAACGGTTTTGAGAGTATTGATTAGTTACTGGACATAAGACTGAGGTTATAGACAGTCTTTTCTTAACTCATGATTGGTCTTTTGGGCTACTTGGCTGTGGCAGAAATTCAATACTCTCAGCAGCCTTAGAAATAAACAGCTGTTGTCTGAATGGTAGCTAACTTCTTATAATATCATAAGGATGATGACAAATATTCAGTTACCTCTTGAGTGACTATCATTGTAGAGGGGCTAACATGCTTAGTACAGGTGCAAATAATTATCCTTTAATTGATCTTGGAAGAAGCTACATTATTCTCCAGTAGATCTTCTCTTTGTCTCTGTTTCTGTCTCTCTCTCTGTCTCTCTGTCTCTGTCTCTCTCTGTCTCCTTGTCTGTCTCTCTTTCTCTCTGACTCTCTGCTGTGTCTGTGTCTCTGTCTCTGTCTCTCTCCCTCTCTCTCTCTCATACACACATATTCACAAACACAAGACAAAAGAGGGAAAAACAAAAGGAAAAACCAAACTGTTGAACTTGTGTTAATCCCTCTGAGAGACTAAAAATGGTTAAAATTACCCTCCAAGTCAGCTAGTCAGTAACCAAATATTTGTTAAACAATTGCTATGTGTCAGTTACTGTTTTAAGTGCTAGGGATACAAATAAAAGTAACTGTTCCTGCACTTGATGAGATTGCATTATAATATAGGAGAGGACATATAAACAAATAGACCTAGAGAAGATACATATAGAGTAAAAAAGAAAACCCCCAACTCTTAAAATGAAATGCAAAGGAGTTCCAAAATACTAAATTTAAATAGAGATGTTTTTTTCTCACTAGGCAGGAAATCTTCTAAATTGGTTTTGCATCTCAGTAAGCAATAGGTAAAAAATTAATTCAATCCCATACAAGTACTTGATGTATCACTTAGTAAGGCATTACTTTAACTAGTAGAAATTCATAAATTAGCAGTACCTCATATTATGTTATAGGGCCACAATTGACACGCAACTTTTAGTCCAGAAAAAAAAAGACACCCAGAATAAATGGAGAGTCTGTTTAATGGATTCATAGGAAATGAGGCAAGAAAGGTAGAGAAAGCTCGCAAAGGTCCTCTAATTTCAGTTTCTATTTTACCCAAGAAAGGTTAGGGTGCCATTAAAGTCTCTTGAGCATGTCTCTTGGAATAGTCAGTCCTGTTCCTTAGGGAGATTATTTGTGTGGATGTTTGAAGGATGAACTGAGAAAGAGAGAATGATGGTTGAATATTAGAAAGCTTTTATTCAGAACTATGGTTAAAAAAAATCTATTAAACTGTACATATATTTTGAGTGAGTCAGCAATAGCAATTTTATGTCTATACCCCAAAAAGATCAAAGAAAGAGGGAAAGGGCCATGTGTAAAAATAATATTTATAACAGCTTTTTGTGGTAGCTAAGAATTTGAACCTGAAGGGGTGCCCATCAATTGGGGAATAGCTGCTGTAAGAAATGATAAAGGGGGTATTTTCGCATTTGTATGAAGTGATGCAAAGTGAGCAAAATCAGAAGAATAAATTATAGAGTAACAGCAAGATTGTAAAGACTTTGAAAGATTTAGAATAAAAAAAAGACTCACCACAATTTCAAGGACTCATGATGAAGCATGCTATTCTCCTTAGTGGAAGCTGATGAACTCAGATTGTAAATTCAAACATATTTTCTTTCTTTTTATTGCTTTTTCCCACCTTAGACCATTGCTAATGAGAAAATTCTGTTTTCCCAATTTTTACACATTTATAATGAGTTTTATTTTTTTGCCTTCTTAATGAGTAGGGGAGAGGATGGTGAAGGGAGAGAATTTGAAATTGAAAATAAAACAAAACTTTAAAATTTATATATATATATGTACATATACATATATACATATACATACACACACATATATGAAATTTTATGGAAGCTTTGGCAATAATCATAATCTGGTGAATAGGTGATGAGAGTTAAAGTAGGGTAGTAGACATGTGAGTGGTTAAAAAGGGAATGAATGCTAGAGAGGTAGAAGAGGAATACAATAGGCAACTGATTATATATGGGATCAGGGTAGGGGGGAGAAGGAAGAGACAAACGTGACTGTGGAATCTGAAACATGGTTATGAGGAGGATTATGGTACCTTCCACAAATAAGGAATATTTTGAGATGGTAAGTTTAATTTTGAAATCCCCATGGGATGCTAAGATGGAAATAGAGATACCATGGAGTAGAGGAAAGAGTTCAAAGCCTAGATTCAGATTCTGCCTTTGACATTACCTGTGTTACTTCAGGCAAATTACAACCTCCATGAGATTCTGTCTCCTCATTTATAAAATGAGAGGGACGGATTAAATATATGCTATTGCAGGTTTCTTCTAACTATACATATAACCACATGCATCTACAGGCACTCAAACACAATTTTATGATACTAAATCCAACTGGAAATTAGTAAGGCAGAACTCTAATCCAGGAAAAAAAAAATGGTCTAGATATAGATTTGGGAGTCATTGTTATAGAGTTTGTAATTAAACATATTGTATTTCAGGAGATAACAATAGGAAAGTAAATAATAAAAGAAGATTGAGAAGACGGCATGCTCAAGCAGAAGTTTAATTTGTTTTAAAGAATAGGCATGTGGGGGTAACAATCATATTTGTAAGCAGTATGGAAGCATTCAGTAGAAAACAGTGATAACAAGTTATATTGTGACACTAAGTCACTTAATTACTCTGAACCTCAGCTTGCTTATAAATGAAATGGGCATAATACTGCTTCCTGTAGCAGCTTGGAAGATCAAATGAGGTAATATAGACAAAGTTTTTTGCAAAGTTAAATGAGCTGTGTAGATACAAAATTTATAGCAGCAACAGCAGCAATGACACCACCTTATATCCATATGAGTTCTTAATACTTTTTAGATTACTTATAGACATTAATTAATCCTATACCAAGTCAACATCATTTTTTCCACTCTGGGTATCCACATCAGGAAATATTATTTTACAATCCTCCTTGTGAGTTAAATGTCTACTAAATATCATCATCTAGATCAGTGGTTCTCAATGTTCCTAATGCCACGACCCTTTAATACTCATATGTGGGCATATCTGCATGTGGGCAGATCTGCCTGGAGACGGATAGAGGAGCAGTGTCTCGGTTCCTAAGAACATCGGAAATATGTTCCGATGGTGTTAGATGTTTCCTATTTGGTTATCCATGTTTCCAGTGGTGTTAGATGACCCTATTTGACCCCCCAAAGGGGTTGCGACCCACAGGTTGAGAACCACTGATCTAGATGATAACAATATATCATTAGAATGTCTATATATTGGGGCAGCTGGGTGGCTTAGTGAATAGAGCACTAGTGCTGGAGTCAGGAGGACCTGAGTTCAAATCTGAACTCAGACACTTAACACTTACCAGCTGTGTGACATTGGGCAAGCCACTTAACCGCAATTGCCCTGCCTTCCCCCTTCAAAAAGACCAAACAAAAGAAAGTCTAGATACTATTTGTACAAAAGAATGGATGGGGAAAATAAGGAAATGCATTATAAACCTTCTAAGAAAACTTATTCAGATTACTTCCTAGCATTCACTGTTGTACGCTTTATTCTTTTACCTCAATCAACTCCCTTAACTGGGCTCTCCTGTTCTTTAGCATACAATAATTTTCTTATCCCCTTTCCATGAACTCTCACTTATATGATAATTCCAATTTCTTGGAAATGACTCTTTTGAACATTTTTAAAATTTAATAGAACAGAACAGGTCATTAATAAAAGATATTTTTGTAGTGGCTCTCTTCTTAGTGTTAAAAGGCAAGGGTGCTATGAACTTATATTTAAAATCATAATAGCCACCTGGAGTTTGCAAATTGTTTCCCTGCTTTCATTTAGCAAATTAATGCCACTGGTGGATTTCAGGATTTTATGTTCCCTCTCATCCTATTTGGGGTAATTGTTTATAAAATTTTTTGGTTCTTTTTTTCCCTAAAGAACTATGACTATTTTCATTCAATTTCTCATTAATAAAAACTTGGGCCAATGATGTTAAGCCACAGTAACAATCTTCTCAGTGTTCATTGGGTAGCGTATCTCGTGGAAGGACAACAGAGAAAGTGTACCTTTGACTAATCGGTGAGTTTATTCTCAATCTCGGCATGGAAAAATCTTTAGAAATTATATTCAGTGATAGATAGGCCAGACATCTTTGGACTACCTGCCATCATTTATGCAGAGTGTCTGGAAGATATTCAAAGAATTAGTCCTAATCATGCCCAGCCCTATTTTTTTTTAAATCAGAAAATAAGGACCTAAAAATAATAACCTACTACTTATAATTCTTCTATTCACCCCCTCCCCCTCCCCCATGTAAGGTAAAGTCCTTAAAAGGCAAGGTTTTTTTTTTTTCCTTCTCTGGTACTTAGCACAATACATGTATTAAGCAGAAAATAAATGCTTACTGCATTGAATTGATCATAATAATGTTTTAATTACTTCCTTTATGTTATACCTACGCAAACATAACTTCCAATTGGAAATTATGGACAAAATCCTTAAACACAATTGTTATGCTTTATTTGCAAAAGACCAACTATGAGCAGGTTTCAAGAGGGAAGAGAAAATACCCCATGTATTTTAATGTGTAGTAGACCAAAAACAAATCTTTTCTGCAGATGAGCTAACACAAATTCCAAAACCTACTTATAACCTCAGAACACAGAAGGATCACAACCAAGGAGGGAGGTTATTTAAAAGATTGTCATGAACACGGATGGTTGAGATTTAAGCATCTAGCTATCTCCACTTCTGAATTCCTCTGGGTTCTCATTTCCATTAAAGCTAACTTTCCTGAAGATTAGTTTAGATTAAATCCTAGAATTGACATTTGAGACACCTGTCCAAGACTGTACTTAATAAATGATTCAATCCCTCCCCTTGGTATTACTAGGTTTCAGCCAGTCTTATGCAGTAAATAGCAAACATACCAAGAAAATTCACTAGCATTTGCTCTGTTCCATAAAAGAGACTTTCAGCATGAACAAATCGGATCTTATCTTTATTTTGAAAGACTGCTGCAAGCTAATGGCTAAATTACCTTGTTATATCCAATGCCCTATTCCTTAACAGATGTTGGTATCCACACTAAACAGGGGGGACAAGAAGGGAACTACTGAGCTAGCATTCCTCTACTGAGGTCCCCTCATTCAATTTGACCTAACTTAGAGCTCTGCACTGTCTATACTTGTATATGACACTTTGGGTACATAGCTATTGTCATTCATCCTTTGGGGTAGCTAGTCATCACCCTTCATTGAGCAACTTGAAGAGAAAAGCTTAGTCATAATTAACAGTTTTACAGAAGGAATAAACTAGAAAACATAGTCTTGATCTCATGGTTATTTGCTAATTTGATCAAACATGATCAGTTACCTTTGAGTCCTTTGCCTCCTTGTCCTATATTATGCCTTGCTAAACCCCAGTTTTACGTTGACCTTCCTTCTTGTGTTGATCTTCCTTCTCTGAATGATTATGTAGAATAAGACCCAACTGTGATAACTGAATTTACTGGAGAGTTGGGAAAATAGTGTACATTCACAAAAGTACAAGATTTGGACTTACTATTTAGGATTTGGGTTTAAATTTCAGCTCTGCTACAGTGCTATCTCACTTGTGTGACTTTAAGCATGCCACTTATTCTATTGAGGCCCCAAGTTCTTATCTGTAAGATGAGGAAGCCAAACATCATGATTCTCTTCCATTTCTAAATCTAGGATCCTACAATCTAATCTCAGTTGGGTCTTCACTACTACACAGCAATGCTCTTAATCCATCCAGAATGACTCAGCACCATTACCCAGAGAGGCTGGTCTAAACCTAGTTCCTCATACCACATGCTCCCCTAATTCCCCTCTCTCCCAGTAAATAATTTGTCTCCTGTATACTGAGAAAAGAGATGCCATTCATCATGAGTTCCCTCTTTTCTGACTTCATTTCATGATGAGATCTAACTCCTTCATTTGTGCTCTTATTCCACTCCTTGGTTTCTCTAGGAGTTCACTCTTTCAGTCATTTCTTCCCATTTTCTGCTTTTCAATCTCACTACTGACTCCTTTTCCACCATCTAAAAATAGCATTATTTCTTATTCTCTTAAAAAAAAAGACTCATTAATCCATTCCATTTCCTCAAGCCATTATCTCAAATATCTTCTCCCATTCACTCTCAAATTCTTATTTAGAGTCATCTATATGATTTGACTCCATCTTCTTACTTTTGGTTCACTTCTCAATCCAATTCAGTCTGTATTCCAGTTCAATTGCTTTATGCAAGACTGTCAATGATATCTTAATCTTTTTTTGGAGGGGGGAAGGCAGGGCAATTGGGGTTAAGTGACTTGCTCAAAGTCACACAGCTAGTAAGTGTGTCAAGTGTCTGAGGATGGATTTGAACTCAGGTCCTCCTGACTCCAGGACCAGTGCTCTATTCACCAGGCCACCATACCTGTCCCCATATCAATGATATCTCAGCTGCTACTTTACTCTAACCTCATTCTTGACATTACTGCATCTTTTTACTATGTCATTAATCACCTCCCTATGGATACTCTTCCTTTCTTCATTTCTGTGAAACTTCCCTATTTTAGTTCTCTTACCTATCTTTTCTTTCTCAGTCTCATTTGCAAGATTAATATACTTCTTATTCTCTCTAAACAAGGAAATCTACCATGGTTTTGACCCAGACCATATCCTCTCCTCTCCTCCTCTCTTCTCATTCCCTTCATGATCTTATCAGCTCTAATGGGTTCAATTATCATCTCTCTGCAAATGACTTCCAAATTTCTATACCTGTTACTGCTTATCTCCATTTCAGACTTGCCTTACTGACTTCCTTTTGGGTGTGTTCACTTGGATGTTGCATGTGCTTCTCAAATTCAACAAGTACAAAGGAGAAGTTATTATTCATCTTTGCCTTCTCCCACATCTACCCCCCAATCATCCCTCCTCTAAGTTTTCCCATTTCTTTTGATGGCATCACCATCCTTTTAGTCGTTCAAGTTCCCTTGGAATCATCTTTGAAATTTTCTTCTACTTTAGCCTCTGTAACTATTAGCTGCCAAGTTTTTGGCATAACTGCAGCATCCTTTACATATGTTCTCTTCTCAGTCACCATAATAGTTCAGTTTTTCATCACATCTCACCCAGACTATTGGGATAGCAGATTAATTGGACTCTATACTTCCAGTTAATCTTCACCACAGCTGCCAAATCATCAAGAAAATAGTTCATGCCATCCCCTTAATTAAAAGAAATAGTGCTTCCCTATTTTCATTAAGATTAAATATGAAATTACTAGAGTGACACTTAAAGGTTTCCACAAACCAGTTGATGCCTACACAGATAAGCAACATGGTACGGGGCATAAGGTACAGTGTATTGACTCTGATATAAAGATTCTTGAGGTCAAATCCTGATTCTGAAGCTTAAGATCTGTGACTTTGGACAAGTCATTTCACTTCCCTTAGTCTCTCTAGCAGCTGTTGGTACAGTTGAGTGCTGGGTGTAGTCAGGAAGACTTCTGTTCAAATTCAGCTTCAGATATCATACCAGATGTGCGAAAATGGGCAAGTCACTTAACTTCTGTTTGCCTCAATTTTCTCAACTATAAAATGGGGATATTAACAAAACCTACTTCTCAGGTTGGCATGAGGATTAAATAAGATAATATTTGTAAAATACTTAGCACAGTGCCTGACACATAACAGGGATTATATGAATTCATCCGCAGAATGGGAGAGTTGGACTAGGTGGTTTCTAATATCCATCCTAGCTCTAACTCTATGGTACTTCCTTTCCATTTTTTCTCTCTCTATATATTTTTTCTGTTCTTTCCGTTCCAATCAAACACACAAACTCTTCCTCATACAAAATAGTTCATTCTCAGCTACTATATTTTTTTATATAAATAGTTCTCCATTTCAGGAACAATACACCAGTTGCTAGTACCCTCCAACCCAGAGGTTGCTTTGCATCTAATTTGCATGTATATATACATACACATACAAATAAGTAACAACATGTACATGATGTTATACAATTATATAGATATATGCAATACATATATAATATGAGAATATATATATACACACAGATAAGTAAATTTTATTTATATATTATATGCTATACTTGTGTATAAATACATATGTGTATATATAATTTACTTATATGTATATATGTATGTATGTTATATATACATAAATAAAACTTATCTGTTTATATCTATCTGTGTTTATCTGTATATCTATCTATCTATCTATCTGTGTTTATCTATCTATCTATTTATCTATCTAATCGGTCTAATTTACTTCAGTACTTCCACTAGAATGAAAATTCATTCAGAAAAGGAAACATTTTTGTCTTTATTCTCCAGAAGCTAGGACAATTAGTACACATGTAAAAGCTATCTGCTGAGTAAGCAGAACAGACTACCTCTTCTTCTCCATTTTGTGGAATCTCCCTAGCTTCATTCAAAATATAATATGATTTTGTTACCACCTTCCAGCTATTTGACCTCTCTCCCCATTTTATCTACTTCATACTACTTCGGATATGCTTGGTTTTAAGTTATTTGCACATACACTATATTCCACCAGGAGAAAGCAAGAACCTTGAGGTGATTTCTGTCCCATTTTTGTCTCTGTATCCCAAGCATCAGCCTTAGTGCCTTTCACATAGGAAATACTAAGTAAATATTTGAAGTAAATTGAAAGTGTTGCATTAGAATAAATTTAAATGTTCATTCGTCCATTCATTCAAACAAAACCACTTTCTATGTCTTCTTTCCTATGTCATTTCAACTAGGATACACTGTTTTCTTTCAGTCAATTTTAATAATTTGTTCCTATTTTGAATTGTCTCTAAATTACACCTGGCAGATCCATAGCAGTGGAGAAAAATAAATATATCTATATCACTGATACGTTCTCAATCATGATACCACTGAACTACAAAGATCAATAGGCCTAAATTTGTAAGCTACTTCTAAGAGACGGGACAACAACAAACTCAGTTGAAAATTGATGATTAAGATTCTTCTTTCCTCTGTTTTCAGATCAAGAAACTTGTCTTTTCCCTCCCAGTATACTTCTTTTAGTGAGCATCCAAGAACTATACTGAACTGTTCATCCCAACTCAGCCAAAACATGAGTACTGAGATTGAGTACACCTGTAATCTATCAGATATTTATATACCTGGCGGGAAACAATGGATAGTCAGGAAACAAGAAGTACTTAAGAGTATTCACAGGGGGAGGTGGAGCCAAGATGACAGAAAAAAAAAAAAACACAAGATGTTGCCTGAGTTCTCCCCAGTTTCCCTCAGAAACAATGTTAAATCAAGCCTTTAAATGGATTCTTGAGCAACAGAACTACAAAGAGATGGACTGGAAAAACTTTGTAGCTTTAGATAATTTAGAAGGACTTCAGAAAAAGTCTGTCTCAGTTGGGAAAAACAGAGAGTGCAGCCAAGAGCAGACAGTGTTCAGGCAAGTCAGCAAGAGTCTCTTAACCACAGCACAGATCAGCAATCAAGGCTCCTTGGTTCTGACTCATCAGGCTAGTGGCATAGCAGGCCAGCCATGAGACCTCTAGGCCTTAAGGAAGGCAAATCACCAGCCTGGGAATCCCCAGCACAACAGGCAACACTAGGCAGGGCCACCCCAACACAGTGGGCAAGCCACCAGCACCCACGGCCCTGGCCCAGAAAGCCAGTGATGAAGCCCCTGGCCTCCAGCACAAGAAGCTTGGGATGGTGCCCCAGGAGCAGAACTTAATATTAAAGGTCACAAAATAGGCAAACAATAAGTAAAATAGAGAAAAGAGTCCTGATAAAAGAAAGTTATTATAATGACAGGGAAGATCAAACCACAGACTCAAAAGAAGACCACAATGTCAAAATGCCTACATGTTAAGTCTCAAATAGAATATGAATTGGTCTCCAGTCCAAAAAGTCCTCTTGGAAGAGCTTGAAAAAGATTTTAAAAAATGAATGGAGAAAGGTCAAAGAAAAAAATGGGAAAAGAAAGAATAGTTATGCAGGAGACAGTAAGCAGCTTGGAAAAGGAGGGAGAAAATTTGACTGAAGAAAACAATTTCTTAAAAAACAAAATTAGAATTGGCCAAATGGGAAGAAAAAAGCCACTGAAGAAAACAACTCAATTAAAAGTAGAACTGATCAAATGGAAAAGGAGGTACAAAACTGAAGAAAATAATTCCTTAAAACTTTGAGTTGGGCAAGTGGAAGCTAATGGCTCTATAAAACTTCAAGAATCAGTCAAAGAAAATCAAAAGAATGAAAAATAGAAGAAAATGTAAAGTACCTCTTTGGCAAAGCAATTCATGTGGTAAATACATCCAGGAGAGATAATATAAAAATTAATGGACTACCTGAAAGCTATAAATTAAAAAATAAAGAAAAGCCTGGATCGCACCTTTCAAGAAATTTTCAAGGAAAAAATGTCCTGATATTCCAGAATCAGAGGGTAAAAAAGTCATTGAAAGAATCTGTTGATCACCTCCTGAAAGGAATCCAAAAATGAAATCTCCAAGGAATATTGTAGCTAAATTCCAAAACTATTAAGTCAAGGAAAAATATAGCAAGCAGTCAGGAAGAAACAATTCAAATATCCAAGAGACACAGTCAGCATTACACAGGACTTAGCACCTTCTACATTAAAGGATCTGAGGACTTGGAATATATTGCAGAAAGCAAAGGATCTTGCATTACAACCAAGAACCAAGTACCTAACAAAATAGAGCATAATCTTTCAGAAGAAAAGATGGACATTCAATTTAAGGAACTTCCAAACTTTCCTGATGTAAAGACCAGAACTGAACAGAAAATTTTATCTTCAAATAAAAGAGTCAAGAGAAGAATAAAAAAGTAAATAGGGTAAAAAAAAAAACCCAACATGTTATTCAACAAGATTAAACTTTTTATATCCTTACACAGGAAGATGACACTTGTAATTCTTGAGAACTGCATCTCTTTTAGGGCATTTAGAAGGAATATACATAGACAAAAGGTATGGATATAAATTGACTTTGATGTGATGATAGAAAAAGACAATTAAGGGATAAAAAAAAGATTGTACTGGGAAAAGAGGAAAGGGGGAGGCAGAATAGGGTAAATCATATAACATGGAAGGATGCAAAAGACCTATTATAGTAGAAGGGAAGCTATGAGTATTGTTTAAATTTTATTCTCATTGCATCTCAATCAAAGAGGGAATAGCGTGCACACTTAGTTGGATATAGAAATCTATATTACTGTTAAAGAAGTAGGAAGGGAATGGGGAAAGAAAAGGGGGTGAGGCGGGAAGGGAAGGCAGAATTAGGAGGGGAAAAGGGAAATACAGAGGAGGAGGATGACAGAAGGAAAGGTAGATTGAGGGAGGGAGGGGTCAGAGGGGAAATGCTGGTAAGGAGGGGCAAGGAAAAAGGAGAGAGAAAAGTATAAATGGGGAAAGTAGGATGGAGGGAAATACAGTTAGTAATCATAACTTAGAATATATAAGGGATGAAATCTTCCATAAAATGAAAGCAGATAGCAGAGTGGATTAAAAACTAAAACCCCAAAATATGTTGTTTACAAGAAACA
>CM053585.1:280175681-280188600 GCA_028646515.1 Pseudochirops corinnae
ATTCATCTACAATAGTTTATAAAGAACCTATACACTATTTGTATATACAATATATATTCATTCATTTAAACTTTCATTAAGTAACTACCATAGATGAAGACTGATAGCAACAAAGTTAGAAAAAAAAGATGATACCCAATCTATGCCCTCAATGAGCTTACCAAAGTAGTATTCAAGAAATATGAGAATATCTTTCTTTTTTCATTAGAAACATTACCTGTCACACAATAATAAGCAGTAGGAGAGTTGGGCTCTCCAAGAAAGGCAGAAAACTAGGAGTCAGTCAAGTCAGGATGAAACTGACCAGATACCTTGGGAAGTACAAAGAAGGGAGTTAAAAACAAACAAAAAAAGAAAACCACAGATATGTACTCTAGGTAAGATAAGCAGAAATGCTAGATAGTTAACTTCAGAGAAGTTAGCAAAAGGTGAAATGGAAGTCATAAGGTCCCATAGTGCTGAATGAGTAAGGTTTAGAGTCCTAGGAATGAGCGTCAGCAAGGTAATAGTAGCAAATGCTAAAATGCTAAACAAATATGAAATTTTATTCTAGTACAACATTTTTTCCTCTCTGTCTTATTTTCTATAACCCGCTGGTTGGGGAATTGTCTGCAGTCACAGAGCAAGAAAGTAATGAGAGGATGGAAGATGCAATGGAATAAGTGCTCAGAAGATCTAAGAAGTAAGTTCTTATTAGTCTTATTTTGATCTTTTTTAAATCTTGTGCTTAGAGAATCCTTGGATATCTTCCACCATTGCTTAGTATCCTAGTCAGTTACTGAAAATTGAATCATTGAATACATTAGTGCTTATTTGTAAACCTGATTGATATAAAGTGAAAACTTATTAAATCAAAATACGAGATAGAAAAAAAAAACAAAAAAACCTCACATACCTTTGAATTGAAAGGATGTCTAGTAATAGATATTTTAAGAAATGACCATAGTGTAGCTGTTTTGAATTTCACATTTATATTAATTTAACATGGTTTGGCTATGTGTATGATAAGTGTATCTATCTATCTATCTATATATTTTGAGGTAATTGTTTATATTCATTTTTTTCTTTTTATTACAGAAAGTCAATCAGATTGTCCTATTAAATAATTAATATTTCTTTAAAAAGAAGCACAGTGGTAAAATGGATAAAGAGCCTATCTTGGAGTCAAAGAGGCCTAAGGTTAAGCACTAATTTATAAATTCTCATGCTGAAAAAATAACTATTTTGCGGGGGAGTGGGCAACATACTTCAGGACATATGACAGTATATACATTTACATGCCCTTAGTTCCACATTTATTCAGTCATGCTCGCACAGGAACATGCCCACAACCAAGTAACGCTTTTAAAAATTGGAAATAGCTACCTTTGTCACACAAGCCATTTCTCTACCCTTGCCCTCCAATAAGTGTCAGTTCAATTTCTCAATGTGTACATCTCTAGGGCTTACACATTGCCATATTTATGGACAAATCATGAAGTTATAGCTATGTTAGTCACTTGATTTGTTGTTTTGTTAATTGTCTAAACTTAAAGAAATTATTTAGAAAATGCTGAACTTAATAGTGTTAGTAATGCAAACTCAATTTAAAAGTATATAGTGTATACATTTCTTCCAGAGAGGTGGTTATTATATATGCCAGCATAGTCCTGCATGTGTGTGTGTGTATATATATATGTGTGTGAGTGTGCATATTTATGTGATATGCCTATGTATACCCACATATGGGCAGTTGGAAGGACTACTCTGTTCATTTACCCTGGGAAAATTAGACATAGAGCTTGTCACCCAAGAATTGTATAAATTATATGTATGTGTATGTATGTATGTATATGTATATACACACACACATATATACATATACATATAGATGTGTATATACATACATACATGTGTATGAGTATGTGTGTATACATGTGTATGCACATATATACTCATGTATGTGTATATATAAGATTGCACTAACCTCAAACAAGCAAAAAGCTTGAAGTATTTGTGCTGTCCTATATTTCCCCTTTAGCCTAAGTGGAATACAGGTCAGTTGTACCTTCTATTAACCTAGTTGGACTGTGCTTTACTTCTTGTCTTCAAATATGTTTTTACAGAAAACCCTGTAAGTCTTGAAAACCTTCCAGTAGCACATAACATTTTTTTTCTGGTTAGCCATTGAGTGGATACTAAAAGTAAAGTCTTAGAATAAACAGATAGTTAACCCCCAGTCATGATGTAAATTCACTGTGTAGCCAGCACTCTGATTTATATTTCTATTATGTGAAATTAGGATTGCATTTCTGGCTTTTCATACTCTCAAAGAAGTCATGTTTATCAAGGCAGTGTCTTGGGGCCTCTCAAGCAGCTGCGCTGCTTTGAAACCTTCTGGAGTCCAGCTGGGAATGTGGATTGACAAGTATTTCAGGAATACTTCTGAAAAGATGAGGGGAAACTAATAGTCTGCCACTTCTAGGATTTGTGTGAGTTTTCAGCCTGTGAGGCTATTTTGAAAACTTAGAGATGATTACCCAGTTTGTTATAGCAGCATTATGTAGGCAAAAATCGATATCTTTGAAAATGAAACACATTATGTGGATGCTAGGTAGTATAAGCATGTATCTTTCTACAGTACAGATAAATCCAGTCAAGAAGACCCACCACATTTGTGGGTTCATGATTTACTACTTTAAATATTTGTGTTACATTTTGTCAAAGTCTGGGATCTCTGTATGTAAAGGTGCTGTATGCCCAAAAAGGTCTGGTCTATTTATTCTGGAGAAGAAGACTTGAGAGGACCTCATAATCTTCCTCAAACATTTGAATGGTTTTTAAAATTTTTTCTAGAAGGATTAAACTTGCTTTGCATGGCCATCAAAGGGAGAAATGAATTGCAAAGAGATTGATTATGACTTCAAGTAAGGAAAAAATTCTTAATAATGTGAGCTTTCCAAAAGTGGATTGCCTCATGTCTTAGAGGGTTACTCATCACTAGAATTCTTCAAGCGGAAGCTAGAGATGGATGAGTCCGTCTTTTGGTGATCAGATAAGGATTGAATCAAATGCCACCCCTCCCTTACCTTCCAAATCTGAGATTTGGCTGACTCTATATGTATTTTACTGGAATTTAGGTAAGGAGGGGATGTGGTGGTAATATAATTCAGAATAGGTAAGGAGATCCAGAAGAACATAACTAATAAATAAATCTCCTCTATCTTGCTAATTAGAGGAATATTTTGATTTAATGCTTCCTCTTTTAACATGTAAATGTGCCCTCTGGAAAGTCTGAGGTAGGGAAGAGACACTTGCTTTAGGGCTTGTAGAAGTTAAGCCTTATTCTTGCATTAATGAGAACTGCTTTCAATAGGTAATCTAGTAACACCTCACTACTCTTAGGAAATAGGAGTACGTGATGGGACACAGGGGAAAGAAGGAAAAAATCTGATTGAATATGCCTCAGTAGGATCGGAAATTTTGGATAGCCAGAATTTAGAATGAGGTCATTAAAACTGAAGGTAAGGGTTCTTACGTTTTTTTTTTTTTGTGTATACACACACACACACATATGTACCTGTGTGTGTGTGTAATATATATACATATGTTTGCATGTATGGAAAATACCTTTGGTAGTATGGTGAAGACTATGGACACTTTTACTGCAATGTTTCTGAATGCATTAAAATAAGATGCATATGATTACAAAGGAAACCAATAATATTAAAGTAAAAAAATAATTTTATAGAGCCACAATGGCAGAATAAGGGCAGGGATTTGCTTAAGCTCTCCCCCAAACACAAGGATAACAATTGGAAACAACTGGAACCAAAGAATGTAAAAATAGAAGAAAAGGTGAAATGCATCATTGCAAAAACAACTGACCTGAGATGTAAATCCAGGAAAGATAATTTAAGAATTATTGAACTACCTGAAAGTCATGATCAAAAAAGATTTTAGACATCATCTTTCAAGAAATTATCAAGGTAAACTGCTCTGACACTCTAAAACCAGAGGGTAAAATAGTCATTGAAAGAATCCACTTAGTGGAATCCACTTACTTCTTGAAGGAGTTCCCAAAATGAAAACTCCCAGGAATATTATAGGCAAATTCCTAACCTCCCAGATCAAGGAGAAAATGCTGCAATTCATCATAAAGAAACAACTGAAATATCCAGGAGTCACAGTAAGGATAACACAAGATTCATCAGCTTCTACATAAAGGACTGGAGGGCTTGGAATATGATAATATGGAAAACTAAGGACCCAGGATTACAACCAAGAATCACCTGTCCAGCAAAACTGAGTATAAGCCTTCAGGGGGAAAATAGATATTCAATGAAATAGAGGACTTTCAAACATTCCTGAGGAAAAGACCAGAGCAGAACAGAAAATTTGACTTTCAAATATAAGATGCAGAAAAAAACATAGCATAAAAAGGTAAACAAGAAAGACAAATCCTAAGGGATTCAATAAGATTAAACTGCTTATATTCCTGCATGGAAAAATGATATTTATAACCCCTAAAAAACTTTCTTATTATCAGGGCAGTTAGAAGGAGTCTACATTGACAGAAAGCAAAGGTGTGAGTTGAAGGTGATGGCATGATTTATCTAAAATGAGAAAGAAGAATGCCTTGGGAGAAGTAGAAAGGGAGGGATAGAATGGGATAAATTATGTGACATAAAAGAGCCTTTTAAAAGATTTAACAATGGAGGAGGAAATGGGGGAAGTTAGGAGGGAAGCACATGAAGCTTTCTATTTTTTTTTTGCTTGCAAATATTTGTATTTATAATTTCTGAGGACAGTAGTTTTAGATCATATTGAAGGCAGCAACACTCTTAGTCTTCAAAGGCAGTTATCTGTTCCTCTAGCATATCTTTTCCAATTTTATCTTTTTCAACCACAGATTGTATCTGAAGCTTCTTGATGTCATATCCCACTAGAACTAGTTTAGAAGATCCCTAGATCAAGCCATCTGCCTGAATGCTTCTGACACAGGTAATGGCAAGCAGCCAAGTACTTAACACCTTGTTTCAGTTGAACCTTGCCCTTGACAGAACTTGTGAAACCCACAGTGGGAGGAACTTGCTGATGCAACAGGAAAGGGTGGAACAGGGAGGAACTAATGGCCATATATAAGGAGAAGCGCAAGCTGGGAGAGAGCAGAACTGAGAAGGAGGACTTCCAGTTGTGGATGCTGACACTCGGTTTATCTGTTCTGTCTGTGTTGATTTTTGTTTGTGATACTTTGTTCAGAAACCCTGGGACCTTACTGGAAGCTCTGAAAGAGGATTTTCTTGTTGTCTGTTTACAGAAGTCCTGGAGGGGTGTTTCAGAGGTCTTGGGACCATTTTGATGATGTGTGTGGAGTTCTCAGACCTTGTTGGTGGGTCTGTGTTAATTTCACAGGCAAATAGTAAATTGATGATGGTGCCAGCAATGTGTATGAATGTTATTGTGGCTCTGTTAAGCTTTGTCTTCCCAAAAACAGAAACTGCAAAAGAGGTGAGGTACACTGGACACTGAGAGCTTCAATATAGAACTGGATGAGGAG
Organism: Pseudochirops corinnae; assembly: GCA_028646515.1. Classification (NCBI taxonomy): domain Eukaryota; kingdom Metazoa; phylum Chordata; class Mammalia; order Diprotodontia; family Pseudocheiridae; genus Pseudochirops; species Pseudochirops corinnae. The sequence continues at coordinate 280,181,221 of CM053585.1, forward strand.
CTGGACCAGGAGCGGGACCAGAAGTGGAGAGCTGCCTACCTGTGAATCCAAGTAACAATTGATTCTGGCAGGAGGTGGACCCATGGAAGAGGAACCATGGAATTTGGGAGCTGGCCTTGAGTCAAGATGAAAAGACCTTTCCTCCGGTACTTAGTGCTGACTGAGAAGATCATGATTTACTGTGGCCTAGGAGTGCAAGAACTTTGTACTCTGTACCTTGTACCTCTTAAGGATGAAAAAGTTAAGGATGATTGGACACTAAGCTCCAATAAAGAAGAAAGAAGGCTTTTTGACTGAGAGATTAAGACAATGTGACCTAGGGGTGGAGAACTTTGACATTTGTACATTGTATCCCTTAAGGAGGCTTGAACCTTAAGGATGATTGAGTTAAGGACTTACCGAATGATGTCTTTTGCTTAAAACTATGTGGCCACTTTAGTAATAAATTGTTATGTCATAACATTGTGAATGCTGTGCTTTGATTTCTATGAATGTTTTGCTTTAATTTACTGCTGAATAAATAGAGATTTCACTACACTATGGGAGCAAAACCTTAAAGCTGTTTATAGCAGCAGTCCTCTGTAAAGCTGTTTGTGCTTGGCTTTACAGCACATTCCTCCAATTTCCCCATATTTGTCTCATCATCCCAAGGTTTTACATCTAGCAAAATTGACAGCACTTGCAGAGTTTTAAAAATTTCTTTGATTCAAACTGAGCAAGGTCTTCTTCTCTTAGCTCTTTGCTTTTTCATTTCCTCATCATCAGTACACCCAAAGAGATAAATGTCATCATCATCTTTGCTATCTGTGACTCCACTTTCTGTGGTGTCTTCTACATTAGCAGGCCCATACTTGCCCAAAGTCTTCTTTATTCCTGGCAAGCTTTCCTTTTACTTCTCATAGGACTTAATGTGATTATACCAATGGAGAACATGGTGCAAGTCAGCAGGTGGTGGGCCCAAGATGGCTTCAAATACTGTGATGTCAGCCTGGGATGACACAAACCCCTCGATTTAGCTCTTGTCCACCAGGAAGTCATGGAGGTGCTACAGGCCCGCAGGTGTTGTGCGATCTCTGAAGCCGATGGTGGTGGTGGGAGGGAACAGGAAGAGAAGGAAGCAGTGGTAGAGATAGAGGAACTGAGCTCAGGGTGGGGAAACAGTGCAGACTGTGAACATGCTAGCACCAGCAGCAGACTAAAAAAAAGCATGAACCTTCCTCTTAATCGGAACTGGCTCAAAGAAGGAATAATATACACACTCAGTTGTGTATAGAAATCTATCTCACTATACAGGAAAGTGGGAAGGTGTTATAGTAAGGAAATTTGAAGATCCCTTTGTATTAGCAAGCTAAGAGGTACTAAGCACCTAGATTCAAATTATGCCTCTGTTAAAGAAACAGAAAGTAGGAACCCCTATTGCTGATGTGACAGGAAGGGGCTGAATTGAGAGAAGCTAATACCATACATAAGGAAGAGCACAACATGGACAGTCAGAACTTCTTGGGACAAGCATCTGAAGACAGAGCAGCTGCTGCCAGAGAGAAAGAGAGAGAGAGAGAGAGAGAGAGAGAGAGAGAGAGAGAGAAAGAGTGTGTGTGAGAGAATTTCTCTTAGTGAGCATCTGAAGCCTGGGCTACTGCTGCTGGACTGTAACTTACATGGAAAAAGTGATTTTGATTTTGAGAATGGAGCTTATGGTCCTGAGGATTTCTGAGGGCCAGCTGGAGCTGCTGATGACTGACAAAGCATGACTGTGGAGCTTGTATTTTGTACAAATGTTCTTGTGGCTTTGTTGATGTGTGTGAATGTTATTGTGGCCTCTTTAAGACTTGGCTTCCCAGGAACAGAGACTGTGAAGGATATGAGACAGACTGGACTCTGTGAGCTTCACTGTGGAATGGGAACTGCACAGAGAGCTGGACAAGGAGCTGGGAGCTGTCTGCCTTTGAACCAAGGTGACAGTTTAGTGGATTCAGGCAGGAGCTACCTGCCTTGAGTCAAGATGAAAAAAACCTCTGAAAAAACCTCTACTGAGTAGTGACTGATAAAACTGTAACTTATTTGTGACCTAGGGGTGGATGGCCTGTGTATTTTCCAATACCCCTTAAGAGAGTACTGAGTAGTGACTGATATTGTAACTTAATTGCACCCCATGGGTGAAGAATTTTGAACTATTGTACTTTGTGTCCCTTAAGGAGGCTAGGCCTCCTTAAGGATGAGTGAATTAAGGATTAAGTAGGCTCTCCTCCTTAAGACTGTTTGAATCAAGGACTTAACTAAATGATTGATTGTCTAAATGAATGTACCTTGTTTATAAAAGAACCATTGAATGATTGAGTTACTAAATGATTGAGTTACTAAATGATTGTACTTTGTTGAAAACTATGTGATCACTTTGGTGAAAACTGTGTGGCCATTTTAGTGATAAGTTGTTGAGTTGTGACATGCTAAATGGTGTATTTTGATTTTCTGTGATAAGTTGTAACATTATAAATGCTGTACCTTGATTTTCTAGGAATGTGTTGCCCTGAATTCTTGCTGAACTATATAATCAGAGCCTTGAAAGCTGTTCACAACAGCAGCCCTCTGAAAAGCTGCTTGTGCTTGGCTTTACATAAGGGAAGGAGATAAAAGAAAGCAGGGGAAAGCTGATAAAGAGAGGGCAATTTGGGGGAGGTAAAAGTCAAAAGCAAAACACTTCTGAGAAAAGACAGGGTAAAAGGAGAGAGAGAGTAGGATGTACAAGGGGAAATATGATGGAGGAAAACCCACAATTGGTAAACATAGCAATGTTTATTTTTTGATTTTTTTTTTACAGGGAGTTTCTCTGATAAAGACTTTATTTCTCAAACATATAGAAAACTGAGGGTTTTTTTTTTTTTTTTAGGAATAAGAGTCATTTTTCAATCGATAAATGGTCTAAGGGTATGAACAGGTAGTTTTCAGAGAAAGTAATCAAAGCTATCTTATTTGTAGGGGAAAAAATGCTCTAAATCACTATTGATGAGAGAAATACAAATTAATGTAACTCTGAGTCATCACCTCACACTCTAATGTACTATTGGTGAAGTTGTATACTGAATAACCCATTCTGGAGAGCAATTTGGAACTGTGTCCAAAGAGTTATAAAACCATGCATACTGTTTGACCAAGCAATAACTAGGTCTGTATCCCAAAGACCTAAAAAAAGAAAAAAAAGGTAAAGGACCTATGTGTAATACATATTTATAGCAACTCTTTTAGTAGTGGCAATGAATTGGAAATTAAAGGAATGACCAACACTTCAGGAATGGCTGAACAAATTATTGCACATGATGTGACGAAATACTGTTTGCACCTTAAGAAATGATGAGTGGGATGCTCTAAGAAAAACATGGAAAGACTTACATGCATGGATGCAAAGTGAAGTGAGCAGAACCAGGAGAACATTGTCTGTAATAGCAATATTGTATGATGGTCATACATCTGAACAATTTAGCTCTTCTTAACAATGCAATGATCCAAGACAATTCTGTAGTACTTTTGATGAAAGGTGCTGTACATCCCCAGAGAATGAACTGGTAGAGCCTGAATGCAGATCAAAGATACTTTTTGTTTACTTTGTTTTTTTGGCTTGTGTTTTTTTTTTTTTTCACAGAATGACTTACGTGGAAATGTGTTTTATATAACTGCACACATACAAGCTATGTCAACTTGCTTGACTTCTTAATGGGGCGGGAGGGAGAGGGAGAGAATTTGGACCTCAAAATTTGAAAAAAAAAAGTACTATTATATTTATTTTTACATGTAATTGGGAAAAAATGAAATACTAAATAAGATTAAAACAATTTATAAATTCACAGTTCCTGGATTAAGAAGCCCTGATCTAGAGGTTAGACAAGAGCCATTAGAGGGAAGATAGTGCACAGTTAAATATAAAACCCACCTACTTCACAATTTCCTCTATAACACAGGAAATAGAGAGTATGCCAAGTGAAAAGCAATATTTATAGATTACTAAGGTGTGATTCTCTATATAAGAACTAACATAGGTATGGGCCTTTCTGAAAAACAAGCTTCCCCCAAGCAAGTTTCTCTTGTTGGGCTCCAAGTGGGGCCCATTAAGGGGCAGTGAAGATCTTCAAATTCTCTCACCCTTACAGTATACTGTATAATTCTAAGCATTTCCTTGGTTTGCAATTGGAAACTGTTAGTAACTCATATCTCATGGGAAAAAATGTTTTTCAAAAATTTAATTTGATGCCATTCTGCCTCTTTTTCTTATTTTCTGCTGAAAAATACCTCCCATTACTTCTTACCTCCTGAGAAATAGATGGAATGTTAAAACTGTAAATAAATACAATTTCAAACAACCAAATACATCTAATTTGAGGCTTTGGTGAATAATTTGACTAGACTGTACTGATTGTAAGGCATTCTTACATTGACAATAAACAGGAACTCATTTTGGTAGGCAAGATCCAAATATCAAACGCTAAATTAAAATATTGTGAGGGTATCAAGAATTTTCTCTTATGTCTTAATAGAACAGATTCTAAAATAAGATTATTTACTTACCAATTGTGATGAAAGTCTATTTGTTGAATTTTTCTTGCTCTAAGTTTATTTTGTGAAATGATTCTTATCTCTTGCTCAAAGGGGTATTTTCTGAAACTGGGATAGACACTACCTTCTATGTACAAAGGTAGGATACAAAGGTACACAGGAGAAAGTATTTATTAGAATCTCCCTTAACGTCCCAATGTAGTGCCTTATGAAAGTGACCATGGATTCTAAAAGGCTATTGTAATGAAGTTCTGGGAGGTTTTGGTTGTTGTTTGTTTGTTTGATTTTTGCTTTTTCTGCAGGGTGGAGGGCAGAGAAATTGGGGTTAAGTGACTTGCCCAAGTTCACACGGCTAGTAAGTGTTAAGTGTTTGAGGCTGGATTTGAACTCAGGTCCTCCTGATTCCAGGGTTGGTACTGTATTCACTGTGCCACCTAGCTGCACTGCTTTGGGAGGTTTTAATTAATCTAGAAAGGCTTCACAATCATGGGTGAAGAACTCCACACTCATTCATTTCAAATTAATTAAATAATAATTTATTAATCACTGATGGAGTGCCAACTATTGTTCCCTTAGGATAGAAAGACAAAAACAAAACATTTTTCTCCCCTCAGGGAGTTTATGTTCTATGAACAGGAGAGGAATTTGCATAGATAATTAAATACAAAATATTCAGAAATTGATAAAAAGTAATTGAGGGAAGCAAAGAATCACTAGCAATTTGGAGAATCTGAAAAGGACTCCTTGTAGGAGGTAGCAGTCTTGCTGAACCTTGAGGTAGGGATTCCAAAAAGGATAGATGAGGAAAGAGGACATTCTAGGCATAATAGATAGCCACCTACATGTTGAGGGTACTACCATCCTCCCATTCACCCAGTTCACAATCTGTGTGATCCTTGACTACTCCTTCTTTAACTCACCATATTTAATCTGTCACCAAGGCTTGTTGATTTTATTTCTCTTGAATATGCTGACTCCTCTTTTCTGATACTGCCACCACTCTGGGACAGGTACATATCATCTCTGGTTCCTCTTCCAGCCATATTCTCTTATCCATTTTAAAAATGGTCTTCTTAAAGCACTGGATTGATCATGTCACCCCCTAATTCAATGAACTCCAATGGCTACTTCTCACCTTCAGGACCAAGTATAAAATTCTCTAGTGTTCAAAGCCCTTCAAAATCCCTCTCCCCTACTCATCTCTGCCTCCACCTTTCTAGGCTTCCTACATTTTATATCCCTCCCTATACTTTATGATCCATTCATTTTTGCCTCCTTTCTGTTCCTCCAACAAGACATTCCCTCTCCAGACTCTGACCATTATAACTGTCTATTCCCCATGTTTTTAGTGCTCTCCCTTCTCATCTCTTCCTCTTGATTCCTCTGCCTTCCCTCCAGTTTTAGCTAAAATCCTACTTTCTATAGAATGTCTTTTCTGATCCATTTAAATCTAATATTTCTGCTCTTTTAATTATTGCTATTTTATCCTAGACAGAGCTTGTTAGTACATTATTGCTTACATGTTGTCTCCCCCATTCATCTGTTAGCTCCTTGAGATCAGGGACTGTCTTTCATCTTTATTTGATTCCCCAGAGCTTAATACAGTGCCTGGCACACATTAGGCACTTAATAAATGTTTACTGACTGACTGACTAGAGAGTGTTTTCACCTGACTGATCTTAAAGACACACATTTTCTATCAGACTACTTACAAAATGATAAAAGACTTTGTATGATGGAAGGAGAAAAATACTGATGAAATTACATGCCATTGAAGTATTAAATAAAGATTTCATACTCTTAGCTGTTTTGATAATAATGCAGATGTGTTTGCCTTTTATATCCACAGTTTCTCACTGAGAGTCTTTTTGATATTGTCAACTATCTATCCAGGATTAGACATACAGTTTGTGGCAAAGAAACAGATATAAATTAAATGGAACAGAACTCTAGGACCATGAGTTTGACTCTAGCTTCATTAACCTAACAACCTGGTCACCTATGCTAAGGGGACTTGGAACAGACTAGACAAGGGTAAAATAATAGTTGAAATTATAATTCAATGGAAATCATACTTTCCTGTACCTCTATCATGTCAGTGGCTATTTCAAATTTCTAACATCATAAAGGTCACTTAAAAAAAAATCTGCTAATGTTCTGATGAATAGCCATTCATTTGGCATGATTGCCGAGCTTGGCCCAATTCCATTGCAACCCTGGGCCTGTATCTGTTATTTCATGGGGAGAAAAAAAGAACAGTGGCTATGATCCTAAATAACTAATTGTAAGACTCCCAGAAATATAATGAAGTTGAATTTGAATGTTGCTGAATCTTGTGATTAAAAATAACAACAAACAACAACAATAAATGCCGCTGATTACTTTGAGGGGGAAAAAAAATAACAACAACCTCAAACCACATATTGCAAGGGTGCAACTAGAATAGAATTTTAGACATAGAATGAGCTCTACTCATCAGTGAGTCCAACCTGCTGATTTAACAGATGATGAAATAAACCTAGAGAGGTTAAGTGACTTGCCAACATCATCACATAGCTAATTAGTGACAGAGATGGCAGTAGAATCCAGTTTTCCAACTCAAAGGTTAACATTCTTTCAAATATACCAAAATGTCTTTCTGGAATAGTTTCACTACTTTTAGTGGTGGCCTATTGGCAACCACTTTCTCTAGGGATACTAATAAGAATGAAAGCATTACTTTTTTTAAATTTTATTATAGTTTGCATCATTCATTTCCACAAGATTTTGAGTTACATATTTTCTCCCCCTCTTTCCCCCCCCACCACCCCAAAACAGCCATCCCAGTGTATCCCC
>CM053585.1:280194513-280212963 GCA_028646515.1 Pseudochirops corinnae
TTTCCTTCCTTCCTTCCTTTCCTTCTCTCTTTCTTTCTTTTTCTTGCTTCCTTTCTTTCTCCTTCCTTCCTTCCTTCCTTCCTTCCTTCCTTCCTTTTTCTTTCTTTCCTTCCTTCCTTCCTTCCTTGCTTCCTTCCTTCCTTCCTTCCTTTTTTTATATTTGTTTTGTTTTTGAGACTAGATCTCTCTATCCTACCCAGGCTGGAAATACAACAGCCATTCACTGACGTTACTCAACTTTTGATCATAATGGCAGGTTTGTCCTACTCTGTTTTCTACCTAATCTAGTTAACCTCTCCTTAGATATTCTGGTGTCCCCAATTCTCCCAACCCAGAGGCTCACTAGCCCTACTGCAGGTTAGAACTCCTGAACTGAAGCATTCCATCAACCTTAGCCTCCTTGCTATCTGGAATTATAAGTGGTATATACTACCATACCTGGCATACAATCATTTGTATTCAAATTAATACTAAATAATATTACAAACTTCAGAAAAATTATGATTACCTCTTCTTTGAGTTCATAATAGATGTAGGTATGTCCCATATCTTGTCTTAGACCCACTTCTCTCTCTCTATTCTCTGTTAGTAACTTCTTCAACTGATGTGAATTTAATTATTTTCGTGCTAATAACTCCCAGATACACACACTCAGTCTTAGTCGCTTTTGAATTCTAGCACTATATTATTAACAGTTTTACCTGTTTTAAACTGGACATCCTTTAGCCATCTCAACCTCAATATATCCAAAACAGAACTCATTATCTTTTCTTCAAAAATCTTTCTTTGAGCTCTATTGTTGTCAGGAGGATCACCATGTTTCCCTTAAGCCAGGTTTACAATCATAATGTCATTCTTTTTTTTTTTTTTCTTTTTGCTTTTTGGAGGGAAATTGGGGTTAAGTCACTTTCCCAAGGTCACACGGCTAGTAAGTGTTAAGTGTCTGAGGCCGGATTGGAACTCAGGTCCTCCTGACTCCAGGGCCAGTGCTCTATTCGCTGTGCCACCTAGTCCCCTCTCTCCCCCCCATAGTGTCGTTCTTGACTCATCACTGTCACTCACGTAGTTGCCAAATCTTGTTTCTACTTCCACAATATCTTTAACATCTATCTTCTCTCTAGTCACATAGTTACTACTCTAGTTCAGGCCCTCATACAATTTCTTCCTGAATACATGCAATAGTTTCCTAATTGATCTCCTTGCCTTAGGACTCTTCCTCCTTCTAATCCATTTCCTACTGAGTTGCCAAAGTGATTTTCCTAAGTAAATATCAGACCATCATACTCCCTTCTCAATACATTCTAGTGATTTCCTATTATCTTTAGAAACAGATTTAAACCACTTTATATGGCAATTAAGACCATTCACTATCTTGGTCCAACTTACCTTTCTGAACTATTATCAATTTGTTCACTTCAGGAAATGTATGATTCGGTAAAACTAGCTTGTTTTCTTTTTCTCATATATAGCACTAGCTCTTCCACCTAAGTGTCCCCTGTAGCTGGAATGCACTCCCTCCTTACCTTTACCTCTTCAAGTTCAAGATCCAATTCAGGCACCATCTTCTTCATGATGTCTTTCCTGATACCCTCCAAATAAAATACTATCTCCCCCAGATTTTGTACATACATCTATATGTATATACGGTTGTTGTTGTTTATTCTCCAAAATACATGAAATAAGGGCTATTTATATTCTTATCATCTGTGTCTAAAACACAGTGCCTAGCAAATAATAATTTTTTTTAATAAATGCTTGATCACTGATTGATCGATCAATTGGTACCAACAATGACTCAAATTTAGGATTTTTTTGCCTTTTGGCGGGATCCTCATGTGTAATATTATAATTATGCCATATATAGTTTTTTTGTTTTGCTTCTTACATTCTAGACCAAGTTGTACAATTTTCCTCATGGTTCTCTTAATTATTCATATTTATTATGCTATTATATTGTATGCCATTTATTTAACCATTTCCCAGTAATAGAAAACATTTCTGATTTCTTCAGTTTTACTCTTACTATTAATGTTATCATCAATAATTTTGTACATTTGAACCTTCCCTGGCCTCCAACCTACTGCCATATACAGGGCAGCAAATGAGCCTACCTGGAGCAAGAAGCCACCTTACAGAAGAGACAAGAAGTGATGTGTACCAGGCAATTTGAACCACCACTTCCCTTGACTATCATTTCTACTCAGATCCTGATGAAGACTTACCTGGACCCTGAACCCAAAACTTTGGCAATAATAGTGCTTAAAGGCCAGAATTCTCAGTTACCATATTAGAAAGCAATCTTTCTGGGGATACAGCCTGGAAACTGCTGCTATTGGTGCTATGGACAGACCTACTGATGACCTCCCATAAGAGAGGCTTTTCCCAACCAAACTCTTGGGCACTATCAAATGAATCAGTTTCAGAAACAAATGTGATTTTATCAGTAGAAATGACACTAAAGATAAGGCATTAATTGGTTTTTTGTAACTGTACTACAAGGACCAAGGAATTATATAATCTAGTATTTTAATTATTAAATATCTAATAACTGTAATAACCTAGTATCATCCAATGTGTAGTTCAAATCTTCTACATGTTGTCTCCATCATTAGAATGTGAGTTCTTTAAGAGCAGAGACTATCTTTTCTATTTGTCTCCTCAGAAGTATGCACATAGTAAGCATTTACTAAATGTTTATTTATTCATTCATCTATAAATAACTTCTTCATAGTATTAATCCATTAAGCCATTTTCTGGGTCAAAGATCATCAACAATTAAGTAATTCCCATCACAACTATCCCTGGCCTCCCAGAATGGTTGGAGTATGTAACAGTTGACCAGCAGTGAATACATATCTGCCCACTGAATTTTTCATCTTTTATAATTTTATGTATATGAAGTAATACCTCACTTTGTCTCAACCATCCAAGTGATCATCAAGCATTAAAATTTGCATGTGCTTTAACTATTACTGATTTTGAACAATTTTTAGATGATTAAGGATAGTTTGATTATTTTTATTTTCCTGTTCTTCAAATATATAGTTACTGAGGAATGATTCTTAATCTTATGAAATTATGTGGATTTCATACATTTTTGGGATGCAGGTAGGTGGGACAGTGGATACAGGGTTACACCTGAATTCAAGAAGATGTAAATTCAAGTCTACCCTCAGATACTTATTAGGTATATGGGCCTGGGCAAATCACTTAACCTCTATCTGCTCCAGTTTCTTCATCTATAAAATAGGAAATATAAAGCACCTACCTTGAAAGTTATTGTAAAGATCACATGTGATACTACTTTTAAAAGACATTGAAAACATTTAAGTAATACATAAATGCTATGTATCATCAGCATCACCATTATCATTATTTTTATTGCTAGAATTTTATCAAAGATATTACTGTAAACACTTTACCCATTTATAGCTTTTCTTCCATTTCTATAGCTGCATTGGTTTAGTTTGTGCAAAGTATATTTCATAATTTAATTTTATAATCAAAGCTTTCTTTTATAATTTTCTCCTGAAATGTACTTCTTGCTCATCTTACCATCTCACAATTATTAGTTTCCAACAAGGATCAGTTCATGCCCTGTCTTCTCCATGTAAAATTTCTAGATATCTCCTGAAATACATTTCCTTTTTCTTTAAAATTGTATTGTATTCACTAAGTTATTAGAGGATATTAGAAAGTCATACCTTTCCCAATTATAAATAGAGTAAGAGAGAGGTTAGATAATTGAACAAAGGTCACACAGCTAGTAAGTAAGTATACGAGGGAAAATTCAAACTCATGTCTTCCTGAATCTAGAAACAGCCTAGATTCACTGCTCCACTGAGCTCACCTGCCATAGCTTGTTCAGGACCCTGCTCTTTTTTATTCTTCTATTCACCTAGTCCAGGGGTGGAGAACCTGTAGCCTGGAGGTCGAATATGGCCTTCTAGGTCCTTGGGTGTGGCCTTTTGACTTAGTTAAGGTTTTACAGAACAAATCCTTTTATTAAGTGTATGTGTACTGTGAAGTTTAGATTTAAAGGGCCACTCTTGTGAATCTAGAGGGCCACACAAGGCTGCAGGTTTCCCACCCCTGGTCTAAGCACTCGTTATCAATCCCCTTTGTTAGTTCTTCATCCATAGTCTCACTGCCAACCATAACACCCCCCTCGGATTATGTTTTCAGTATCTTTTTTTTTCTTTTTTGTTCTACACTGTGATACTTAATGATTGCATCAATTCTCATGAACCTAATTATAGTCTCCAAAGATATGAGTTCCAAATCTTTGTATTCAGTCCTAGTTTCTCTGAAAAACCAAACTCATGAATCTCCAGTAGATTCTTGGGCATTTCAGACTGCACAGGCATTTCAAATACATGTCCAAATAAAATTCATTATCTTCTGCTTTCAAATCCTTCCACCTTCCAAACTTCTGTATTATTGTCAAGTGCATCATCATCTTCCCAGCACCAATAATTCTCCCAACCTTAATTTTATCATTAATTCTTTACCTCATTTATCTAATTCATTACTAAATCTTCTGCTTTTTACCTTCAGAACATCTCATATAAGCCCCCATTTCTCTGCTCATATAGCCAGAACCCTAGTCCAGGCTCTCATCACCTTTTACCAGGATTATTCCAATAGCCTTCCAATGGGTGTACTTGGTTCAATTCTTTCCTCACTCTAACCAATCCTCCACTTAGCAACTAAGGTGATTTTTCTAAGGTGTCGTTCTGATCATGTTAATACCTCTCCCCATTGCATACATGCTCAATAATACAATTCCCTCTTATTTCTAGGATAAAATATAATATGTTCTGGCATTTCAAAACTGAACCACCTTGTCCCATCTTCTTATAATTTACTTCCCTTCACATATCCAGCAACACGTACTAGTCATAGCTCTTCAAACATGACATTACATCTTCTCTTTTTTGCTCCTTTGCACAAACTCTTTACCACTTCCTGGAAAGTTCGGTTTCTCAATCTTACTTCTCCTGGCATCCTTCAAGAATCAATTCAAAACTTACATTTTGAAGAACAAATGTTCAACCCTTGTCCAAATCCTACTTTCTAACGTCTGCTCTCTCAGATTACCCTCCACAGATAACATACATATCTTTATGTACCTACTTATATTTTTTCTCCTCCTATTAGAATGTATAGTACTTGAAAGGGGGCACTTTTCATTTTTGGCTCTTTATCTCTAGTTCCCAACACAAGGTCTAGCATATGCTAGCATATAATATGTCTTTAATAAATGCTTTGTGAATTGAGTTAACTTTATCTCTTTTCTAAGTTACTCACTCTCTGTCTCCACCCCACATTTCTTTGTTCATTGCATTTTCATTTTATATATCATTTCAAGTCTGGAACTTTAACTGCTCAAATTAAAAATGGTGAATATACTATGAAATACAGCATAGCTCCTAGTTTCATTGAGTTACACAAGCTCCTCTGTCATAACAAGGTAGTGATAGGGGTGGGAGGTGGGGAAACAAACAGGATTAAGTAACTTGTCCAGGGTCACACAGCTAGTAAGTGTCTGAAGTTAGATTTGAATTAAAAAAAAAATGTGTAATTTCAATTCGAGGTGCAGAACTCTATCCACTGTATCACCTGACAAAACAAACAAAACAAAACAAAAATTAACAGCCCAGTACCTCAAGCATAGCCAAAAGAAAAAAAAAAGGTTTTGTATAAAGGTAAAACTCTTATTAATGTTTTGCCCCTCTAACTAGTCAAGCTTACATTTACATTACAGAGGAAATAGTCCTACATGGGCTAACAATCCATAGCTCTCATATGTTTTTATGCCATAAAAGTAGGTGGGGGAAGAGGATTCATTGTTTTCTTTTGAAGGGAAGGTTCTCCTCTTTAAATTTATAGTAGCCCAGAGAGATTCAGATCCATTATATTTTATGGACAACTGTTGCCTTAGTTTATAGTATCTGAAGCATTTTGTTGACTGAGGAAATGTTATCATTTAAAAAAAAAAGCTTTGATAGAATTGAACAATCATCTGATCACACTGTAACATACTAGAACATAATTTCATATTAACCTTCCAAGACAGCCAAGATCAAAGTGAAAAGCTCTGTATTTTTAAGATTGTCTTTAAAGAGATGGTTCATTTTATTGGCAAAAAGCCATGTTTTTTTTTTTATGAGTAGGCGTGTGTGCCTTTGGATATTTTCAGGTTAGCAAGTATTTATTCGTTACAAAGTTTCTGATAGAACATGGTGCAAACCTGTGATAGTAATGGAATTTGAAGATGCCCTTGTATTGGCAAGCTAACAGGTACTTAGCACTTAGTTCCAAGTTAATTATTGTGTCAAGTATTGAGACCCAGAATTTGTGAATCCCACAGCTGGATGAACTTACTTACATAACAGGAAGCAACAGAACAGGGATGAGCTAATACCTTATATAAAGAAAAGCACAAGCTAGAGAGCTAGAATTTCTGGGAGTGAGCATTGTGGAGGCAGAACAGCTACTGTTGAAGAAAGAAAGAGTACTGCTGGGAATGAGAATTGTTGAGAGAGAGAGACAACTGCCAGGATCCTGAGAACTTCTGAGAATTGCTATGAATTGAGAACAGAATGGAGAACAGAACTTGTGGTTTCAGAACTTCTCCTGAGAATTTCTTCTGAGAACTGAATTTAAAACTTCTGAGAATTGAGAAGAGAGGAGAACTAGGAGGAAGCATGGTCATGGTGTCAGTACATTGTCTATCTGTATGATGTTACTTTGTCAGATTCATCTGCTGATAGAGGACATGGCTGTTGTTACAGAAGCTCTGGGACCTCACTTCTAGTTCAGAAGCCACGAAGGAGGATTTTCTTGTTGTATGTTTACAGAAATCCCAGAGAAGGATCTTGCTGATGATTTCAGAGGTCCTGGGCCTATACTAATAATTTGTGCTGATTCCTCAGACCTTGTTGTTGGCTCTATGTTGATTTTACAGGCAGAAAGTGAATTGATGAGGGTGCTGGCAATGTTTTTGAATGTTACTGTGGCTTTGTTAAGCTTTGTCTTTCCAGGAACAGAAACTGTGAAAGACTAGGGGTGGACTAGAGACACTGTGAGCTTCAGTATGGAACAGGACCTAGACAAGGAGTTGGACAACAAAGAACTGGCAGAAGCTGAGACCATGAAAGGGGAACCATGGAGGCAGAGAGCCAGACTTGAGTTAATATGAGGGGACCTCTTCTTGGGTATTTGATGCAAACTGAGAAGATCATGATTTATTGGGGGATGGAGAACTTTGACCTTTGTGATTAGATGATTGAGTTAGTGACTTACTAATTAAGGATAATTTGAAACTAATGTCAAATTGAGAAGAGGGAAGACTTTTTGATTGAAGAGATTGGGACAGTGTGATCTAGGGGTGAGGAACTTTTGACCTCTGAGCTTTGTGTCAATTGGGAAGGCTTGCCTCCTTAGGAATGAGTGAGTTACTAGATGAGTGTACTTTGTTTGAAGCTGTGTGACCACTTTGATAATGGGTTGTTGAGCCATGGCATTGTGGGTGCTGTGTTTTGATTTCTGTGAATATTTTGCCTTAGTTTGTTACTGAACTAATGGATAATTTACTATACTATGTAATCAGAACCTTTTAAAGCTGTTCATAGCAGCAGTCCTCTGGAAAGCTGCTCATGCTTGGCTTTACAAAATCATGTCTCATAAAAACTAACAATACTATAAAAGCTCAATGTATTATGATTAGTTTATCACCATGTGTCATTCTTGTTCCACCACCAATATTATTTATGTATTTCACGGTTTTTGTTGTTAAACTCTTATCCATATATTTGGAGTTTCTAGAATAAATACTGATAAGAATTAGGCATATACTTGCATATTTTTTTCCATGATGCTATGCAATATGTTGGTGTTTATTACAAGAAAACTATACTTTTAATGCATTTTGTTCTTAGCATGGTGAAGAGAGCAAAAGAATGCTAGTAAATACCAGCATTTTGTTTCTCACTACCATAAACTAGCTGTATATCTCTGCTAAAGCAATTAATTTTTCTTGTCCTTAGTTTTCTTAACTGTAAAATGTAGAGATTAGAATGGACAAAACTGAAGTTGCCTTATCTGACTGAAATCTCATGATTCTATACTTAAATTTTCTCCATGGATTATATGCCTGTGTTGTAAGAGACAGTATAGAATATTGCATGACCTTGGAGTTGGGAAGATCTGAATTCAAATCCCATCTCTGAAACTCATGGACATAGGTGAGTCACAAAACTCCCTGAGCCTCCAGAAAATCCTTTAGACAATATGTTATAAATGTGTTTGCATTTGCCTCTGCAGAAAGAGGCACACTCTGTAAAAAAAGGCATGCTAAAAACATCTCATGTCCTTGATTTTGTTTTTTGACATTGACATCATGCTTTTGTGAGGACAGAAGCTAATATATCATAACATTTAAGTGGTATGACACATCACTACTTGGATCCAGTCAGAAGAGAATTCACAAAAGCAATTATATCAAGTAGAATAAGGCAACATGAGGCAAGATGACATTGGAGAAGATAGAAACACACACCTTTTGCTCCCATGATGGAAAGCATATGTTTTTCACCATTACTATATCTACTCTAATGATAGAAAAAATAGGTTAAATTCATTGTTAAATTCAGCTTCTTGGCTGGATTCCCAAAGAAAATTAAATTTTCATGCAAGAAAACCCAATTTTAGCTTAGGTAACTTAAAATCTTAATTAGTGCCACAAAATCCTATTAGAATTATTCAGATAAGAAATCAACACATACAGTAAATCAAAACAAACAAATCGAACAGCTGTTGAAATGCAGTTGGCATTCAACATAGTATCTTGATAAAAAAATGAGATAAAACAGGCAATTTCAAAAGGAAAGAATCAGCATCAATCATTTAAATTAAATTGATTAACTTTCATATTTAATCAATCACAGGCATGAATCTTACACAATCTACTGGTGACCTTGGTTACTTTGTTTAATCATGCACACAAATATCAACGCAATTCTTGATTTTCAAATTAAAATAACTTTGCAATTAGATCCAATTAGAGTGCTCCAATTAAATAGGTTAAATGCAGCACTATTCAATAAAATTAAGCCTCTAAAGTTTCACATAGTAAAAGGTTCTCTCAACTTGTTTGGATACATAATCCTTTTGGTACCACAGCTTAAAGAAAAAAAAAAACAAGAAAAGGTCAACAGCTCGGCTCAGAAACAACTTAAGCCAGATTCGGTAGTAAAGTACAAATATCCCAAACTTCCCAATTATCTCTTGGATCATCACATAAGCCCTTCTTGATAGCCCTATTAACAATCTGTTAGATAGAAGTATTTGTTAAAGGGATATTTGCCCTTTTACAAAAGGATAAAGCAGGACCGACCACTCTTTGGAGTCATGCAGTTATATAGTTGTTTCTCATAACTTACACACAAAAGAAATATGGTTTGTTGGTAGCTTGAACCTGTAAACTCTTCCTTTGGCCTTTGGTTAAAGTAATACACAGTAAATCTTTCTTACAAAGCCTCCTGTAGGGAGTAATGTTGGTAAGAACGATTTTTTTTCCCTCTGATTTTTCTCTTGCTCAGCTTAGCTGCAAATCCTTGAATTATAGGGTTCAGAATTTAAGCCACCATTTTCCTACCTACTGCAACTGATGGCACCTTCTGGCCTGATTAATATATTATAATGAGAATCAGTCATTCTCCTTAGTCACAAGATTTTTTTTTTTTTTTTGGAGGAAAATAGGTTTGTGGTTTTTCTTTTTAGAAGCAGGGCCAAGAGAAACTCTGTTTTCAAACGCTATTTGGGGGCATAAGAACAGAAATAAAGGTTATACTCTATTTCTGACAAAGAGATATGACAGGTATAAATGAGCTTATTATTTTAATTATAACATTGTCCTATACTGGTGGTTCAACATACAAAACGAGTGGTCTTTCTGCTTTGCAATCTTCATTGAAACTTTCCACTGAAGAACAAGTGACTATATCCTTAGGCAGACCAATCTATTTTACATAGCTCTACTTATGAGAATGCTTTTCTTCGCATGAAGTTTATATTCTCCTCTTTGCAATATCTATTTATTGTTTCTAATTGTGCCCTTTGACGCCAAACAGAACAAATTAAAATCCAGTTCTATATGACACATACTTAAGCACAGCTCCCAATTCTCACCCCCATGTTCCCTCTAAATCTCTTTTCTAGGGTAAATGTCCTGAATCCCTTAAAAGAAACCTAATATTGCTTGTCCTTGAGGCCCTTTATCATATGGGTTGCCTTACTCTGGATCAACAGTTCTCAACCTCTGGGTCGTGATCCCTTTGGGGGGTCAAATGACCCTTCCAAAGTGGTTGCCTAAGACCATTGGAAAACACATATTTCTGATGGTCTTAGGAATTGAGACACCGCTCCTCTATCTGTCTCCAGGCGGGTCTGCCCACATGCAGATACACCCACATACGAGTATTAAAAGGTCGCGGCATTAGGAAGGTTGAGAACCACTGCTCAGTCATCTCAAGCTAACTCACATCCTTCCTAAAAAGTGGTCCCCAGACCTGAGCACAACAGACAGCAGATGTTGTTCTAAAATGCCTACAACACTTTATGTTAAGGTTAAAACTTTCCTATTTACTAGATGTTGTGCCTCTTCTAATTCAATCTAAGATCACTAAGCACTATATAAATGCGAGTTTAAGAAGTGAATAACTGAAAATGGTTTGGTCAGCCAGCAAGAGAGAAATAAAACTAATAGACAACTCTATTTGTATCCTCACCATTCACAAGAATGCAAAGAAGAGACTTGGCATATTTTGTAAATACTCTGTGATTCTCCTATGGTAGGAATGTGGACAAGAGTCACATACAAGATGAATAAACTATATTTTTTAAATTTTGATTTTGTTGGCCACTGCTTTGTTTTTAGTACTTTGTATTCCCTGTAAATGAATGAAGGAAGCACTATTAAGTGCTTACTAAATACAAAACTGTGCTATTCCATGGGGATAAAAATAGGAAAGTAAGACAATATTTTAGGGAGGTTATGTACTTGAGTACACGACACATATGGAAATTTTCAACTATGAATTAGGTGGAAAGGTCTCATCATCCCTGGGTTTCAAAGGAAATACAAATAGTAATGTTTACTTAGTGACATTGTTCTTTGATGGTATATTTTCTATCTGTGGAACAAATACTTTTAAATTTCCCAGGATGTGCTCCAGGGTCCTGTTTTGGATCGTTTCCTTTTGTCTCCCTGTATCATCTCTGTTAGAGAACATGAATTCAACTATTATTTCAATTAAGATGACTTCCAAATCTGTGTATTCAACTCTCATCTCTCCTGAGTAGTTTTTCCGTATCTTTAACATTTTGCTGGATGAGACTGCAGTCTTAAATCATTCCAAACGGGATACCTTATTTTTTCCCACAACAGGAGGGTTTATAAAGAACCTAAATAATTATATTTCTTTTGTATATTATTTATGAGTGAGAAATAGCATTTGAAATGAATGAAGAACTAGTCTTGAAGCCACAGTAACCTGATATCAAATCTAGCCACAAACACAATAACTGTGTGATTTTAGGCAATTCTTACTGTTCTAGGCAATTCTTTAAGGACAAAAGTTGCAAAGGAAGTATTGATCTGCATAAGTAGAGGAAATTTCATCTTCCTTGAGTTCCTTTTGCCAAAGAAATTACAGCTCCATTGGCTAAGTGGCTAAGTGAGGCAGTAGATAGAATGCTGGATCTGGAGTGTGGAAGACCTGAATTCAAATCCTGCCTTATATATTTATTAAATTGTGACACTGGGCAAGTCTATTAACTCTGTTTGCCTCAGTTTCCTCATCTGTAAAATGAACTGAAGAAGGAAAAGGCAAAACACTCCAGTGCCACGCCTGAAAAATGTCTAAACAACAACATCCTCCACAGCTCCTCCAAATTTGCCCATATCTTATTAGGCCATCATGCCATTCTCCCAACCACCCATGTTAACAACTCAGTGTTAATCTTTGACTTCTTACTCTTCTCTCATCAAGTGAGGTAAAGTCATTAATGGTTTATTAAATGCTTGTTTTGTGCCAGGCACTGTGCCAAGCAATAGAGATGAAAAGCAAGAAAAAAAAAAAGGTTCCTCTACCAAGGAGTTTGTAGTCAAATGAGGCAGATAACAAAAAGACAACTGAGTACCCCAAACCCCCAAAACAAAACAGCATAAAATGAAGATAAGCTTTTAGGGAAAGAACTAACATTAAAAGTATAGAGAAAGGCTTCTTGAAGAAGATAGGGTTTGAGCTGTGTTCTTAAAGAAATAAAGGAAACCAGGAGATTAAGATGAAGAAGCATGGGAGAAAGTGAATGAAAATAGATAAAATATGGAGCTGTGGTATCTTTTGTGATTTTAGTGTCATTGGATCTTAGAGTATATGGATGGGAAATAAGATGGAAAAATACTGGAATGGTAGGAAAAGGTCAAGTTATCAAGGGTTTTAAAAGGCAAACAGAAGATTTTGTATTTGATCTAAGAGGTAAACGGGAGGCACAGAATTTTATTGAATAGGGAGATGACATGGTCAGATGTATGCTTTACAAAGACCAATACAACAGCTGAATAGAGGATGGGCTAGGGGAGGGAGGAAATTTAGGCAAAGACACCAACCAGTATGTTATTGTAATACTCCAGGTAAGAAGTGATGATGGGTTACATCAGGATGGTAGCAGTGTCACAGAAGAGAAGGCATATATCAAATTTACAAAGATACATGATAAAATTCAGCAAGTGATTGGATATGGGGGCAGAGGAGAATGACACCTAGGTTGTACATGGGGGTGACTGGGAGATGTGCCTTTGACAGTAACATGAAAATTAAGAAGAGAAGAAGGGTTGGGGGAGTATGAGAAAATGAATTCAGTTTTAGATATGTTGAATACAATAATATCAGTTGGAGGTGTCTAATAAGTACTTTGAGATGTAAGACTAGAGGTGAGGAGAGAGGTTAGGGTTGGAAAAATGAAGCTGAGAATGATATGCAAAGAGATTATAAATGCATCTTTGGGAACTGTTGAGATCATCTATGTAGAGCTATCTAGCAGCTCAAATCTAGAGCAAAATAATATAGAGGGAGAAGAAAATATGTGAGAAGATATCCTGATATTGAATGCCATTCTGATGGATAATATAATTTCAGGACAGAATCCTAGGGGACATTATGGTAAGTGGGAATTAACTAAATGAAGATCCTTTACAGGAGACTAGAGAAAGTACAGTGTGTTTTGTAGGAGAAGAACCAGAGAAAAGTAGGGTTAAAAAAAAATACCAGAAAAAAGAATGTAATTAAGGAGAATGAGCTATTCAACAGTGCCAAAGGCTGCAGAGGTTAAGATGAATGGAAACTGAGAAAAGGATCATTAGATTTAGCAAGTAAGAGATCACTGGTCACTTTGGAGATAGCTGATTCAGTTGAATGATAAGTTGGAAGCCAGACTAAAAACATTTAAGAAAAGATTGGGAGGAGGAAAGGAAGTGGAATCAGCAATTTTAGATAATCTTTTGAAAGAGTAAAGTGATAAAAGGTTGGGGATGAATGGATCAATCAAATTAGGACTGGTGAGACAAAGGCTCATTTTGTAGGCATCTATTAGACTGTAAGAGATTGAAGATTAGTGGGAGAGTGGAGGTGATAGAGGGAGTTATCTACTCTATTACTTGTGAATGTAGAGAGGCTTGTCTTATCAAGGGGAAGGGACACCTCTTCATGTGAGACAGTGATGAAGGAGATAGGGGCAGAAGGCATTGGAGTGATATGACATGATGGTGAGGAGGAGGAGGAGAGAAGATGATCATTTTGTCTAGTGACCAGGCAACATTCTTTACTGAGAGAATGGGGGAGAGTAGAATATCCATGAGAAGTTTGAGGAGGGATGAAAAGTTTAGAAAGAGCAGTTATAGTGCATGGGATTGTGAATTGAGAGAAGTGTAAAAGGATTGCCTTGTTGCAGTGACTGCTCTATTGGGATTAAAAAACATAAACATATTCATGCCCACCAGTAAGCATGGTTTTCTCCATGATTTTCTCTAGCATCATTGAGCAGCCCATGAGTAGGACAGAAGACAGAAGATAATGAGATCGATTCAAGGCTGAGGTTTGACAAGGCAAGATCAGCAAAAACTTAATGAGGCAACGCACTTGCGAGAAGAAACAGTTTTATTGAATTGGATCAACAATGGGTCAAATGGGGAAGGGAGGAAATCATTGTCAGTGAAGGGATATCCTAGCTAAAAATTGAGGGGTTGAACAATCGGTTATCATGGTGAGGATGAAGAACAGGTTTAGGAATTTCAAAGCAAAGGAAGGAGTAGGATGGCAGCAGATTATGATCAGAGAAAGGAAATTTAAAGTTCATAAACATGGAAGTAGAACACCTGTGGGTGCTGGCAAGGTCAGTGCTGAGATGGGATAAAAGAGTAGGTCATGAGGAATTAATAAATTAAGGAACAGAGAGGGAATTTGAGGGATATATGAATAATGTCTTCTAATATGAAGACAGGAATTGGGGAGAAGAGAAAGACAGGCACTGAAATAATTAAGAAGGAGAGACAATGTCCTAGAGTCTAGGAGATAATAGCTGCTCAAATCTAGATTTGATGAAATGTGGGAGATGGGGATCCAGGAAATTATACTGGAGAGCAAGGCATTTTCCAACTCCCTTATGTGATCGACGGGTGAGGGATGCTGGTTGGGTAACAACCAAGGATGGAAACAGTGGCAAGGGGAACTGTGCCATCAGCTAGGCACCAGGTACCAATGAGAGTAATAAGTGGGATAAAGGATATGGATTAGGATGAAAACAAGTTTGTTATCTACAAAGCAGTTTTTCAAGAGAACACTATAGAAAAACTGGGTAAATTTAGAGTGGGCTATTGTATGGGTAGCTGTGCTTGAGAGGGACAACAATAAGGAACTGGTCAGTGGAAAATGGAGTCCAGAGTTGAAAAAATGACAGTGGAATTCAGAATTATTGGGATGAAATGGGTGGGAAGTTTGAGAAAATGTTCATCATCTAAGAGTGATTCAGGTAGATTATCACTTTCCCTAGGGAATGTCAATAAGGTGGAGTCCTCCCAGTGCATCAGAGAGCAGAGGCGTGTATGTGAAAAGGGAGCAACACAAATGGGGTGGAAGTATGGAAGGCAAGAGCAGGTTCCAAGATAATGATGGATCCTTTAGTTGTCCAAAAGAGACTAGCATGATCCTGTTATTTCTGAGCAGGCACAAGCACAGATAAGACAATTCATATTAATCAGTTTGCATATTCTTGCCAATTTTGTCTTATAAACATCTTTAATATATGTCACCTTTTCTCCACTTTCAAAGCTGTCCTTGTCTAAGCCCTCATCTCCTCTCATTCAGACTATTACAATAATCTCATAATTGGTCTGCATCTTCCATTGTCTCCTCTATACAATCTGTCCTGCACTCAGCTGCCAAATTAAAATTCCTGAAGTTATCAACCTATGTTACTCCTATGTTCAAGAAGCTTAAGTGGCTTCCAGTTACCCTTGGGATATAATACAATCTCCTCTGTTTGGCATTTCAAAACTCTTCACAGTCTGGCTCCAGCCTATCTTTCCAGGGAGATTATATATTACCCTCCTTCAAGAACTTTATATTCGAAACAAACTGCCCTACTTGCTATTCTCTGTACACAACAGTCTATTTCTCATTTTTCTGTCTTTCAACAGGCTGTCCCCTATGGCTGAAATATTATTCCTCCTTACTTTCTTGTCTTTGAACCCTTAACTCCCTTAAGTACTCCTTTCCTTATTGCTTCCCATTCCCCTATTATTCTCTCTCTCTCTCTCTTCCCCATTCCTCCCTCATTCTGTGTATAGGTATAAATGTGTGTGCATATATGTATATATACCTACATGCATATGTATGTACATATATACATCTATGTGTGTATATAAAGTAATTACTTATGCATGTTTATATATTCTCCTAATAGAATTTAATTTCTATTTGAAGGCCAGGACTGTTTCATTTTTTTATTTGTATCTTCAGTGCCTACAATCACAGTGTTCAACATGGAATTAGTATTTTAAAATATTTTTATTTGTCTTATTTTATAGGATGCTCACATGAATAAGATTACAGACCATTTGAATACTGCAACATTAGAGTATGATTCTTCATTTCAAATTGTTTCCCAACATTATCTTTTTATAGTACCCTCATGCTACCCTGCCAACCCCAACTCATGCTACCTGGGCAACTTTGCCTGTCTACCTTCTCTGCCAATTCACTAACCAAAGAAGCTACACATAGACTATGACACTAGTAATTTTCCACCACTATTGGGAATTATCATGTTGCAGAGGAAGGAGCCCAGGATAAGAAATTCAAAGAGTTAGATCCTAATCAAAAGCTTCACTAGTCTGTGACCTTGGATAAGTCATTTAATTTCTCTGAATCTTATTTTCCTCATTTGTGAAAAGGGGAAATGATACTTGCCCTGCTTAATTCATACGTATATGGAAAGGATTAAAATAGTTTGTGGGTGGGAGAGTGCCTTATTCTAAGGACAAACTCAGATGAAATAATATATATTAAATGTATTTCAGACCTTTAAGGGGATATAGATAATAACTATTGTTATTATGTAAACCATAAAATAATCTTAAAGTATGAAGTTCTTTGTTTTTTTTTTTTTCCATTGCATTATAGAAATTGAATAGAATGAGGGCTCTGTCATGGTAGTTCATGGTGGTAGAGTTGGTAAGGTAGAGCCTTATTGACTTGATTATAAATCTAAGAGTAGTTTGGATGGAATTATCTTAATATTAATTCTAATAAACAATCACGATTGTTTTTATTCTTTAATTATTTAAAAATATATCTAAAACACAAAATATCTAATTTACTACTAAAAATTTTTTCACTGTGTCAGTGAAAGGGGATCTTGAAATTTGAGTCTTCTGTACTAGAAGGAAGACAATTAGAGTCTACAGAAGAAGGAAGAGGAGACCATCTGTACTACACTATGTTAAGGAGGGGCCACCAATTTTGGGGAACTCTGAGCACTCCTTAATTTCCTTCCATCAAATGGAGAACAAATTGAGAATAATTAAATTAACTGAACTGAAGAAGGCTTATTACTAATATAAATCATTATAAAAGCTTCAGTAGGCAAAGAAGTCAGAAAACCAGAGAATATAATGTAGTGTCTTTGGATAGTCTTTTGGTAGACAATTAAATTGCTAAAAGTGAGACATTACAATTAATAATTGCACTTTTCATTTAGTATATAATTATTCATTGTGGCCTCACTGGCTTTCTTAAGCTCAGAAATAGAAATGGTCCTTTTATTACTGCTGTACACATTCCTCTTAGTGTCTAAAAACTGTCTTCATTTATCTCCATTCATCTTGTACCTCGTGTATAAGGATGGAGATATTTCTTTGTCTCTTTAAGACTAGACTGTCAGACTAAAGTATTCATTCCCCCCTAGAAGGCGGCATGCACTTATCTCCCCAGGTATAATAAATATGCTGACACTTTACGTGCCAAGTATCCCAAATGAAAGCCTCGTACCTGGCTAGAGTACTCTGAGAACCAGTTATGAAATGTGATACAGCATGATGACCCTGGAACATTACAATTCACTGCTCTAAACATAGTCTAGATTCATAAAATGACAGTTTGTCCCCCAAACAAATGCTCTACAGAGTTCAATACTGAATTACTTGACTGTTAGGCAGGTAAAGATGAAATAAATGGCAGAATTCTCTCCAGTTTTTATGGGAAGGGGAATAGATGCTATTCTTTCAGGCCAAGACAAAAATAGATAGGGAAGACACCAGACACCTATCACTATCAATTCTATAGCAAGGAAATTTGGTATTCTGGTCAACTCAAGTTTCTGCTTAAATGAAAGTTAATATATTTACAAAGCAAAACCACTCAGAGGGAAAAAAAATAACTCTGCTAGTATGTCAGCATCAATGTAACTGTTATATTTCTCAGTTATATTTGTGCCTAAAATATGTATTTTTGCATTTTTTTTAAACCAAACAGAAGTCATCAATCTGGGAGTCAGATCTGACATGAGCCAAGCTCGAATCAGAAGTCCTATGAAAATATAATTTTAGTGGTGCCTCTGATTACTTTAGCTAAGCAAAGCAAACCTAGAGGGAAATATAAAATCTGTACTAAAAATTTCACAATAATAGAAAGCAAAGATTGTCACAGGGCTATAGGAGGTGATATGCATTATAATATTACATATAAATTAGCAAAATAAGAATGCAAACCCAGTGATGATTCTAGCAAACAATCAAAAAAAGAAATAGGGCAATTGAAATGTACTTATAAAAGTGGTCAAGTAATATAAATGAAATCTTCAAATTTCTTTGGAAATAATCTGTGATTA
>CM053585.1:280213463-280252097 GCA_028646515.1 Pseudochirops corinnae
CAAAAGATCTTCACTTATATTGAGAACTAAATAGTGAGTAGTACAATTCATGAAAATATTATTTAATAGCCAAAATTGAAGTTATTCCTGATTTAAAAAAAACAACTTGTGCCATAATTCTTGTGCCTCATAGAGGTTTTCTGAATTCAAGTCCAATGTTCTTTTGACTAACAACACTACTCTATGACTTAAACTATAAAAACCGGGTCTTTTATGTTAACATTCTTTATCTAACTAATCTTTCTTCATTTAAGGCACATTTGAAGTTAAAATCTTAAAAGACAGGATAAAAAGTATTGTATAGGTCCTCTATAAAGGATTTTGAGAGTATAAGTATGTGGACAAGAACAATGGTATTGTGGGGAAAGTCTGGATTTCAGTGCTTTTTGGTTAAAGAATCTACATTTAAATATCAAGTCTCTTACTAACCACTTGTTTGACCTTGAACAAGTCTTGTTATATCTCTGAGGTCCTGTTTCCTTGTCTGTAAGGCAAGGATTTTGGTCTAGGGGCCAACTAGCTTTAAAAGGATCACATAGAATAAGAAGGTGTGGCTCTATGATCTGTACCATCTATACAAGGGACATGGATCAGTTCTCATATCCATTGAAGTATTGATATAACATGAAACAAATGTGAAACTTGTGATTGTGTCTTTGATTAGAAACTTTTGAATCTGCTAAATTATTGCAACTTTCTATCTTCATCATCATTCATCTGACCATTTATTATTTAAGCAAAATCAGAATGCTGAGGCACACTTTGATTAATTGCTGAGAATATGCACTCAAAGTGGATATAGGTGATGAGATAAGACCTAATACAAGACAATTTTGTGCATAGTAGGGAGAAAATGGTCAGAACATTAAACTTCCTTGAGGGGGAAGACCTTTCATTATCTAGTTTTATTCTATACCCCAAATACTGTATAATGCCAGAAAAACTTACATCATTTAAATGCATTATTTCTTTCCCCTCTCTACCTTCCAAATCTCTCTCATCCTCTTGAATATCTCTCTCTGTCTTTGTCTCTCATTCAGTTTCTATTTAGCTTTCATTCACAAGTAGGTATTTTTTGCCTCTTTTTGATGCTGAAATTTCTGTTTCAGTCAGAACAGTCTGTTATACATCTTTTGATATATATCTTATTGCCATAAATATATTTTGAACTGGACGAGGAAGACTAGACCAAAATTTCTTTGAGAAATTTCAAACCTCCTTAATGACCCCAAATATCTATCTTTGAAACAAAGGTCCTCTTTATTCATAACTGATGTTGATATCTGCCTGAGAGTCATGGAACACAAAAATCTTTGAATTGTTAAAAATGACTAATACTCAGAGACCAATGGAAAGCCCCATGGCATGCAGGTGAACCAACTATAACATTTAACAGCTAAAGAACTATAAAAAAAGAATTACAGTAGAGAAATATATGATCATAAATAAAAGACAAAGAACTGATCATGTGGCAAGAATAAGAAATAACCAGTATCTCCTATGTATTCTGTGAATATCATCATAGTACTCATAGTGTCCAGAGTAATTGAGAAAAGCCTGTAATGTGTTGGGTAGGTAACCGGTATTGAATTTATTGGGGCTTGTGGACAATATTCACACAGGATGGATCATCATGAACAAATTATGATCTAGAATGCTATGAGAATCATCCTCATCTATGAAATCAAATATCCATTTGGTCAGGCAGTGTAAGAGAAGATAAAAGCATGTTAATAGAATAATTTTTAATATAACCAAGGGACATTAGCATGATTTAAAAAGATTCTTATGATATAGTAATTATTAATTACTTCCTTATGTTCTTTAATCTTAATGAAATCATTTTCCAAGTAGAGTAATTTGGATTCCTTAGTAAATAAGGAAGAGGTGTCTCACTCATGCCTACATCTAGATTTTCCCATAGAACCACAGAATTTCATAGCTGCAAATGGACTCAGGAGCCATCTAGTTTCCTTCTACATATTCTTCAATTTAGTGTTACGGGGCTCTTTGCTTTTCTTATCACATAACCCTTTATCTCCAGACCATTTTCCCTGGCTATCTCTTATGCCTGGAACTCTCTCTCTCCTCATTTCTTCCTCCTGGCTTCCCTCAAGTCTTAACTAAACACTGTGCAAGCAGTATTTCTCACTCCCTAATCTCAGTTTCTTCTCTCTGAGATAATGTCCAATTTATCCTGTATATACCTTGTTTACAAATAGTTGTTTGAATGTTGTCTCTTCACTTAGACTGTAAGCACCTTCAGGCCAGGTAGGTTTTTTTTTTGTATGTTTGTTTTGTTTCATTTTTGCCTTTCTTTTTATTCTCAGAGTTTAGCATAGACCTGACATATAGCAAGCATTTAGTAAATGCTTGTTGATTTGATTTGAGAAGTCCAAACTGTACTTGAAAAAGAGTGATCTACACATAACATATCTGACAAGTAAAAGAAAAAGGGAGACCACATCCTTCAGTGAATAGTAAATCCCAGTTATTAACTCTTAGACTATTTTGTCCTAATTTTTAAAAAGAATATATGAAATTATGCAAGTAGATGTGTAAGTTTTGCTACCATATATATCAACAAAAGTTTCCTAGAAAAAGGAAGCCTCTATAAATGACTGATGGATCCAGCTTATGGTTTATACACTGAAGTGACATTTTTCATTAATGAAATTTACCATTTTTAACTATGAGGGCATGAACTTTGTTAACCTAATAAAGACACTTAAAATACTTACATTCACATTAACAGCTATAAACACCAACAATAACCAAAAATACTCCAAGTATTTCCTCTATCATTATAGGGGTCATTTGGATTCAGGAAAGTTTGATACATGGCGATATAAATATAGTTTTGCTGATAAATTAACAATCTTTTTTCTTAAACTTGGCAGAAAGAAATCTTTTTCTCCACAATATATTGTATGTTGGTGGATTTGGTTAATATAATATATGTATGTGTGTATATATGCACATATATATAGTTATTTTCTCAAAGAATTTGGGGATTTAAGATAATATTATCTTAATTCTGTGTAGGAGGATCACTTTGGAGAAACTTATTTTTCTCTCAAGGATAACTTACCTCTCTACTTGTCATGGCCCTAAAGCAACATCCTATGTTCAAACAAAGGCTAAATTATGAAATGCTAACAAAAGAGAAAGTTTGAAACAAGGTAAAGTGAGTGTCCTATTAATAGAATTCCTATATTCTGTATATCTAATGAAAATTATTTGCAAGTATTCTCTCAAACAATGGAGGGGATGAAAATTGTTTTACTTTTCTCTTAAATTCAAATTTTTAATAAAGTTGCTATTAGTGTAATTTCTTCCCTTCACCTCAGAAACACCACATTAAATTTAGCAGACACTATGGCCATCTTTACTTAATATTTACAAAATGTTACAATATATTTTGCTGAACAGACATAGAAGAGATGTGCCCTACCCCAAAGGAAATATGTTAGGTAATGCTTATTATCATGGGGTTGAATAAGTAGCTTTAGGACTTTCTGAGGTTTCTCTATACCAGTGGTTCTGTACCTTCCTAATGCCATGACCATTTAATACTCATATGTGGGTGTATCTGCATTTGGGTGGACCCGCCTGGAGATGGATAGAGGAGCAGGGACTTGATTCCTAAGACTGTTGGAAATATGTGTTTTGCGATGGTCTTAGGCTACCCTGTGACCCTGTGAAAGGGTTGTTCGACCCCCAAAGGGGTCGTGACCCACAGGTTGAGAACCACTGTTCTATATCAATTTGTGTAATTCAACAGGAAACAAGAAGTAGAACAGACCTGCACAACTTAGCAGTAGGTAGGGGTCAAAATTAAAATAGGCTACACTTCTTCCCATGACAGATAAGTTTGACTAGAGACAGACTGACAATGATTGGTTGCCACAGGTCACATGACAAACAGGAGCATGTGCAGTGGCAACCCTACACTTTTTTGTGGACATCCTGAAATTCTTTGGTGGGCCACAAGTTGTGCAGGGCTGAAGTAGAGAATTGCTTCTAAATTCAGGAAGACCAAGATTCTGTTCCCAACTCTAACACACACTGACTAGCATAATCCTGGGTATGTGGCTTAATCATTCAGTGCCCCAGATAAAAATATAGCATTATAATTTGCAGGGGTATTTATCTCATTGACAATTTCTCTTCCCCCAACCCTCCTGATTCTAGTTCCTTACTCCAATGAAAGCACAAGTCTAGTAAACAAGTGAATGAATGAACAAATAAATAGAAATGTGGAAATCTGTATTTTCCACCTTCCCTCTTGCTTCCTTCCAAGTGAATTTCTGTTAAAATCCACTTTACTGAGAAGGTTCAAACAGAGGCTTGTTGATCACCTATTAGGAATGTAGTTGACGAGACTTAGGGACTAAGTGATTCAGTAACTATAGCACAAGGCCTGGAGTTAGGAAGACCTTATTTCAAATCTGGCCTCAGACCCTTACTAGTCCTGTGACTCTGTATCAGTTACTTAACCTGTCTGTGTAAATTTCCTCATCTGTAAAGAGAGATAATAGCATCTGTCTTCCACGGTTGTTGTGAAGATCAAATGAGAAAATTTTAGTGAAGCACTTCACAAATCTTAAAATACCCTACATAAATGCTAACTATCATAATCATTGTCATCGGTATGAGTTTGGGCTAAGTGACCTCTAAGATCCCTTCCAATTCTAAAATGTAATAATTCTTTGATATCTGCTATACTCCTAATCGGAAGCTTCTCATACTTTGTTTTAAGATGATTATATATGTATGTATACATGTATGTACACATATATTTGTACCTATATTTATACAATGCATATGTGTATATACTCATATACCCACATATATATATATATATATATATATATATATATATATATATATACTCACACACACGTATATGTGTGTACATATATATATATATATATATGCATTATATTTAATGGTTTCCTTTTCCAGCTCATTTTGCAGATGAGAAAACTGAGGCAAACAGTGTTTAAGTAACTTGCCCAGGCCCACAGAGCAAGTAAGTGTTTGAGGCCATATTTGAACTGAGGTGTTCCTGACTCCAGGCCACAGCACTCTATCCACTGTGCCACCTAGCTTCAATCATGACACTATATGGCTGCTGTTGTGGTATGGGACAGTTTAAGAACTGTGATTACCTGTGAGTCAAAGAACAATAGAAAGACATATTTTGGATGTGATCAGGTCTTAGCATATTAATAGTAACATGTATAACAAGAGGCATAACAAAAAGACATTATGGGGCATGGATAACTGGATAAGGAGATGACCTAATCATGTAGCCAGAGTGAATGGTAGCACAAATGCATCCTAAATACCGCGTGGATATCCATAAGATAATAAAGAAACAGGAAAATCTTCGAGGTGTTGCATAGATCCTCTTGACTGTATTCATGGCAAGACATGAACAAATACTATATAGGAAGAAAGGACCGAGGTGGTCTCATTGGATAAAATAGCCATGCTGTTGAGGTCATGGGTCCAAAAAATAATGACACTCTAAAATTTCAAAGATATACCAATTTCATAAGAAACAGTGATTATTTGAATACTTATGTTTTTCTATTAGTATGTATTAAAAGGAATTCTCTCTCCCCCTTGCTTTGGTTTCTTGGGGTGTGTGTGTGTGTGTATGTGTGTGTGTGTGTGTGTGCATGCATGTTTAAATCAACAAATGTTCTCCTATCACAGAATACACAACTATATCTGTGCTCTATGTTTACAAAAAAACATATTGACATTCAAGGTGACCTTTTTTCATTGTCCCCTTCTGTCAACAGGCTCTCAGACTGTCTTTACCACTAAAGCGATAGATGGTCTCTAATTACTACAAGCACAGGGGTGATGAGCAATCTGACAATGATACCCTACTGATAACAGATGGTCCTTCACAAATACCTTTCCAAATGACACTATTATCTCCCCATCATATTTGGGAAACACTGCTCTGCTTTCCATTTCGCCTTATCTTCCTGTTTTTGAATTTACTTCAATGAACATTTATATGCATCAACTAAGCACAAGTTGCTGGGGTAGGTGCTGGGTATACAAAGATGATAAACAATAAAACAGTTTCCATTGATAGAGTGTCATAACTTTTTTTGAAAGGTATTTATACACTTTCTCACATTTGATTCTTCCTATCAACAAATCTATAGTGTAAGGACTATTATTCTAGGATAGCAGAAGTATTCTTTATGCTGATGAAGAAATTGAGTCTCAAAGACCCTCTTGTTTCTTGCTTTTTGTTGTGTTTTGTTTTTTAGCAACTCGTTCATAATCACACGGCCAGTAAGTTGGGGAGTTTAACTCAGTTTATGCTTTCTGAATTGAAATTCTGTGATTTCTGAGCTATCTCACTGTAGTGGTAATGGGGATTTTAAGATCTTTCTTGCCCCTTGATAGGCTTAAGTGAATTTGAGGATCTTCTCTGATTTGAAAACATACTCTGCCCCCTAAAAGGCTGAATGTAGTCACATGGAACTGTGGCAGGAGGCTTGTTTTTCAGGAACACCCACATCTTGTTACTTTATGATTGGTCACAATGATGTTCTCTGACCCTGGAGAAGGCTGGCTATATATATACATCTCCTGATGTGGAGTTTTGCTTTGGGGCTCACTCGTGGGAAGAGCTGTGTGATTTGGCCAGATGAGACTCTGGGCAGCCAATGAGCCCCCTGGCTTTGAAAATCCAGATGTTGGTGCTTCTCTCTCTGGTACATAATTAGGTATGGATATAATGGTCAGACAGCTAGAAGCCCTGTCTGTCTGTTTTTCTGTCTGTATTTTTTGTTTGCTTGTAACTTCTGTTTGTATTCTCTGAAGTTCAGGGTGCTGACTTTTCCCCCTGAAATAGGTAAATGATATATGCTTTATTAAAGTAAGATGGTTAACCCCTTTTTGAGTTGCTCTCCTTTAGAAAAGCAGATCAAAAAACCTGTGCTTGCAGCCATCCTGGATATGCAAGGGTGCTTGCTGCTACACTCACTGGCATTTCAAATTCTACATATCAAATGCATCAGGCCATCATAGGATTATAGATATAGAAGTATTGGCTAAGACTGAGAGAGAGAGTAAATGATCACATAGTGATCAGCAAAGCTAATATTTGAACCCAGGTCCATTGATATTAAATTTAGTGCTCTTTCTATTGTAACATGATTTTTCTCGTCATCCCCCTAAATCTGCCTCTCTTCAAAAAAATACCCATACTTATGAGAAAAATGCCATTTCCTAAGTCTTCCTCGGTACAAAACTCTGTAATTATCTTTGACTCTTTCATATCTTTCATTCTCCTAACCAACCAGTTGAGAAATCTTGTCTATCCTACTTTCACGACCTCTCTCACATTCATTCCTTTTACTCTAGCCTAGCATGGGCCAACATTGTAATAGCTTCCAAATTGGCATCCCTGTTTCATTCCAACGCAATTAAAAAATTAATTAAGTGCCTACTATATGAAAATCCTTATTTATGTTCCCTGTGAGGAATACAAAAACTAAACTGCCCTTAACATAAAATATATTACTTTCTACTGGACATCTGATCTCTACCTTCTCCAATCAAACCTTACAGAGTTGTCAAAATAATCTCTTTAAAGTACAGATATGACTAGACCATTCCCTTGCTCAAAATCCTTCAGTGTTTAGCTATTGCTAATAGGATAAAATGAAGCCTGTTCACCTGGGCATTTAAAGCCTTCCATGATCTGATAAAAAAGCTACCTATTCAGAGACACTTCTCTTTGCTTTCCTCTACAAATTCTACTTTCCAGCTAAATTGGCATACTAGGCTGTTCCCCTAACTCTCTATTCCAACCTCAGGGAATCTGAATTTATATATAAACTGTTCTGCAGGGCTAAGATGTACTCCTTCATCACCCCTGCCTCTCCTACATCTTATCTTTTTTACTACAGTTAGCTTATATATCACTGCTGTGAATCCTTCCCTGATCCCTGTATTTTTAGTTCTCCCTCCTAGTGGATTCCAAAGTGCAGTTTGCTTTCAAGATGATCCCTTGCAATACAAAAACAAAGTGTCCAAACTAAAAAGAGGGGTGAAGTTGTTCAGCACACTCATAGATACCACCTTTCTCTGCCAACATCCTTCCTCTTGTCTATGCCATTGCTGGTTGCACAGGACAATAAGGCTCCTCCCTTTTCAGACAGTTGTGCAGGTAGTTGCTTCCCATTGGCCAAAGCCCCTGGCTTTGCATACATTGTCCTCCTTGCTGACCCCCTCTCACCTTCTATTGACCCCAACAATAGCACACACTTGGTAAATCCTCTTACCTGGGCAAAAATGGTTTATTACTATTCATAAAAAAAATTTTAAATAAATTTAGAATGGTTATTGGAACTTTATTTTTTTAAAATATGTTTTATGTATGTTTTACAGTCAATCAATAAACATTTATTGCACATCTGTGCTAAGCACTTAAACAGTACAGGAGAATCTATGCATAATTTATAATTAAGCATCCATATACTAGAAATGAGAGCTTTTTTGTTATTGTTAAGAGTGCATGATTAAAAAAAAAACATAAAACCAAACAGAGCTTTGGAGAACATTGCTCTCTTTCCTCCAATTATCATTTTTTTCCCTAAAAATGTGTGGGGGTGAATATACACGCTGCCTCCCTCAAGTGCAAAGTAAGATCCTTGAGAGCCAGGACTGTCTCCCTGTTTTCAGTGTAAGTGTCAATGTCTATTCCTGCTACATTATCGCATTTACCTTTTTTTTTTCCATTTCTTTTAAGATTTATGACTTCATTGGTGTTGTAAAGAATTTTCAGGGACAAAATCCCCATTGCCAATGAAAACAAGTAATTCTTCTGTAACAAAGAGGACAGATAGAGGAACTTGTTATTTGTTCATTGCTCTTTAAAAAGACCACGATATGAAGGACATGATGCCACAATGTGCAAGTGAATGGATTCAAGTGAAGGGGTCTGTGCACAATCACCAGCCTCACTTTCTCCTCTAGAGTTATTTGGCTCCAGTGGCAAAAATATAGATCAGAACAACTGGAGATGGACCTGGATGCAGTGGGAGACCTTGACCTTTTTAAGCTAAGGTCTTTAATAGGTGTTGGTTTGACTGAGGTAAGTGTTTCAGTGATTAAGACTAAGCCAGAAATGGGCAAAGAATGGCCTCTTTTACCCAGTCAAAAAAGAAATCAATCTAGGAGGGGAATAACCTTAGGGTTTCTGGCCAAAATAGAAACAATTGTTATTTACGTACACTCTGAATCAATCAGGGCTCAATGACCAATGGGACTTGGCCTGGGACCTATTATTGATCAATCAACATTGGGGTTCAGCATATCACAATATAATACAAAAGCCCCCCCCCCCCATGTATAAAGTAAGTAGAAACAATACTAGACACCTATTTTTTTTTTATCTCTTTTACCATTTTGTTAATTCTTATTTTTAAGGAGTTATAGTCCTTAGTATTTTTTGCAACTTTTACTAAACTTCATTTCTCTTTCCGTAATTTACTTATGTACATTTATTTATTTTTTCCTAATGTATTTTTTCCTACTTTGATTTTTAAAACTCTTAGGAGTAAAAAACAGGGGTGTTTTTAATCTCTGTCTCTGACTCTCTAACTTCTAGGACATCTTGTTGGGCATGTGTTCACACTACATTTCTCTTTGAGGCTTCGCTTATAGATGTTTTCAGGTCCTTTACTTCTACGTTTGTGTCTGGAGCTTCTCTGTTTCTATAGAAGGTTTTTTTAATTTCTTTTTAATGATCAGGTTTTTTGTTTTGTTTGCACATTTTCCCAGTTTGCTATTGCTTTTGGACTTTATGTTGTGTTGGCTCTAATTACCTTTGTGATCGAGTGGGGGATGTCTGGCTTGAGCTTCTGTCTCTTATTTCCTTCTGGAGCTTTCAAAACTCAGTCTGGAGGCCTTTAAGTTTTTGTTGCTTCTAAAGTGGTATGATCGAGGGAAAGATCTTTTTATGGACCTCTTGGTCTGCAAATTAGAGACCTGGTTGGGGTCTGATTTTGTTGTGGTTGAGTTTCTGTAGACTACTACTGGACTCAGTCACAGTCTGCAGGTTTGGAGTGACTGAAACTCTCTCTCCCATTTGATTTTGGTCTCCTGCCAATGGTTTATACTATTGTAGACTTTTACACAGGACTAAAGATTAGAACTGAGTTTGCAGTCTGTTATTTGGCTCAATGCCACAGAGGTAAATTCTTAGGATTTGTTCCCTGCTCCTTCTGTAGATAGGGCACCTTTGTCTTGAAATTATGACCTAGAAGTGGGTAACGGGTACCAGAGCTGCTAGATAGTACCTGTTCCTTTGTCCAGTACCAAGATAGGTATGCCTTGGAATCTCTTTCTGACTGAGTGTTCAATCCCTTTACTGTTCTTGTGTGCTAAGGTGCTTCCTGCAGCTGGCACAGCAGCCATACTCTGCCATCACTTCTGCCTATTGTAGTACTGCTGCTGATGCTGGTGGTGGTGGTGCTGCTGTACCTACAGAGCTATGCTCCTGGCCAGCTCCAAGATCAGTATCCACAAACCTATCTTTCTGTCTTTTATATCTGCCCTGGGCTAGAAAAATGACTCAACGTGACTCTTTCTTGATTTTCCTAATCAAAATTCAATTTGGCACCTTTTTCAAAGGGTATATTGGGAGACCTTAGCAAAAATGTTGACTTTCATTCTGCCATCTTGACTCTGCCCTCCACTAAGCATCTCTATTGAATTAGAGGTGTAAATGAGTTTTGAAAATTTGTTAATCTATTTGGAAGAAGAAAAATGTTTTGAGAAACTGAATAAAATGAAATAATGTTACCATTCAGAAAGCTTTTTGGTATTGTTGAGAAGTCATGCCCTATGGAAGGAAGATAAAATAGCATGGCATTTCAATATTCAAGATTTCAGTTTCAACCCAATAGTAGAGAAGCTTTAGCCAAGCCTTTGAAAGGCAAGCACTTATTTTTCCCCTTTGGAAGGTGATCTTTGTCCCACTGCAACCCCATACCTATTGATCAAAAGATGACCTACTGGAATTCAATAAGTCAGAAGGTCTGAACTTCCAAGCAGAAGCACAGAGGTGTCCCTAGGACATCATTGGCTAAAGGAAGCATTTGTTTTGGGTACTGAGGACAAATTGGACACAATGTGAAAAGGCAGTTTCAAGGCTCTCTAAATTTTAGGATTTCTTTTAGAGTCTAAAAGGAACCCAGCAAAAAGTTATACTTAAATAGAATTTCTTGAAAATTCCAGAGGGAGAATATTGCTCCATTCAACCACAAATTATCTTCTAAACTTGATCCCACTTTCCCCTTTATTCTTTGTGTACTTGTAGGAGTGTGTGTTTCCATATATTTTGGAGGGATCATACTGATTGATAACTAGACATTCTCAGCACAGACTTCAGGTTCCAGTTTTCCTATTAACTATCTATATGACCACAGAAATGTAATTTCATCTCCTTGGATTTACCTCCTCTGTAAAATCAGGAGACTGAATCAGATGATCTCTAAGGACCCTTTCAATTTAACATCCTGTGATTCTTCTATATAGTCAAAAGCACTATGGGAATTCAGAAAAGAGAAAGGTATCACTTACAGCTCTGGGTAGGGAACAGAAGTCAAGGAAAGCTTGATGATGGAAACACTTTTTCAGTGACCATTGGAGTAATTATAGGAATTGGATAGTAGGGAGAACATTCCAGATAAAGGTAACATCATGAACATAGATGTGAGGATTGGAAACAAATGGGGTTAGAAAGAGGTAAAATAACTGATATTTCTATAGTCCTTTCAATTGTGAAATGTGCTTCATATGTATTATTTCAATTGAGCTTCACAACAACTCTGTGAAATAGATATTGCACATATTATTATCTTTTATATTTATATATCATATAAAATGTATTTTACAGATGAGGACACTGATGCTCAAAGAAGTTAAGTGACTTTCCTA
Source organism: Pseudochirops corinnae (assembly GCA_028646515.1). NCBI lineage: Eukaryota > Metazoa > Chordata > Mammalia > Diprotodontia > Pseudocheiridae > Pseudochirops > Pseudochirops corinnae. The sequence continues at coordinate 280,225,452 of CM053585.1, forward strand.
GGATAACACAGCTAATAAGTGTCTAAATTTGAATGCAGATCTCCCTCTCCTCATGCCCAACATACTTACCATACTGATTCTGGAGTATAATTAGTTATGTAAAGGGAAGAAAGAAGAAAATCCTGGAAAATTCAACTGGGAATGAATCATGAAAGAGAAAGCTTCTAAGACAGATAGCTCATCTACTTCATCTGCATTAAAAAAAAAAAAACAAAACAGGTAACAGGAAAACTCAGAAAAAACACTTTGGATTCAATCTGAGAATTCTTAAATTTGAGGATGGGGAAAGGAATAGAAAAAGTGAGAAGGGAAGCAGATAGAGTCAGAACATGTAAATATCATAGAATTTTTAAAAAGACAGAAAAAGATCTCAACAACCTCAACTGCAGTCAAAGGACATTGTGTTCAATAATTGGAAGATCTTTGGTAACCTTAGAGAGAATAAGTGTAGGTAAGTAGTAGAAAGAGGAGCAATACTGCAAAGCATTGAAGAGTGGGTTATGAGGAAGTAAAGACTGAAAGAATGAAATATTTATTCAAGAAGTTTGGTTTTAAAGGAGAAAAATAAAAGATCCGTAGCTTAAGGGGGTAGCAGGGCACAAGGAAGAATTATTGTTGTTCTCTTGATAGAGAGATATATAAATGCTTGAATATGTCTTTCCTCAATTAATTCCTGTACTAAATGCTATAAAGAGCACATGGAGTAAAAATATGTTTTGTTGAAGATTTAATGATAAGAGATCTATTACTGAATTTGGTAAGAATCTGGTTTAATGAACTCAAAGGTCGCTTGCAAGTAACTTTTAGCTTCCATGGTGCTATATTTCATTAGAGGTAGGATGAATTCTGTGAATAGGCCCATTTTATAAAGTTTCACAGCAGAAAAATATGGAGTGTAAAAAGAAATTTTAATTTCCATGATATACGTGGCACCATCCTTTTCTGCTCACTAAAACAATGACTATGATGAATCAACTTAGAACACGTGTGTGCGGCGCACACACACACACACACACACACACACACACACACGCACAATCTGCAGAGAAGGTTGTAAAAGATAAAAATGCCCACAACTAAGTTCACAGAGTCAAGTATCATTTGACTACTATGTGTCAACTTGGATTATCGCATATTGTCATTTAATAACTTGTGAATTACCCTTTTCAAACCGGAGCCGTGTTCTGCCTGAGTTAGAGGAACTCCAATGGGCTTTAAATAACAAAACATTTCCCCCTACACTGCCCCTTGCCACAGCAAAATCTGATTTTTCAAAAACCAATTCCTTGCTGAGGTCTTGTCTTATATGTCAAAGTGTAGCCTGAAGCCAATTTTTATAGCCAGATTATAAACCTCTAAAATAGTAGTTCTATTATGAAAACACTGACACAACCTTAGCCATAGTGATATGAATGGCACAAGTATAATACATTGAACACAGCATTAGCCATTAGCTCCAGTAGCTTGATTTCCCCCCATTGTTGTTCATTGTCTTCTATATACTTGCTATGTTGCCTGTGGTGATTTTCAAAGCTACTTAACTATCGCCTGTCCTCCATAAAATCTTGAGCTAACCACCTCTAGTGCCATACAAACAAGAGCTAGTTATCACTGTTTTGTCACTATGAATCTAAATAGATATAAAGTATATGATAATATAGACTCACATATCATATGTATTATAATATATAATATGTATTATATATATTATATGTACAATATGTGTATATACAATTTATCTGTAATATGCTAGATGTATAAATGTATGGGGATAGAGCCTCTATATAAAAAGCACATCCCCTAAGTATAAATATTTCCACTTACAATTATTTTTGTAGTATTCTGTTTTTAGATATCTTGCTAACATCAAACTTAGCAAAAAAAAAAAAAGTCATGTGCTCTTTTGAGGAAGAGTAAGCAAGATATAAGTTTTTTGCTCAATTTCTCCTTTAATGTGTTTTTTAATCTTGACTCTAGAAACACCAAGAATCTTTCCTTGAATAGGACAATGATTTGCTCTAATTATGATGTGGATCATGACTGAATTACACTGAATTAGAAAATTAAAAAAAACCCTCTTAGTCAATTGAATAATATGTGTGTGTGTGTGTGTGTGTGTGTGTGTGTGTGTGTGTGCATGCACAGGCACTTAGAATTAGACTCTATAAAGCTAGATCCTTTGATGTCTGGCTTTCAGTCTCTCCAAATGAGAGAGACTAAAATACAGACATAATTCCCAAGCAGATTATGCTAACTGAGTAAACCTGGGCAGAATAAGTAAGGATGGAAATTTGAAAGATGGTAATTTCTTCACACTACAGCTAATCAAAAGAGAAAACAGCAAAAAGGAGAGAATATCTTTCTCCTTTTTATTTTAATGACTGTGATTTCTGATTGGAAATGTCCATACAAGGCTGTATATGCTACATGCAGCAATAAGATTGGAAAGGTATCTTTTTGTTAACAATACCACTACTGTTAAAGCAATTTCTAAAGAAAAGTTTTGTAAATAATGCAAAGATTAATCAATTATAATAAGAAAAGGATCCATAAATTTGCATAAATGATCAATGATTTCACAAACAGAAACATATTCTCTTCCATTAAATAACTTCTAAGTGCAATGTATGAGTAAAATGTTAGGGGGGAAAAGAAACAAAGACTTAATTTAATAGATTCACTCTATTATCTTTCTACTAATGTAAAATAGAATGCCTGCAATTTGTACATCTATTGGCTTAGCTTTTGAAGATAATATATTATGAAGTCAGGTCTGGGTTAAGAAGGATAGAGTAACTCTTAACTGTACCTTTCCTGTCAAGAATTAATGCTCCCTGTCCTCTACAGAGTACTCCACCCTAAATTGCTAAGTGGGTGAGTGAATTTTTAATTATCACCCAATTTGTATAAAAAGACAGAAAGCTCCTTTTCTCAGATGTCAAGTTAGCAATCAAGAAATGAGACAATAGTGCCTCATTATTCCCAAATTCAGAAAAGAAAAAAAAATATGCATAAGTATAGTGGGGCTGTCAAATACTGCAGGGTAGATCCAGGAGCCTTTGATTTGAATAAGATTGTACAGGTGCCTGTTCTATACTGGCAGACACTAATGAGAATGCACTGCTTTAAGCATAATCTTGTTATAATACACTGTATTTTATTCCAGGTTATGAAAACCTCTGTAGGGTCAAAAATGCCTTGACTTCTCGGTTTGACTCTATATATTACAGTAGTTTTGGATATTACCATTTGCCTTTCTCTCCCAGGGCTTACACTTTTCCTCTTTTTGTGTCACAAGACTCAGTTTGTCTACAGGCATTTATTTATTACCTGTTATTTGCCAGGAACTATAGAAAAGACAGGGGACACAAAGAAATGTAGGGAAAATAAGGTCCCTGCTCTCAAGGAGTCCATAGTCTAATTGGAGAGACAATATACAAACATTTGTAAAAACAAGATATTTACTCAGGATATGTTGGAGAAAATAAAGTATAATTCTGGTTTTAAATTAGGACAGGAAAGGCTTCTGTTAGAAGATGGAAATATTAGCTAGGACTTGAAGGAAGTTAGGGAAATCAGGAGATTGAAATGAAAAGGGAAAAAAATTCCACCATTGAAAACACTTGGAGTCAGGAAATGGAACATTGTGTGAGAAGAGCAGCAAGGATATTATCAGTCTAAAGAGACTTCAGATATGGCCAGGTAGAAGGAAGAGAAAGATTCAAAGGTGATGAGATGAGGAAGGCATACATTCTCTTTATGTGTGGCACAGAAGAGCAGAGAGCTTCAGCAATAGAAGAAATGCTAGTAGATCAACCTTGATGAAACATCAAATGAATGTCCAGGAGGAATATATAGTCTGGAAAGGCAAAACTGAAGCCAAGTTGTTAAGAGCCTTAAATAATAGTGTAATGAATTTTTATTTTGTCATATAGACCAGTGGTGTCAAACTTAAAGAAAGAAATGTGACAGTCCCTGAAGTAGCATTTTGACTTAAAAACATGCCCACACAGTGTGAATATTGTTGTCATTCAATTGTTTTCAGTCATATACAACTCTTCATGACCCCATTTGTCAAAGGTACTGGAAAGGTTGTCAATTCCTTCTTTAGCACACTTTACATATGAGGAAACTGAGGCAAACAAGATTAAATGATTTTCTCAGAGTCACACAGCTAGTAGGTGTATGAGGCCAGATTTAAACTCAAAAGACCAATCTTCCTGATTCCTGAGGCCATGAGCTCTATCCACTGCACCACCTATGTTCTATTGCATTTTTCTTTATCTTGCCAAATATTTCCCAATTATATTTTGATCTGATTCTGTCCCATTGCCTATGCTTGACACCTTTGATTTAGATAAGAGAGAGCCACAGAATGTTTTTAATCTGACTATTGACATAGAACTATGGATTTAGAAGAACCTTTTGGTGTCTGTGTGAAAAATGAATTATAGAGGGAAGAGAATGGAGTCAGGGAAGGCTTTTGTATTGATTGTTAGCCTAGAAATTTCAAATGCCCGAAACAGGCATTATGTAAAGATTCTCATATCTGAATAGTTTTAGTGGTTCAATGTCAATATGATATGAGGTCTGCAGCAATGTACCTCAAGGACCTCCCCTTCAGTATATCAATGAATTGGATAGAGACACTGGTGTTATACTCATTAGAATTGCCTATTACAAAAAGATTGTTGGGATCTTGATAGTCTAGATCATTGGGCTATCTCAAATAGGATAAAATTCAGTATGGATAAATGGAACATCTGATACTAGAGTACAAAAATCAACTTCAGAATTTTAAGGAAGGATGGTGGCATTAGAAAGCTGTTCTGATAAATATATGTGGGATTTTCTTTGTGGATTTTACTCTTAATATAGGTGAAGTACAAAATTTAACACAATCTTAGGGTCCATTAGAAAGGGTATAGCTTCCAAGAATAGTCAGGTGAAAGTCCTACTTAATACTTCCATCATTAGACTCATCTGAAATGTTTTATTCAATTCTCTGTGTCATGTCTTGAGAAGGATGCTGATAGCCTGGAGTGTCCGTAAGAAGAACACAAGGAGGGGTGAAAGGCTTTTTATCATGTTATATAAGGATTTGTTGAAAGAACTAGAGACATCTGGATTGTAGAAGAGAAATCTCTGGGAAATATGATAGCTGTCTTCAAGTATTTCAAGTATTCCTAAGTCTATCATGTGTAGGAAGGATTCTACATTTTTTCCTATTTGGGCAGCTAAGTGGTGGAGTGGATAAGACTCTGGGTAGCTAGGTGGTAAGGTTGCTAGAGCTGGAGTCGGGAAGACTCATTTTTTTTAGTTCAAATCTGGCCTCAGACACTTACCAGCTGTGTGACCTCAGGAAAGTCATTTAATTATGTTTGTCTCAGTTTTGTCATCTATAAAACGAGCTGAAAAAGGCAATAGCAAACCACTCAAGGAGTTTTCCCATGATAACCCCCAAAAAGTTCATGAGAAAAAGTCAGAGAACTGAAAAACAACTGAAGAACAACCTGTTTGACTCTAGAGATGCTGGTGGAAGTTACACCAGGCAAATTTAGGATTGATTTTGGGCATGAGGAAGTACTTACTAACAATTAGAAGTGATGAAAAATAAAATGGGATACCTCAAGGGATGGTAGGTTCCTCTTCTTGGAGTTCTTCAAGCAGAGACTAAATGACCACTTACTGGGCATATTCTAGTTGGATTCCTCTCGTGAATGAGTTTCACTAGACAGCCACTGCAGTTCCCTCTAAATTTCAAATTCTGTGATTCTGTTTTCTCTTTAAATGAAGAAATTAATAGCTTTCACATATTGATATGGAATTTAAAATAGTTTTAGGCTAATAATTTACAATGCCATTACCAAAATGCATTTTTTTTTCCAGTCTCTGTAGACACAATTAAAAAGAAAATTTTGTTAAGAAGCCAGTTGGGGAAAAAAATGGTCATTTACTATCGTCAATAGTATTCCTGCCCTAGCACTTCTAATTTGAGTCAGTCATCAATTCTGCTCTAGTGCCTATGTGGGGGTAGTGAATTTAAAAAAAAAAAAAAAAGATAATTTTAGCACAATTACATTTCTTATCACTAAATGAATATTCTTTGCCAACTTTAAAACAAACTGCAAATTGATGTGTACAGAGATTTGAACCCCAGATAAACATTTTGGTAAATTTAGTAGTTTTGTTTTTGGCAACAATACAATTTTTTAATGTTTTTGGGGGGTTATTTGGGGGGTTGGGAGGAGTTAGGGAAGTTAAGAGAAAACAATGGTATGCTTCTCTTGAAACTAAAGTAGTTTTGTGGTGTGCTTTTAAGTAGAAAAACAGCATATGTATTTCTTTATAATAAATCCAATATTTGTATTTTAAGGGGAAAATGTCTTAATTTTAAAAACAAGAAAAATTGTGAGTCATTTGGAAAATTCCTAGTATAGATTTGCCTAAGCCAAATACACACACACACACACACACACACACACACACACACACACACACACACACACACACCCTACCCTACCCCATACCACTCCACCCCACCCCACCCCACACTGGAATCCACTAAATGAATACCCTTTGGAACAGAACACCTGCTTAATTAGTAGTACTGACAAGAACAGATTCAATGCAACACATTTCACTGCACTTAAACAATGGATAAATGGCACACCTAGTCTGTTTAATTGACGTGTGCAGTGCTTCCTCTACGCTAATCACAGTTGTTGCCAGGTGTGAACTAGTTCTGGCTCTTTAGGAAAATGTTTCATGGTGGGGCCTTTTGTATATTTGATGCTATTACCTTCCTTGCTGGTGCTATTAAATATATGAACTTAACTTACTGTAGTTCAAAATGTGTTTAATGTTCTGGGGAGGGCAAATCTTGAGCAATTCATGAAACATCACTCTCTTTCCAGACCATGGCGTTCAGGTGCAATTAAACAATCCTTTAATTTGCAGTTTTGTCTCTTCTGATGATCCATGCCATTTGAAGGGCTTCTCAGAAAGACTTCTATGCATGAATAGTTAGATTTTCTCAATTCAATTGATATCAACAAGCATTTATTAAATTCCTACTACATGCCAGACACTATACTGTATACCTTGTTTCTCTCCTCCACATATTAATGATTTTGTTCTTTTATCTTTTCTGAGGTGAAATATATTCATAGAGTTGTGGTTGAAAAGTGTAGAGACCTCTGACTTGTGATTTTGTAGCACTCTAAATGGAGGGAAAGACTGTGGACAATTCAAATTATTGAAGAGTCACAATTAATCCAAGGACTTAAAAATAAATAGCCAAAGAAAACTGTGAGAGTCAGTCTTTGATTTTTCTTTGATGGGAAGACAATCTGGTCTACCACCCTATGACATTCCGGGCCTAAAGCCATACTAGCGGTCAATAAATATCATGAACCACAACCAACTTGATTTTGATTACTCAGTGGTTAGAGAGCTGAAACCCAAAGCCTCTAAAAAGAACCCTAAGCTTGTGACATTTACAAAGCTGTTTCGAAAGACAAAACAGGTATGAAAGGTCATGACAATCTAAGGCTTTGGGGGGCAAAGGGAGGGAGATATTCATCCACAGGAAGATTAAAGGATTGGAAGTTTTAGAGAACAAAGTTGGTATTTTTTCTGTAAACAAGTAAAAAGGTGTGTACAAGTTGATTTCACTGTAAATGTCCTTTAGTGTACTTTTAACCTAAGGAAAATGATGTAGAATAATCTTTTTGATTTCAAATTCAGTTTAGTGAGCAAAAGTACCTTCCTTATCTTTTTTGCAATTCCTGATAAGATAATTTGAAAAGGTTTGGTCAAAAGGGACCCCAGTGTCTTCATCATTTTTCCATATTCTCATGTGGACTGCACAGTAAGAGTTTGTACCTTTCCCAACCCCAGGTGATTAACTTAACATTTTGCCCAGCCTATAACAATGATACAGGATTTGGTCATTAGTGTCCTCATTAAAAAGTGCCAGGTGCATAATGTTACTAGCTTCATGTTATTGAAAGTTATATTGACTCAGTGACCTATTGTTCCCAGACCTGCTTGCCAATCCTTGTTTTAAGGGAGGCATCACCCTGTCTCTAGATATTCATTACACAGTCAAGTCACCCCCCACCTGTTTGTACCTGGAAATTATCATATACTCCTACCTTGGAAAGGCATTGAGCTTCAAGGGCCCAATCTACTTTTCTGACATTGACCTATCTGAATTGTCTATCTCATTATGAAAGTTATCAATAAAAACTGTTCCCCCTTGAAGACATCTCTGAACTCCAGTGATCGGCCCATCAACTTATTGCTACTTTGACATACTTATAATAAACTCCTTTTAAGTCTCTTTGTCCTGAGATTTTCCTTATTAATGAGGGTGGAAACCCAAACAAAGAATTTTCCTTTCAACAATGTAATACTCAATTTGAATAATTGAAGAGGAGAGCATTGTGCGAGCATCTTCTGAGTTTCTATGTTAAAGTAAGGATTAGGCCAGGAATGAGAGGTTGCAAACTCATGAATCAGTTCTGTTGACGCTTCTATTAGCACTTTCAATCATTTATACGTTGGTTATCATCTTCTATCAGTTGTCTGTTTAAAGTAACCTTTATTAATTTCATTAGTGCTTATCATTAGAAGTAAAATGAATTACAAAAGTATTAAATTTGTATTTTTGCATACAAAACATCAACCCTGTCAATATTTCCACATGATATTAAACAAAACACAGCTTGGCACAGTGTATAGAGATTTCATGCTCATAGTCATCTCTAGTCAGGAAGACCCAAGTTCAAGTCTAACTTCTGACACATATGAATACTGGCCACCTTGTTTAAAGATCTTAGTACTCCAGCATTGTTCATGAGACTATAATTGACAAGGTGCATTGGTAAAGGGATTTTCCTCCTAATACATTCGGATCAAATCCAACAATGACAAAAATGAATGTTTAACAATATCTCCTTTCAATTAAGAAATCAAAAGGGGTTACTTAGAACAGTGGTCAGAGGACTATATTTGGAGTTAGAGGAGCTGGATGCTAATCACAGCATTACTGCTTACTATTTGAATCACTCCTCTAGGGTTCAGTTTTCATATCCATAAATTGAGATAGAGTTGGACTCAATGATCTTGAAGGTCCTAGTTTTAAATCTGTGGATATAAATTAATCAATAATCACTATTTTTGAGAGTGTGTGTATATGTATATATGTATATATATATATATATATATATATATATATATGTGTGTGTGTGTGTGTGTGTGTGTGTATGTATGTACACAATATAAATATATATTATATACATGTATACGTATATATGGTGCATTGCAAATGTTAAATTGAAATGCAAATTTTGTTATTGTTACTGTTATCATTATTTTTCAGATACTAATCTAGGTCATGAAATTAAAAGATAACAAAATGAAATAGCCCTTGACTTCAAGGAACTTACATCTTATCATGGAATACAACATGCCCACATATATGTATGCACAAAATTTATACATATTCAATAAACCATAGTTAGTGAGTGGGGAAGACACCAGGAATGGTTTGTGGGGGTGAGGGTCAAAGGTTCAATTCTTCACATTAAATAGATAAAGATAATTGTAATTCATTTGCTAATTTGGGGGGCAGTTAATCTTGACTCTATTTTATTACCATAACAATGATTTGACTAGAGAGTCTGAATATATAAAACAAATGTTATTCACATCACTCCAAGTATTCAATCATCATCATTTTCGTGTTCAACAAATTTATCCATTAATATAGTAAACATTTATTAAACACCTCCTCCAAAAGTGTTTTGCAAGATTGTAAGGGTGGTACAAAGATAAAACAGCACAACGTCCCCACCCTAGAGGGGTTTATAATTTAATATCTCTATCTCAAACAAGAATAGCAATGAAAAACTTAATAATAAGAAAAATAATTATGGATTGAAATTTATGCCTAGACTTTAAAAAAAATGAAAATCTTTCAAAAGGTCAAAATTAAATGACTGTTTTAATGCTAAAAATCTAATGTTGGTATTTCACATGTGTATTTGATCATAATTAGCATTCAGTTATTTATTACAAAGCAGATGTTGGTAGTAAACACTCGTTTTGATAACAGTTGTTGAAAACTATAGGAACAAAAGAATTAGGGGAAAAATCCTTTGAGTTAAAAATCTGCATTTTTTTTTTTAAAGCTTCCTTTACTGTTGGACCATTTGCAAAAGCTGTAGTAAAGATGATTAAAAAGGAGAAAAAGGAAACAGTATTTGCATTCATTCTGGTAATAGAATATGAAATTAAAGCATGAAGGGATTAATGTTTTAAAGCTTGACTTGCGGTGATAAAGCTAAGGTATTAGAACAGACAACATAACCGTTACAGGATAGACAAGCAAAGAAAAAGCCTCACACGCCTTAGAGATGAGCAAGTCAGCCTAGAATGGAATTACAAAATGATTAATCAATACAAATGAGAAACTGTACAAGGAAAGAGAGCTTGGTGAGACTTCTTATGGGACTCAACTCTGTGGCCGCTTAAAGATAATGAAAGGAGCAGAGCAAAGCCAAAGAAATGCTTTCATTCAGTGGCAAAGTCATTTGTGAACAGTTTAAATTACCCTAATCACCTCCCCTCCAGCCGTCAGTATGCTCTGTCTCTTTAGTTATTTAAAAAAAGGAGTTTGGGGAAATGAGTTCTGCGAATCTAAGCTGCAAAATAATTATACACACACCGTTTTAGCATTTTAACAATGCAATCCCAAACATTTGTTCTCATTAGAATGCAAATCGACTCATTTAATAATCCCACATGAGAATTCCACCACACTCAGCTTAAAAAGCGCAATGGTATTCAAAATATTATTAATAAATGCCAAGTGTGGAAAAGCCAGTTTGCTGTGCCAACAGCTCAAGCTAGATAAAAGAAATATACTTACATTTCCAACATTTTTTTCCTGACCAAATTTAGTTTAATTGAAATTTAACAGTGAGGCCAGCTTGGGACAGTCTTCAAAAAATCAAGGTGACAATCCCCTCTGTCTAGTGCTCAAACTTTCACATTCATCAAAGGCAAAGAGTTACAGGCTGTCATACAAATCAATGACATCAATTTACTCTGAATAGTGTCTAATTTCATTATGCTAAATTGTTGTTAATTGTCTTAACCTCTGGTACAAAGAGGAACATTTTTAATTTGGCTTCTGCCCATTTGTCAAATAAAACACTGCCTTGCCAGATTCTATGAATTAGTTTATCTTCTTTTGAAAGATTATTTATAAAGCCAAAAAAAAAAAAAGGTATCTATAAAACATACAGCTTTGCCTCTAATTAAATGATATTTTTTCTTGGTTTATTCATGATTGAGAAATCAGTTTTACAGAACAAAAATGAGTTTGTGAAAGACTACATTACAAAATCTTCATGTAACACTGTTTGGTTTTTTGGTTGGTTTGGTTTGTTTTGCTTTGTCTGTTTTTTTTAATGGAATCTTTTTGGAGTATTTTCTGTTACATCTTGTTAATTTAATTAGAAGGTTTGTCCAGTATCTGACTTCTGCCAAATCGGGAAGCAAAGTGTCTTCCTATCTTATGTCCCTTTCTCCCCTTTGGGGCTGCAGTACCCTCTTCTGATTCTCAATTCAAGTTCCTAATGTGCTGTTGTTCTCCCACTGAAAAAAAAATGTGCTGTCCACAATCTAAAACTTATTCATACCATGATGCAAAAGACTAACAGCAAATTCCAAGTGTTTCTCTTCCTTAGGGATATTCTCATTTTAAAAGGCCTTAAAAACTTAAGAGAAAAGAGTAAGACTTAGACAGTAGATCATCATGGGCAGATTACATTGCCTCCTTCCTATTCTATAATTGTTCAGTCTAACTCTTAGACTTCAAAACTATGTGTGGGAACTCTATTCCATTTATCCTAATCAAAAGGCAACTTCCTACTCCAAGTTGTTCATTTCTTTGATGTGCCTCCCATTGGGCATTACACATTACTTAGCTAGAAATAATGTACACCATAGGTACCATGCCAATTCAAGTGTCTCAACTCTTTTGAGGAGAGTAGGATTGGTACCACTTTATTCTACTTTACCCATTTATGGATACAGATTGCACTTCTGCTTATGTTATTCTGTAAACCAGTATAACTCCATAAACAAATTAAAATATGTTTAATTAATGTTCTTTCAACTGTTCACTATTATTTCTTCATAATTGCCACTCCCCACCCCACCTCATACTACACACACACACACACACACACACATACACACACACACACACGCATGCGCACACCACACACATATGAACTCACCCAACAGAAACCATTCTCCGATAATAAAACTCAAGCAAATCAGCTCATTGGTCATTTTGAGCCTGCAATGCATGTCCCATTCTACACCCATGATTTACTGTCATCTTGCCAAGAGGAAGAAGTTAAGTTTTGTTATCAGTCCTCTGAAGTCATGACCCTACCTAGATTTTGTAAAATCCTTGAAGGCGAGGGTGATATATCTTTTTTCCCATTAAATCATAATACTTGGTAGTGTTTTATACACAATAACTTTCCTCAAATTATTATTGACAATGAATGTAAGCTGTTTCATCAAAAAAAGAAAGTGAAGAGGATGAAAAAGCATTGTTTTGTTTTCTTCATGGAGGCAGATGGCATGTTCTTGTGCCCTACAGCACCAGAAGGGGCAGATTAGGCATTTGCATCTCATTCTAGTTACCTTCTCTCATTAACTGTTGTCATCCCCCACACTCATGTTTAGGGAAGATACTGCTTTCTTTAAGGACAGAGAAGTCAAATAGATAATTTCATTAATTAACAGTACTGTCTTCCCTATTTAGTCATGAGTACAAAAACCTAAACTACATCCTGGCAGGCCTTTTTTGTTTTGCTTTATTTTTGGATCCAACTGCACCTCATTTTATGATTGTACAACATTAGAATTCAACCCATGGAATGTAAGGAAAGAGAAAGCCTCTGCATACAAAGAATATTTTTAGGAGTGAAATTAGCACAACAGCTCTCCCTCTTCTTCAGAAAAGAAATCTAGGAGCAAAGAAGATATTTTTTCTTCCTGGAATACAGGAGGCTATTTTTCAAAACAAACAAACAAACAAAAAACCTGATTATTATAGGGAAACTCCTTTATATGCATTTGTATGAACTAAAGACCTTTCTAAATCAAAATTCCTTTAGTCAATACCACCTATATTTTTACAGAAGTGGGGGCATGATTTGCAAATAGAGGCAACTTCTCTAATAGAATTTTACCTAGCATGTGGCAATAAAAATATAACTTAAATTTGTTCAAAGAGTACTACACTAGAATTCAGAAGAATAAGGATATACTTGTGAAAAAAATAAAATTTATGCAGCATAAGTAGTAATCACCAAAAGATGAATAGTTTTGGATGCCAGTGACTAGTTGGGCAGAGCTTGATGTATTTACATTTCAGATGAACATTGACTATGGAGATATATACATATATGTATCATAATATATATACACATACATACATACACACATGCATATATATACCTGCACATTCATATATATGCAGAGATATCTATCTATAGATATATCTAGATCTAAATCTATCTATAAATAGAACTATCTATATTCATATCTACATTTATCTATACCTATGTATCTCTGTCTATCTGTACTTCTGGAACAGAATTCCTTGAAACATGATCTTCTTTGGTTTAAAAGAAGTACTGTAGTAAAGAAAGGAATGTGGTATACCCCCTGAAAACTTGAATCTTCTAAAAGCTGGACTCGTCTGAAAGCTATCTATGTGAATTGAACCCTAAGACTTGGAAAATATGCATGTATTTATATTTCATGATGCTTTAAAAATATTCCTTAGCTTTCTCTTTCTGTCTTTGGGGGAGTCAAGGAATAATTATGTGGACCTTATTGTACTTGATCCTAGGCAAGAGGCACTGCCGGTGACTAAATACATCTACAAGCTCACAATGGTGGCTTGGGGGAAAAACAACAAACAAACAAACATTTTGCACTTTGAATTAGGATATCCTTTTCTAACACAATACGTATGTAACCATAAGTAAGTGACTTCCTTCCTTTTGGTTCTTAGCTTCCTCCTCTTAAATGAGCACACTGCTTGAGGAGTAGATACAGGATGAAGTGAGCAGAAGTAGAGGAACAATTTCTACACTGGCAATACTATAACAAGAACAAGAACAAAAGACTTAAGGTCTCTCAGTGATGCAATGGCCAACTATTATTTCAGAGGACTGATAGAGAAACATGCTATGCATCTCCATACTGAGAAGATATGACTCAAGATGTAAAATGAAAAAAACATCTATTTTGGACATACTCAAAGTGTGAATTTATTTTGCTTGAGTATGCGTATGTTTTACAGTGACATTTGCTTTTCTTTCAAATAAACATGAGGTGGGGAAAGAAAAAATAGATCTTTTTAAATTAAAAAAAAAGAAGTTGAATAATATTATTGCCTTATACTAGATCATCTCTAAACTTCATTTCAGCTTTAAATTTATAATCAAGTAGTCCTAGTACTGCTAATTATTCTCATGATCTTAGAGATGACACTTCTCTTTGGTTTTTAATTTTATTCTCTGTAGAATGACTTTATGCTTTCTGTATGTACTTGGTAGGTCTTTGAATGCTATATAAATGTTAATTATAATAAGAATTGGACATCCAGGTGGCATAACAGATAGAGGACTGGGCCTGGAGTCAACAATACTAATCTTTCTCAGTTCACATCTGGTATCAGACACTTACTAACTGTGTGACCCAGGGCAAGTCACTTAACCCTGGTTTGCCTGAGCTTCCTCATCAGTAAAATGAACTGGAGAAGGAAATGGCAAACCATTCCAGTATCTTTGCTAAGAAAACTCCAAAAACCAAGAGCCAAATTGGGCATTTGAGAAACCTGAATTATCTCAACATCAAATGTGGCATTACAACCTGCCAATAGTTAAATTTAATAATAACTTTTAAAAACCCACAGGTTCAAAAAAAAAAAGTATAAGAGATTTGGGTACCATATTAGTGAAAGAATATTGAAGAATCAGATATGACTGAAAACAAACAACAACAACAACATAATAATAATAATTCCACTTTTAAATGTAGTTGATTCTACAATTAATGTCACTGTTTAATATCATGAGAAAGTTCCTAGTATAATGGGGAGAGAACTGAAATCAAAGTCAGGATGACTCTGTCACACAAACTGCCATAATATGACACAGCTATATGACAAATTTTAAGTCCCTTAATTTATCAGCCTAGGAAATTCTTAAAATTTAAAATGCAAAACCATTGTCAATGTCATATAGGCAGTTCCATATTTTTAGAGGGATTTTCTTCACATTGAGTCCTCGACATTAATCACAGGTCTATACTATGATGTCATTACATATGTATGTAAAATGTCTACGGCACATTGTTAACTTTAAAGCTTTATATTTATCTTAGCTATTATTAATTATTGCTGCTGTTGTTATCATTATTTCATTCAAAAATCTACCTTTCTACTCTAGAAGCAATTTCTATAATAATTTTCTAGCACTTTTTCAATTATTATTCATTAAATGACAATAAGATCTTTGGAAGATATCCACATCAGATTGAATAATCTACATCTCCAACTAGATTTTAAGTTGCTTGGAGGCAGGGACTTTATTTTATTATTTCTTTGTATTGCTAATGATGAGTGGCATACCTAAGAGTAGATATTCAACATATGTCATCTGTATATTCATACCTTGACTATCATTAGATTAACTAATATATGAGAAACATATGTACATATGTCACATTTTTCTAATCATTAAATAAAAGATAACCACTTAAACATTTTCTTTTATTAAATTTCAGAATGCTTATGATGAATTAGTGTTGCCTATTTATTTTTTGTTCTTACTTTGCATACTACTTAAACAATCAGAGATGACAGAGTATTCTATTTTTCTGGGGGAAAAGGCTTACTTAGATTTTGTTTGCTTCATGCCTTCAAGTACCCTGGACATTCAATTACTATGCAACTGTGACTTAAAACCATCAAAACAGTTATTTATAAAAATAAAAACAATCCTTTTACATACAAATTTCCCAATTAAACACTGAGACATTTTTATGCCAACTTAACATTTGTATTAGTAAGTAATTATGGGATAGATCACTGTGTGATAGATTTCTTACATCAAAGATTACTCAGCCAAATAAGAAGCAACTGACACTTTCACTAATATAATGCTCAAATCTTTTAATTTTCTTGTTTTTAAGTTGTGGGTTTTAAAAAATTATTATTAAATGTAAGTATTGGCAGTTTGTAATGCCACATTGAGATGTGGAGATAATTCAATTTAGTTCTTGTTTTTCTTTTTTAAGCTGCTTCAATATTAATCCCTTACTCATACTCTATGATACAGCAGAATTGGCTGACTTCTGTCTATATAAGATTTCATTTCCTGTCTCCAAGTCATTACACAGATTATCCCAGATGCTTAGAATGTTCCCCTTTCTCATCCCCACTACTTAACATCCCATAACTGAGCTCAAACACAATATTCTCAAATAAAATTGTAATTCTCTCAGTTGTTGGTCTTACCCATTCAAATATTTTAACATATTCAAGTAATATTTGTATGTGATATACAATATTACTTCTTGTTTTCTGCATCTTTCTTCTTTTTTAAAAAAAATTATTTAATTTTTTATTTTTCCCAGTTACATGTAAAAACAATTTTAACATTCATTTTTAAAGCTTTTAGTTCTGAATTCTCTCCCTTCTTCATTCTCCCTTCTCCTCCCCCATTGAGAAGGCAAGCAATTCAATATAGGTTATTCATGAGTAGTCAAGCAAAACATGTCCATAGTAGTCATGTTGTGAAAGAAAAAAGAGACACAAAAAAAAAAAAACTCATGAAAAATAAAGTAAAAAAAAAAAGTGTGCTTCAGTCTGCATTCAGACACCAACAGTTCTATTTTGGGATGGATAGCATTTTTCATCATAAGTCTTTCAGAGGTCTCTTGGATTGTTGTATTGCTGGGAATAGCTAAGTCATTCATAGTTGATCATCCTACAATATGGCTGTTACTTTGCTTACAGTACATTTCACATTACATCATCTCATATAAGTCTTTCCAAGTTTCTCTGACAGCATCCTGTTCATCATCTTTTAACACAATATTATTCCATTATAATCACAAAACGCAATTTGTTCAGCCATTCCCCAATGGAAGGGCATTCCCTCAACTTTGAATTCTTTGCCCCCAGAAAGGTGGTATATTCTCTTCCCTAACACTCTCTTACCCCCTGATGAATGAGTTGGTACAACGGATAAGAGTACTGGGATCAGGAAGATCTGAGTTCAAATATAGCCTTACACACTTAATAACTGTGTGCTGTGTGACTCTGGGCACAAGTTCTACTATACCTCTGTTTGCCTCAGTTTCCTTAATTGTAAAATTAGAGTAATAACTAGATTTACCTCACAGGGTTGTTGTGAGTATCAAGTGAAATAATTGCTAAGACTGTAGCACAGTACCTGGCACATTGTAAGAGCTTTGTAAATATTTAGTACCTTCTTGTCCCCTGCTTTGCATCTATATCTTTATCTCTCTCCATATATGTATATATGTATGTATTCTTGTGCTCAAAGATAACTTCAGTCAGTGACTGCAGCCACAGATTGCTCCTTGGAAAGAAATCTTTGGCAAATCTGGACAGCATACTAAAAAGCAGAAACATCATCTTGTCAACAAAGATCTGTACATTTAAAGCTATTGTTTTTCCAGTAGCACTGTATGGGTATGAGAATTGGACTATAAACAAAGCTGATTAATGCAAAATCATTACTTTCAAATGGGGATGCTGGAGAAAACTTTTGAGAGTCCCTTGGACAGCAAGGATGTCAAATCTGTTAATAACTTAAAGAAATTAATTCAGGCTATTCACTAGAGGGTCAAATACTGAAGCTTAAATATTTTGTCCACATAATAAGAAGATGGGACCCATTAGAAAAGACCTCAGCATTGGGAAAGACTGAGGGTAAAAGGAAAAGGGCATGGTAGAGGATGAGATGGATAGATAGTATCATGGAAACAATGAATATGAACTTGGATAGACTTTGAGAGATAGTGGAGGATAGAAGGACTTGTTGTGCTATGGTCTATGGAATCATGAAGAGTTATACTTGACTAAGCAATTGAAAGGCAACAAAAGACATGGCATGTATTCAATAGATTTTTTTAAATTCATGAATGAACAAATGAATGAGTGCTATGGCAAGTCCTACTAAACTGAAACAGGTTATAGATTTAGAGTTAGAGAGCACCTTATAGATTGAATCCAACCCCTTCATTTGAATGATGAGGAAATTAAGCCTAGAGAGTTCAAGCAGCTTTTGCAGGACTACACAGTTAATAAATATCTGAGGTGAGACTTGAAACTAGGTCTTCCTGGCTCCTAATCCAATGCTCTCAGGTCTCCCAGTCTATCTTTCAAGTATTTACTTAAAGCACAGTTTTGATGATGCCACTCTTCTGTGTAAGAAGCTTAAGTGGCTTTCTTTTGCTTATAGGATTAAATGCAAACTTCTCTCTTTGCTACTTACAGCCTTGGAGGACTTGTATGAACTGATGCAGAGTGAAATGATCAGAACCTGAAGAACAATTCATACAGTAACAATATTATAAAAACAAACAACTTTTAAAGACAAAGAATACGTATTATAGTAATGCCCCATCATTTCCCATATCAGTCTTTTGTAACTGTCTTAGATCATTGTAGTACTGAGAAGAGCTAAGTCAATCATAGTTGATCCTCACAGAGTGTTATGTATATGATCTCCAGATATTGTTCACTTCACTCAGCTCTGTTCATCCAAGTCTTAACAGGTTTTTCTGAATTCTGCCTGCTCATCATGTCTTAAAGCACAATAGTATTCCATTACATTCATATACCATAACTAGTTCAACCATTCCCCAATTGAAAGGTATCCCATCAATCTCCAATTATTAGCCACCACAAAAGAGAAGCTATAAATATTTTTGTACATATGGGTCCTTTTCTCCTTTCTATGATATCTTTGGTATACTGACCTAGTAGTGATATTTCTGAATCACAGTTTTATAGTCCTTTGGGCATAGTTCCAAATAGTGCTACAGAATGGTTGGATCAATTCACAACTCCACCAACAATGCATCAGCATCCCAATTTTCCCATATCTATTCCAACATATATTATTTTCCTTTCTGTCATATTTGTCAATCTGATAGGTGTGAAGTGGTATCTCAGAGTTGTTTTAATTTGCACTTCTCTAATCAATTGTTATTTAAAGCATTTTTAATATGACTGCAGATAGCTTTGATTTCAGCATCTGAAAATTGCCTGTTCATATCTTTTGGCCATTTATCAATTGGAGAATGACTTGTTTTCTTATAAATTTGATTCAGTTCTCTGTATATTTGAGAAATAAGACCTTTAACAGAGACACTTGCTGTAAAAATTGTTGGGAGAAGAATTTTATCATTAAAAAAAACCCTTGAAATAAAATTTTCGAAAGGGGTTTGGAAAAGGAAGAACTTTGAAGAAAAAATTCAGTTCACAAGAATAATTTATTAGAAAACAGTACTCAAAGGTTTGTATATTAGTGGGAAACTCTAAATTTCTGTCCTTTGTTCATAGGAAAGACATCCTTTTTTGTTTTTAGTAATTTTTATTTTCCCATATACTTTTCTTTCTCTTCCTTTGGTAACTGGTGATACTCTTTAATAAATTTACTGCTTTCCTATGTTTTGCTCCTTTTTCCCTACATTATTTTCACCCTTATGGGCATCTAGGTGGCACAGTGAATAAGGAATCGTCCCTAGAATGAGAAGGAACTGAATTCAAATCCAGTCTCAGACTTTTACTCTCTCTGTGACCCCAGGCAAGTCATTTAACCCTGTTTGCCTCAGTTCCTCATCAGTAACATGAGCTGGGGAAGGAAATGGGAAACTACTCCAATATTGGGCCAAGAAAATCCCAAATGAGGTCATAGGGTGTCAGGCACAACTGAAATGACTCAATAACAACACAATTCCTTAGTGAAATCCATAACTGTGAGAATCTCCCTAGATGCTTTTGCTGCTGCTGCTCCTTCTCCTCCTTCTCCTTTTCATCCTCCTTGTTCCTCCTCCTCCTCCTCTTCTCTCTTCTTCCCTTTTTGTTTCCTAATATTTTATATACAAATAACTTCCAAATATGTATATTTCAGTCTCAATTTCTTAGCTCACCTCCTTACCCACATCTTTAAGTGCTTGCTGTCTATTTCCACATGGATATCTTGTGTGTATCTCAAAACCAACATGGAGAAACTGACCTCAAGAAATTTCTTTCTAAATACTCCCTATTTTCTAGATCCCATATCTGTCAATGCTGCCTCTATTGCTCAGTAATCCAGACTTTGAACCTTGAATTAATCTAGAAGTCTTCAGTTCTCTTATACCTAACATTTACTTGCAAAATACTGACTATAATAAGCTTTCTCCTATATGAATCACACCTAGGATTGCAGATTTTGTGCTAAAAGTTAGTTTTGAGGCTATCTGGATCAAATTGCTTATTTGTGTGTTTGTTTTCAGATAAGGAAATTAAGACCCTATATGAGGTTATTTTCTCTATCAGGACTATTGTAATAGCCTTCTAATTGGTCATTCAATTATCTAGAATATCCCTCATACAGCTGCCCAAACAATCTTTTTAATGATCATTTGGATTCTTACAAACAACACCAACACCATCACCAACAAAAAACTAAAGTTTAGACCCTACACCAATATAATTAAGTTTAATTTTGTTAGTCAGCAATAAATTCCTCCACAATCTCACTCCAACTTTCCTTTTGTTCTTACTTCACATTACTTTGCTTTGCATAGTGTAGGTTAGAGTCAGGTTGAATCACTTTTCCAATAACATTCTGCAGGTATGTGGGCTATGTCTTACTACTGAATGACACTCCCTTACATTGATAGCTGTTGAAATTCCCTTCCTTTAAATCTTAGCTCATATGCCATCTCCTCCATGACATCCTTTCAACTGAAAATTTTTTCTCAAATTATCCTGAAGCTGTTTGCCTGAATTTTTCTTTTGCCTTTATTGGCATTCTGTGTTATATTATATTTATTTGTATATATGCACATTCTTCTTAGTGGACTGTTTCTTCATAGCAGAGAACACTGAGATCATAGTTTTAGAGGTGGTGAGGGGGCTATAATGTTATTTACCGATTATGGTAGAATAAGAAGAGAAAGTTTATAGTTGAAAAGATTATATATGTACATACACATATACATATGGTTTCAGAAATTTAGATATTTGATGTAGTTTTTCCCATACTAAAGTGTGTGTATATATGTATATATATATATATATATACATATACACATATATATATATACACACACACATACTATATATTTATGTGTAATACATACATATATATATATATTTTCAAAAATCATTCCCCAGTATTTAAGGGAACAAATAATATGAACAGTTTTCAAAATAATAATTGAAAGCTATCAACAATACCATTAGAACATACTCTAAATCACTAATAATAAGAAATGAAAGTTTAAAAAAAAAACTGATGTTTTATTTCACAACCAAAAAAAAAAAAAGGGACAAAAGGGGAAATAGTCAGCATTTGAGGGAAATTTAGGATAACAGGAACCCTTAAAACTATTAATAGAGCAGTGAATTAGGAATTATTTTGTATTACAAATGATGAATGTAATCCAGAGAAACATCACTAGATTTATATGAACTGAAAACAGAGTGAAATAAATTGTTATACAAGAAGATATATGATAATTATGATAACATAAATCAAAAGATCACTAAACAAATCTAATGCTTAATGACTAAAAAAAAATGATACTAGAAAACACATAATGAAATATACCTTCTTGTTTAAGACAAAGAGGCAGAGGACTAGTAAGCAGCATGTTATGCACTTATCCCTTCCACATCATGACGTCCCCCATTGCTGTTTTGAGATATTGAGGATCAGCATAAGAAGTTAAGTGGAAATCTTTTTGGAATTTTGTGGAAGCCACAGAAAATACACAAAGGTCAGCTGATGACACAGAAAAAAAGTTTAGAAACTCAATTGCATAAAATATATGTGTAGTATGGTATAATACAGGCCTGTTTTATCATTTAATACTAAAATAATTCAGACTTCTTCTCTGGTACAAAGGGAGGGACAAAAATTTCATGCAGATGATCCATATCATGAGAATGCCATGCCCTAAACCCCCATGATGTGTAAGGGATAACTGTATACATTTTTAGAGGTAGCCACTGTATCAAGTATGTTTGCTTGTTTGTTTGTTTGTTTTTTTATTTTTCACAATGATATGCTCAATATGGAACAAGGTTCAGCAGTATCCTAGGAGTTAATTGTGATGTAGAGTCAAAAGGAATCAATAAAATATTTTTAAAATAAATACACAAGATTGGAATACTAGCTAGCTAGATCTGGCATTCATCTGAGATTTATGGACAACATGGGCTACCCTGGCTGAGCAAGTTGTGAGAAATTCAACTGTAAATTCCATTTGGCTATGAGAGAGGTATATTTTTCCAATGTTAGCTCATCTGCTTCCAGCAATGGTCTCTTTTTAATTTGGGAAGAGTTTGTCCACTCTATGAACTGATCTTCATTCATGTCATCAGGATTTCAAGACTGGCAGGCTATTTCTATAACAAATCAGCATCCAAGCTTTTCAGACTGATCAAGTTTTAGCCATGGAGCCAAGATATGTTTCCAGGGGGTGATGCTGGATCAGCCTGTGTTTTATCTTCAGTCTGAGTGTGAAATCTCTTCTGTCTATAGGTTATGAATGGAAGGTCCTTCAGAACTGTTCCCCTAAGAGGCAAGTCAACTATTGCCAAAATCACAGAACTCCAAAATTTCATAATAATATGAAGTTATAGTAGAAACCAGGAAGACATTTTATTAAATATAATACTTGGAAGAAATGCCCAAAACAGCTGCTTTTCTTTGTGTGGAATGATTATGCTTCAGTAAAGTCATGAAACAGTGGATAACCAGTGTCAAAAATGTATTTTTACATCTCTAAAAGTCATTAATTCAATGCATTATCACATTAGGATAGTAGTACCCGGAGAAAGCCAAGATGATAGGGATAAAAAGTATTTTTATGATGAGCTTAGAGGGACTATTAGTAAAAACGAACAAACAAGAATAAGACAGAATAAAAAGCAGTATCAGTCACAGGCACTGTGGTTGGGAGATCCATCTTGCCCTACCGAAAAGTGACATAGGAGAGAATAGACTGGGGAAGGGGGGACACACTGGGATGGCTGTTTTGGGGTGGTGGGGGGGTAAAGAGGGGGAGAAAATATCTAACTCAAAATCTTGTGGAAATGAATGATGCAAACTATAATAAAATTAAAAAAAAAAAGCAGTATCAGTTTCCAGTCTTTACCCAACTGACTAAAATTGTGAATGTCAATATTTTTTAAATGTCATGTGAACAGTTATTTTTACATGCAAAAAAACCCTGTTATTTCAAAGAGTTCAGGGAATGTTTTTATTTGCTTTGAGGAGTCTTTTTTCCCCTCTTTTAGAAAAAAATAAAGATATGGATAGATTTGTTCAGAATATCTGCATGCAGTCAGCATCCCATATCTCCAAAGTCTGTATTCTGCTTAGGGCAGAGGTGAATTATCTGGTTTATAGGGGCTCAGATAGAGGTCACTGCTTGGATTGCAATTCTGACTTGCCTGTAGTTTATTTTGAATAAATGTGGAAGTAGCAGCCTCTGAATCCCTGTAGTGAAGCAGACCTTATCCTCTGTTTGAAGCTGGATTTACACTGAGTTTTCCATGATGAGATCCATAACTTAACAAGCTAGGTCCACACTTTACTCTTTGGCACATAGAGAACCTTAGAGACATTTTTCATGTGTCTATTTCTTGTGATATATTATGGGGTACAAGTTGCAAATATTAATAATAACTTAGAAGATTGTCATGATATGAGAATATTCATTTTTACCAGAAAGCAAACAAAGATAAAATCAAGTAGATACTCTACAGGAAAAATGAAATAAAAGTGAACAAATTTAAAGTAATTATGTATTGCTTGCTTAGGACAGCAATTACACACATAATTATGTAACAAAAATACTATATCCTTCATGATAGATTCACTACCACCCCAACAATTGTCTAAAAACTTGCTAAAATTTCTCATTTCATTAGATGGCATTACAAGGCTTTAGTGAAAGTGATCCCCAAACTGAATCCATGGTTTTCAATTTTCATTCTATTGCTTGGCCCTCACCTTAGAACTGCTTTAAAAAGAAATATTTAAAAACCCTGCAAATTGATAATGTCATAAAAACAAACAATATGACAAATGATTCCAAAGAGCAGAAAATACCAATAAAAGAGAGCCATTTGGCTTCTATATTTAGAATATCTCTGACATTGCTGATACTGTGCTATTATCAGTGAGCCATCAAATGGGAATAAGAAAAAAAAAACCCTAAACTATACATTCATTATTTTAGGAGAAATTATCGAGGCAGGTTCAATATGGGTAAAGTAGTCAGTGAAAAAATAAACCTAAGCAGAATTTTTACTCTTTGAAAATTCATTGTCCAGCATAGCTAAGACCAAGTCAAACCTGAAATACTATATTTCAGCAGGGTAGGCTTTTGTTTTGCAGCAGAATGTGAATATTACATAAAACTGTGCAGCTTTATGTCACTGGAAAATGGTATCAAAGTGGCCTCTAGGTCATGGGAATGAGAATTCATAAGGCCTAGGTAAATTGTGTGTGTGTGTGTGTGTGTGTGTGTGTGTGTGTGTGTGTGTGAGAGAGAGAGAGAGAGAGAGAGAGAGAGAGAGAGAGAGAGAGAGAGAAAGAGAGACAGAGGGAGGGAGAGAGGGGACAGACACAGAGACAAATACATAGAAAGACAGAGACACAGAGACAGGGAGACAGAGAGAGACAAAAAGACCAAGAGAGACAGAGAGAGAATTTCAGATAAGAGGCACTTGATGAAACAAGGTTGAATAATGCAGGTTTCTGGAGATTTTTTGTTTGTTTGCTTGTTTTTCTTCTTACCTAAACTTAATTCCCAAAAAATCTAAATAGATCATTCACTGGTCCCAGGAGGGAAGCACAAATAGATAATTGTTTTACTTTTTCAACTTCAATGGGGACATAGAGTCAGTGTGATTATTTACTCTCTCTTTAGAATCACCATTTACCCTGCTGGTATTATGTGAGTGGTTTGCAATAATGGAAAATCTATTTGCCTTTATTACAGGCTAAGGTACTCAACTGCTATAAAACTTATTGTCAAACTAGTTCTGGCTCTGCAGAAAATTATTTCAAAATGTTCTTTATTTTGTTAAAGAAATTAGCTTTCTTTGTAATTATTATACAGTGGATGGTTACGGAAGTAATAAACTAATTATCACCAGTTTTAATTGCACAAATGTGAACTATTGGTAGTCTATAAGTAATGAAAAACTGGAGGTTAACTCATAAAAATCTCAACACCAAGAAGACTTAGTGAAATTTCAAATATATGCAATGTCATTTATAGCTTCCTGAAAAGGAGAACATCAAGTGAAGGAAAAGTCACCCTAATTCTACACCCCCCCACAAAAAAACTGGGCAAAATGTCACAGTGTGAACCCATGCATTACTTCTTTGATGATTCTTTCTTAGTTGGCATTCAATGAACACTGACTATCAGGGGGAAATCTAAACCTCTCTACCCTGCGTATATACAACTGCCAACTCTAATGGTCTTCCAAGAGCCATGATATTTGCACTAAGAATGGCAGAGAAATCTCTAATGAGAGGATGGCAAGGGCTACACATGACTCCCAATATAAATGGCAGCAATGAAACTGAAGAGTAAAGTCATTTATACAAAGGTGCTGAAAAGATGAATTTTACTTATCTTCACCCACAGAAATTCAGAGGGCCTATAGCTACATTCATCCTGCTAGTGAAGAAACAAGGCAAAATAGAAGTTGGAAGTGGAAAAGAAAAAGGCAACTTAAATCGTCTTTGAATTTCTTCAATAACTATCACAAAATGAAATCTCTTCCGTTACAATCAAGAGGACTCAGCTTTGGGCCACCTTGAGTAAATGAGTCTCATTTTATTAAGCAATGAAAGGTACAGAATAATGTCATATTTACTATGATTCTAAATATATCTACTTACACAGGCTGAGTTAAAATAGATCCTTCTCTCATGGCCACCATTTTAAAGATTTCACCTGACCTTGCCAAAAATGCAAGACTGAGGTTGGAGGTTTTTCAGGATGGGTTGTCTGGCTTAAAGGCATCTCAAGGCAAAGTCTATTGTAAGAGTAAGGCAAAAGAAAAGTGATAATTCTCCAAGTTCTCATTGAAGTGTCATGTTCATATGAAATTGATTTTTTTTTTAAATTTTATTATAGTTTGCATCATTCATTTCCACAAGATTTTGAGTTACATATTTTTTCCCCCTCTTCCCCCTACCCACCGCCCCAAAACAGCCAACCCAGTGTGTCCCCCCTCCCCCAGTCTAGTCTCTCCTA
>CM053585.1:280252597-280271588 GCA_028646515.1 Pseudochirops corinnae
TGCAGATCCTATACATGATTGCACGCCACCATGGAGGGGGGGGGAAGGGAGGGGAGAAAATCTGAAACTCAAGTGATTGTGGAACTGAATCTTGTAAATTAAAAGTAAATGAGTAAATAAATTAAAAAAAAAAAAGAAGTCCTCCTTCCATTTGGACTGTATGTTAGATATCCTCTATGACAGTGACAAAAATATTTGTCCAGCCTATATCTCTGTGATCTATGCCTTCTTTGATATGAACAGTAAGACGACTAGTAAAAGTATATGATAAGCAATTTTCAAATATAGAAAGTCAAGCTATCAATTGCTACTTTTTTTAAAAAAAGAGAAATCACTAATATTTAGAGGAATGCAAGTCTTAAAACTCAGGTTCTATCTCTCACCCATCAAAAAACTATGAAGGATTTAATATCTCTGAATAACATGATAGCCATATACATTTTTTTTAGAATTTATTTATTTTTAGATTTCAACATTCATTTCCATAAGATTTTGAGTTCCAGATTTTCTACCCACGTCTCCCCTACCCCCACCCCAAGATGGTATGCATTCTGATTACCCCTTCTCCCAGTCTTCCTTTCCTTCCATCACTCTCTTCCCTTTTATCCCATTCCCCCTTAATTTTTTGTAGGGCAAGATAGATTTCTGTACCCCATTGCCTGTATATTTTATTACTCAGTTGCATGTAAAAACAATTTTTTTGACATTTGTTTTTAAAAACTTTGAGTCCCATATTCTGTTCCTTCATCATTCGCCACCCACCTCCTTTGAGAAGACAAGCCATTCAATATAGGTTGCACATGTGTAGTTTTGCATAACATTCTATAGTTCTATTGTGAAAGACTAACTGTATTTCCCTCCATGCTATCCTGCCCCCTACTTATTTTATTTTCTCTTTTGACCCTGTCCCTTTTAAAAAATGTTTGCTTCTGACTATACCTTCTACCAGTCTGCCCTCCCTTCTATCATCCCCCTCTCTTATCCTCTTCCCCCCTACTTTCCTGTAGGGTAAGAGACCCAATTGAGTGTGTATGTTATACCCTCCTAAAGCCAAATCCAATGAGATTAAGGTCGACTCATTCCTTCTAACCTCCCTCTTCTTCCCCTCCATTGTATCAGTTTTTT
Source organism: Pseudochirops corinnae (assembly GCA_028646515.1). Taxonomy (NCBI): domain Eukaryota; kingdom Metazoa; phylum Chordata; class Mammalia; order Diprotodontia; family Pseudocheiridae; genus Pseudochirops; species Pseudochirops corinnae. The sequence continues at coordinate 280,253,723 of CM053585.1, forward strand.
CTTGCCTCTTTTATATGAGATATTTTACCCTATTCTATTTCTCCCTTTCTCCTCCCAATATATTCCTCTCTCACCCCTTAATTTTATTTTTAGATATCACCCTGTGCCCTCTGTCTATAAATACATACTTTCAGTCTGTATATATATATATACATACATACAAATATACATACATAAGTTCAAAACATATAACCAAAAGAAGACAACAAAGTCAAAACTCCTACATCCAAAGCCTCCAAGAAGAATATGAATTGGTTGAAGGCCATAGAAGGGATCAAAAAGGATTTTGAAAATCAAGTAAGAGGAGTAGAGGAAAAAATGGGAAAAGAAATGAGAATGATGCAAGAAAATCATGAGAAACAAGTCAACAGCTTGCTAAAGGATACCCCCCCAAAATACTGCTCCAGCCCAATCTATTCCAGAACAGGCCATGCTAGGCTGTGCTCTGCTCCCAACCCAGCATGATAGACCCTTTCTGACAGTTTTCCAGGCTGTCTTAGGCTGGATATGAATTTCAATCTGTTATTTGGTGGGTTCTGTAGCTATAGAATGTATTTAGAATAATTTTTTATAGAAATTTGGAGAGGTTTTGTGGACAGCTCAAGCAAGTCCCTGCTTTTACTCCACCATCTTGGCTCTGCCCCCTGCCATTCACAATTCTAAAAGGTTCAAGATGAAATATGCTACCTGAGTCATGATAAAAGTGATGATAGATAGATTGATGAGAGAGTTACTAACTTGTGCAGGAATTTATATACCTATATCTAATCTATATCCTCATTTATGTGTTTATAAATATGTGTATATATGTGCTATCTACATAAATGGATCATCTATAGGTAGAGGTGGTGAGATGGGGAGGAAATGAGGATTTGAAAATAAAATAAAATTTATTGAAAAATAATAATAGGTCTTTCAAAACATTTTTCTTACATCTTTTAAGACTGTTATATGATTTTGATATACATGAGAGCAATGTGATTGAAAGTCTTGAACATGACATTTGGCACTAATGAATTATTTTAAAAATTATGATCAACAAGATATGGTCAAAGAAGAATTTACTATTTTTTTCATATCTCAAAAGATCTTGTGACTACAAAGATGTGGACTATTGGAAAATTAGGTTTGTGAAGACTTGCCTAATCCCTTATCATCAAGGATGTCCTCAATATTTATGAAGAGCATTTTCACAAACCTTGTGCAAATAATGTAAACCAGTTGCTTTACTTTGTTTGGAGGGGGGGATAATAATAACTAGGATTCTCTACTCCAAACACTTGGCATTTTCCACTCTTTCAGATATATTGAGACTAAATCCCTCTCATGCTTTCATGTTGTTTTGCCTAAAGCACAGATACTTGTGTTCTCATTTACCTCTTCCCTCTTTGGCTTCTTTAGTTACATTTCTATTTCTTTGCTTTGCATTAATTAATCAATTAATCAATCAATTAATTAGATGTTAGAGCTTAAATATGGTGACTATATGTTCACTAATTTAGAAAAGAATATGTTGTTTGTAATCCCCTTAGGAGACATGATTCCTTATTTGCTGTGACACTTTTGGGAGAGAAAAATGGACGTTTAGAAAGAGAAAGAGCTGGGGCAGGAAAGGAAAGGAGCTTCTGTCTTTGAATGGTAAACAAAGGCTAAATAGCAGTATATTTATGTTGAGAGGAGGTAGCCTCAGTGTTCTTTTTTTAATGCAATTAAAAATGCTTTGGACATAGGCATGGAAAATTTCCATATACACAAGAGAACACAAAAATGCTGTTTATGAAACTGAGTCTCTTCCATATCATTTACTTTTTTTCAAGGACATCATACATTTAACACATTATTATTATTATTATTATTATTATTATTATTATTATTATTTTTACTATTCTACTTGTATAAGCTTCCTTCTGAACCTTATTGTGTTGTCGTCTGTGAATTTCCTTTTTTTTTTAATAACCCTTAATATTTTAGAAGCATTATTGCTAAAAACCCTCTCCCTCCCAATCATAACACCCAGGATCAGGGAGAGGTATCAAGTAAGATTTATTCTTAATCAGATTGGGAAAAGACTCTTTCTGTCTCTCTGAATCTCTGTCTCTGTCTCTGTCTCTCCCCCTTTGTCTCTGTCTGTCTCTCTGTCTCTGTCCCTCTCTCTCTCTCTCTCTCTCTCTCTCTCTCTCACACACACACACTCCTTCCAAAACAATTTTCCTAAAGTGCATGTCCAACTATGTTACCCCTCAACTCAGTAAACTCTAGTGATTCCCAATGACCTCCAGGATCACATATAATAGTTTCTATTTGACATTCAAATTCCTTTTTAACATAGTTTCACTTTATCTTTTCATTCTTCATAAAATTTATGCATGCCCAGCCTTCAAGCCCCACCCTTTCCATGTGTTCTATGATCAAGTGACATTGGTCTTCTTGTTATACCTCAGAATAAGATACCCCATCTCTCAGCTGTTTGCATTTTCACTATCTGTACCCCATTTTAAAAATGTTCTCTTTCCTTATAACTGCCTCCTGGCTTCCTTCAAGGCCCAGTCAAAATTCTATCTTCTAAAGGAAGTCTTTCCTAAACCTTCTTAGTTCTAATGACTTCCCCTTGTTGATTAATTCCTTTTTATTTCGTATGCAATTTATCTGTATATAGTTGGTAGCCTATTGTCTTTGCCATTAGATTGTGAACTTCTCAAAGGCACAAACTGTTTTTTGCCTTTCTTTGCATCTCTAGTACTTAGTGCAATGCCTGGCATGTAGAAGGTGTGTCATAAATTCTTTTGTTTTTTTATATTTTTTAAATTTTTAATTTTTTTTGGAGGAGGGAGGGTAGGGCAATTGGGGTTGTGACTTGCCCAAGGTCACATGGATAGTAAGTGTTAAGTGTCTGAGGCCAGATTTGAACTCAGGTCCTCCTGACTCCAGGGCCGGTACTCTATTCACTGTGCCACCTAGCCGCCCCACAGCATAAATTCTTAATGAATGACTGATGAACATTTTGCATTCAATGAGTCTACTACTAGGTCATCTGTTTTCCTCATTTAACTCTCTTAACAATACTCCATTTCAGTTTTATTGATTTGTTTTCTTTTTACATTATGCATATTTGCAGTTTACTCTCACTTCATAAGAGGTCTCTTGTGACCAAGCAAAACATTTAAGTAAAATTAAAAATATAATGGCCTCATCCTGAAACAGTTCATATGTGTGTGCGTGTGTGTAGTATGTACCCTTCTCTTTATTAAAAAATTACATATTATACATTCAAACCCCTTTTTGTTGTTGTTTAGTTGTTCCAGTCATGTCCAATTCTTTGTGATTGCATTTGGAGTTTTCTTGGCGAAGATACTGGAGTGATTTGCCATTTTCTTCCCTAGGTCATTTTGAAGATAAGGAAACTGAAGCAAACAACATTAAGGGATTTTCCAAGTGTCACACAGCTAGTGAGTGGTAGAGGCCAGATCTGAACTCAGGAAGATGAGTCTTCCTGACTCCCTCAGTCTATGTACTATGTCACTTAGCTGCCCCTTGAAACTCAATACTCCACTGAATAAAAGAAAAGAAATAAAATTCTCATAACAGTCAGCAAAACAAATTTCACCAATAGTTTATATACATATATCTTTCCACACCTTAAATCCATCACTTCTCTGTAATGGATAGCATGTTCCAGCTTTGGTCTTCTGCAATCATGGATCATACTGACTTGATAATACTTCTTACAACTTTCAAATGTTTTTACAGTGCTGTCAATGCATGAATTATTTTGCTGGTTCTTCTCCTTTCATTAATCATTAGTATATAGAAGTCCTCAGGATTGTTTGTACTTATAATATTGATATTAGAGATGTTTTTTGTACGTTCAATTAGTTCGCATTTTTTTAGATACCACAAAATTGCAAACACACACATGTACACACATTTGTATATATACATATAATATTTTAATATTTCTTTGATTCATTTTGGGTATAATGGGTCTTATATTAATATATCTGGGCCAAAAGGCATGCACTGCTGAGACATAATGAGAACATTCTCTCCCCAAATGAGTGAATATTTCATCTCAGTGAATGCAGAGATTCCTTTACTCTTAAATATTTTTTTGCCCAAAGTAATTCATGCGGCTTGCTACATTACTGCTTTACTGTTTGTTTTGATAAACATTTCCTCAGTATCAGAGATTGTATTTTGAGTAATATGTGAATAGAAAGCAGAGTCAAGATGGTGGAAAAAGGGGTCATGACTGTCAAACTCTCACCCAAACCTTTCCTACAAAATGACCACAAAATTCCAAATTGAATTATGAACAGAAAAGGAAACAATGAGCCCCAGAGTAATTTTCTCTATTTCAGGGCAGCTTAGGAAAACAGAAAGATAAGTGTGCAGACATAGGGATGAGGAGGTTAACAAAGGTGCAGTGTGAGCTGTATTAGTTGTGTCCTGGAGGCAGTAACTGCAATAGCAGCATGGGAAACAGTTGTACCCAATGAACAGGAATGGTAAAGGGGCTGAGATTCTGGTCAGAAAGAGATTGGAGAGGATCCTTGTGCTAGCACTGGGAAAAGAATTAGGAGATGTTTCACAGTCTGGAAGCTTATTATTCAATGCTGGGTTGGAGTTCTGGGGTGAAGAAGAGTGTGATCACAAGGGAATAGAGAACCTAGTAAAGAACAGATTGCAGACCAGGAGAGCAGAGATCAGACTTTTCCCAAGTTCACACCACCTTGAAAGCAATGAAAACCTATAGGCTTCCAGATTGAGTCATAGAACATCATGTCAGCCATTGCCCATGGTGCCTCCTCCTGCAGGTGAACAGAACCTCACACTAACTAATGACTTTGAATTTACAAAATCCAAAGTAAAAAAACATAAGTAAACTAGAAAAAAATGGGTGAGCAACAACAAAAAGAGCCTAATCATAAAACAGATTCTATGGTGACTGAGTTTAAGACATAAGCTAAGAAAAAGTTGCTGACTTGAAAATATTTAGAAGAAAAGTCTCAAAAAATAGAATGAAAACAAGCCCAATAAGAATTCCTAGAAGACCCAAAGAATTTTTTTAAAGAGCAAATAATTATTTTAAAAATCAAGTGAGAGGGGGAGAAAAATAATATGGAAAAAGAAAAGAGAACTATACAAGAAAAAATATAAAAGGAGAATTAAAAACTTCATAAAGAGGTCCAACATATTAAGAAAATAACTCAAAAATCAGAATTGGTCAAGTGGAAGCTAATGGCTATATAAGACATTGGGGAATAATAAACAAATACAAAAGACTTAGAAAATAGAAGAAAATGTGAAATCTATCAAAGGAAAATAACAAAAGACCTGGAAAAAAGACTGGGGAAAGATCATTTAAGAATTAATAGACTACCTGAACGTGAAGATAAAGAAGAGTTTAAACATAACATTTCATGAAATGATAAAGGAAAATTGCCCAGATACATTAGAAATAAAAGTCAAAGTAGATAGTAAAATAATCTACTCATCAACTCCAGAAAGAAATCACACAATGAAACCTCCTAGAAATATTACAACCTTAATCCAGAGTTCCCAAATAAGGTGGGGAAAATGCTTCAAGAAACTATAAGTAGGGGAACCTAGGCAGTACAGTGAATAGAGCACTGGTCCTGGATTCAGAAAGACTTGAGTTCAAATCTGATCTCAGGCACTTGACACTTAACTAGCTGTGTGAACTCTGGCAAGTCACTTAATGCCAATTGCCTTGCCTTTCCCCTCAAAAAATAAAGAAGAAATTATAAGTAAATTATTCAAATAGCATGGAACTACAGTCAAGACTGAACATGATATAGCAGTTACCAATACAAAGGAGCAGAGGACTTGAAATATGATATTCAGAAGGCAAAGGAGCTAGGATTACAGGTAAGAATAATCTAGCCAGTAAAACACTACAATCTTAGAAAGGGAAAATATGAATACTTAATTAAATAAAAGATTCATGAATTTCTGATGAAAAGACCAGAGCTGAATACCAAATCTGACATTCAAACATGAGATTCAAGACAAGCCTAAAAAGATAAAAAAATAAATGAAAAATCATAAGGGATTTGACATACAAAAAAAGTTGAGTGCAGAAATTCATTTTAGCTAAGAGAGAAGTAGGAGGTGAAGGGGCAGAAAGAGAAGCTGAGGCTGAGAGAAAGGGGAAGTTGACAAGAGAGAAAGTGGATTAATGTAGTCAGTGGTCAGAAGCAAACAGACTTAAGGAGGGAACAGGATGAAAAAGACAAGAATAAATAAAGAAGAATAAGATGGAGGAAAACACACAGTTATGATTTGTAACACAGCTAGTTAAGTGTCAAGTGCCTGAGATCAGATTTGAAACTAAATAATCTAATTCTAAAGAATATGTGTGCCAAAGAAAAATTATAGAAACAACCAATAATTTAATTAAACATTATGATAAAAACAAGGTAGCGTACCAAAATTTGTAAGATGCAGCCAAAACACTACTAAGGGACAAATTTATATCTCTAAACACATACATCAATAAAAGAGAGAAAACAAAAACAGAATAATGAATTGGGCATGCAGCTAACTAAACTAGAAAAATAATAAATTAAAAATCCCCAAATACCAAAACAAGGATCCCAATAACCAAAGTGACATTAAGAAAGTTGAGAGTAAACAAAAAAAATTGGATAAATAAAATTAGATAATTGTGTGTGTGTATCCATGCACACATGTGCATGGGTGCACGTGTGCATGTGTGTGTGTGTGTGTGTGTGTGTGTGTGTGATTTGAACTCAAAAATAGAAAGGCAATGTGAAATGAAAATAGAAGGCAATGTGAAATATCTCCTTGAAAAAAACCACTGACCTGGAAAATAGATCCAGGAGAGACAATTTAAAAAATATTGGACTACCTGAAAGCCATGATCAAAAAGAGAACCTAGAAAGCATCCTTCATGCCCTGATATTTTAGAACTAGAGGGCAAAATAGAATTTGAAAGAATTCACGAATCACCTCTTGAAAAAGATCCCAAAAAGAAAACTCCTAGGAATTTTATAGCCAGGTTCCAGAGTTTCCAGATCAAGGAGAAAATACTACAAGCTGCCAAGAAGAAACAATTTGAATACTGTGAAAACACAATCAGGATAAGCCAGGATCTAGTAGCTTCTACATTAAGGGATTAAAGGGAGTGGAATATGATATTTGGGAGATCAAGGGAGCTAGGATTAAAACCAAGAATCACCTATCCAGGAAAACTGAGTATAATGTTTCAGCGGAAAATATGGTCATTCAATGAGATCGAGGACTTTTAAGCATTCTTGAGGAAAAAAAAAAACAGAACTGAATAGAAAATTTGACACTCAAATATAAGAAGCATGAGAAGGTAAACAGGGAAAAGAAATCATACGGAACTTATCAAAGTTGAACTATTTACTTCCCAACATTGAAAAACAGTAAGTGTAACTTAATGAAACTTTTCTCAGTATCAGGATAGGTGAAGGGAATATATATATTTAAAAGGTAAAATTGAGAGGTGGTAGAGGATGAGAATGGAGGTGGTAGAGGATGAGAATGAGAGGAAACAGGGAGAGACAGAATGGGTTTAATCATCTCATATAGAAGAGGCAAGAGATAATTGCTACAATGAAGGGGAAGAACAGGAAGGCAAAAGGGAGTGGGTCAACCTTACTCTCACTGAATTTGGCTTAGGGAAGGAATGACCATACCCTCTAAATTTGGTATCTTGCCTTACAGGAGAGTAGAGGGGAAGGGGATGAGGAGAGGATGATGGAGGGGAGGGCAGGTTGGGGGGGAGGGTTGTTAGAAGCACACACTTTTGTAAAGGGACAGGGACAAAGTATAGAATGGAACAAGTGAAGGGAGGAATAAGAGGGAGGAAAATATAGCCAGTCTTTCACAATATGTCCATTACAGAGATGTTCCACGTAACTACACATGTGTGGCCTATATTGAATTGCTTGTTTTTCCAATGTCTCTCCTCAGTGGGTGACAAGGGAAGAAGGGATAGAATCTGCAGTTTAAAGTTCCAAAATCAAAAGTTAAAATAATAATAATTATTATTATTATTTACATGCAACTGGGAAATTTCTTATGCAGACACGGGGGTAGGGAGATCCATTTTGCCCTACTGCAAAGTCAGAGGGGTGATGGGGGAGGATATAGGTGACAGCAGATTTGGGGAGAGGGTATGTAGTGGGATTGCTGTTTTGGAGTGGTGGGTAGGGGAAGGACGGGGTGAAAATTTATAACTCAAAATTTTGTGGAAATGAATTATGTAAACTAAAAATAAACAAAAGTTAATTTAAAAAGTGAAGATAGTGCCATGATGCCTGTAGAGGTGTATCTCTAGACTCCCTGAGAGATGGAGTGGGACATGCCAGATCTATTACCATACACATGCAACACACAGGCTGTCAGGTGTCAGGATATACCACTGGAACATATGTTACATATAGAAAATGTTGTTGATCTTTTCCAATTTTAAATTTTTTTTTTTTGTCTTCCTGCAAATTTCCTTTTTAAATTCCCTTAGAAGATTTGACTCCAAGGGATGTATGCCTCTTTCTGAATAGATATGTGTATGTGAACTTTCCTCTTCCATTTTACTTCCATGTTTTTCTGCTTTTTGTCATTTTATGTAGCAATATTGCTTAACACCTTCTACCTTTCTTCTCTGTAAGCTTTCAAAAATAAGTTTATATTTCAAGTCAGGTTGTAGACAGCTGCTTCTAGAAATTCACACTCTAATGCTTTAAGATGGTATGGTGGTGAACCTAAGTTCTCAAATGTATTACCAGAGTAGTGTAAACTCTGAGATGTTCTCTCATGTTAGAATACTTTTTATACATTCACCTCCCCCCTCAAAAAAAAAAAGTATGTCTTCATCTGGGTGGCACAGTAGATAGAATGCTGGGTCTGGAGTAAAAACAAAACCAAAACAACCAAATCTGGCCTCAGGCACTTACTTGCTGTGGCGTTCTGGATAAGTCACTTTATCTCTGTTTATATCAATTTCTTCAACTGTAAAATGGGAATAATAATAATACTTACTTCTCAGGATTGTTGGAGGTTTAAATGATATGTTATAAAATGTTTATAGAGGCTGGCATATGCCAAACACTTAATACACACCTGTTTCCTTTCGCCCTCCCCGCCTTCCTTCCTATCATCTAGCTAAGTATGGAGGGGCTCATTACCAGTATGTTGTCTACATTGTAATGCCTTCTCTGGTCAAAGATACCCATGTAATAAATAAAAATACAAAATGATCCATATTTTAGTGTTGTTCTCTTCTATTTCTTCAGTGTCGTTGACAGCATCAAAAAAGCTATGGCACGAGATAAGAAATCAGTTTTTCAACCAAGTCTAAATATGAGCTTAATTTTTGCTACTTTAAATGTAAGATCAAAGGATTATATCTTTAAAGCTGCAAATAACCTTAGAGATCATTGAATCCAACCCGCTTATTTTACAGAGGAGGAAACCAAGGCTCAGAGAGGTTCCTTGATTTTTTTCAGGGTCATACAGCTTATATCATTCCTGAATCCAAGCCTCATGGTCTATGTACCACATTGCTTAGCTGTCTGGTCTAGCAACAAATGCCTGGATACATGAAGGAGCTAAAACACACAGATCTTGAAATTCTCATTGTAAACCAAACAGGAAGTTGTATTGGAATAGAAGGCTAACATAGGCCTCTTAACAATCTTTAGCTAAAAACCACCATGAAGTTAAATTAAATTAATATGCCAAATTAGTTGTAGAGAATGAGGAGATTGGGGCATCCTATAAAGAATCTGGTGAGGGAGGGCCTCCAACCTAAATCAATACATATGTTTTATTTCACATTCTCAAAGCCAAAGTGAGCATATGGGGAAATGGCAAGAAAAATCTTGAAAAATAAGATTCATGAATAAGATATGAGAAGGGTCAAAGGCTGTTAGTAGAGGACTTATCACCACAAGTACTTTCTTTAAGAAAACAAGTTTAAAGGCACTAGACATGATAAACATCAAATACTATCACAAAAGTGAAATTGATTATATTTTAAAGGACAGTAAATGACCAGTCATCAATATGTGACTCATTTCTGAATTAGCTATATGTACACAGTCAGACAGCCACTTTGTTATAGCAATTATCCTCTCACTTCATTGATATAGGGAATTCTTAAATAAGAAAACTCCCTCTCCCAAATGCATGTGGGCCCCTCTCCCAAATGTCTAGAGCACCAAGAGGGTAGGTGAGTTGACTAGGGTCCCACAGTTAATCATTGTCAGAAACAGAAACTTAATGTACATATTTTTTACTTCAAGATCAGGTCTCTATTCATAATGCCATATAAATTCCCAGATAATTTATATATACATACAAATGTCTATGTGTGTGTATTTCAATGATAACCCTTCTAGGAGGAAAAGAAGAAAACAAATCACCTTGATTCACTTCCTTTCCTTACATATACAAGGTGTCAGTGTTAGTTCAGTGGAATGGAATGAACTCCAAGGCACAGTAGAATGTGTAGAGATGAAAAATACCAGAGTTCCTAGCTCCAAGGTGCTAAAAGGCACCTTATATGGGAGTAGCCAAATGTATATACATATAATCAGAATAAAAGTATATTGTCATGAAAACAAAAGAGAGATGCCAGGGATAGATACTTTTCAATCTGGAGGGAGTTGGCAAGAAGGCAGAGCGGGTTGATTCTTCTTCATGGAAGAAGAGCCATGTGAACTGAAACTGAAAAAGAATTTCATCCTACACATTCTTGGAGTATAGACAGACATGAGGGGTTGCCTTTATAAATTTAGAGAAGACATCAAAATACTACTTCTAAATATTTACATAGAAAGATCAAATGTAATTGGTTTTTGTTTATTCAAATATCTGATTTAACTTAGTTGTTTTTTTTTTTATCAACATACATTAAAATGTACTAATTTCACTGTCTCTGGTATAAAATACAAGCTGCTCAGCCTTGTATGGAGGGTGATCTATACACTATGTCCAGTTTTTCTTTCCTAAATTATTAAATAGTTTTTTCCTCTTTGACCTCTTTGTTTTAGTACAAGACCAGGGAAAAATTTGCCATGTGCTTTTCTTGAAATAATAAGAATTCAAAAGAAGAGATAATACATAGAAGGAAATGGTCAAGACCATAAATACCATAGACAGGACAAAGAGGATGAAAATTTAGGATAAAGCTTTAGATTTGCCATCAAAAGTTACCAATGATCTTGGAAGAAGTAGCACAAAAGGGAAAGTAATAGTAGTAGTAATAGTAATAGTAGTAGTAGTAGTAGTAGTAGTAGTAGTAGTAGTAGTAGTAGTAGCGGTGGTGGTGGTGGTGGTGGTTGTCATCGTCATAATAGCCGTATGTCTTGTGGTGGCACAAGTGATAGAATATTGAGACTAGAATCCAGAAGATTCACATTTCTGAGTTCAAATCTGGCTTTTAGTAGCCGTGTGATGTTGGGCAAATCACTTAACCCTGTTTGCCTCATTTTTGCCATCTGTAAAATGAGCTGGAGAAGGAAGTGAATAGCAAACCTCTCCAGTATCTCTGCCAAGAAAACCCCAAATAAAGTCACAAAGAGTCAAACATGACAGAAAATGACTGAACAAAAAGCAGTAGTAGTAGTAGTAGTAGTAGTAGTAGTAGTAGTAGTAATAGTAGTAGTAGCAGTAGGAGGAGGAGGAGGAAGAGAAGGAAGTAGAGGAGAATGGGAATAGTGAGTGGTGGTGGTAGTAGTGCTAGTAATAAGTTATAATGTGTATAGTACTTTAAGGTTTATAAAAACTACCTATTTTATCTCACTTAATCCTCACAACAACCATGTGAAATTGATAAGACTGATTTACATTTTACTGATGAGAAAAGAAACACTAGAAGAAGTTACTGGACTTACTCAGGGTCACAGTTGGTGAATATCTAAGATAGAATTTGAACCTCAAATCCTTCTCGCTTCAGGTTCAAGGTCCTCTCCACTGTTCTATCCAGCTGCTAGAATATGAGAACCTGATTGTAAGTGGTTGAGAAATGACATGTTGTTGAGGAAGTGTGGGTTTACTTTTTAATCATGTCCACCCTACTCCCCCTGCCAAGCACTTTTTTTCCTTTCCTTGACATCTAGAAAGGAATATCTCACACTGATCAATCTCACAATTCTCTGAACTCACAGCTCTTATTTCCAATCCATACATTTCTTGTTTGATTTTTTTATCCTGTATTGTTATTTATTTGACTCTCTAAGTAGAAATTATCCCAGGGACTGGAACTGTGTCTGACACTTTTCTTTGTATTTTATATTATTTTTCATCAGCAGCACATCCCAATCTCCACAACTCCTACTCTCCTCATTCCTGTGACAACAATCCTTATTTGATAGCAAAGATAAATTTAATCTAAAGTCAAACACAAGGCAGCACATCATATGAAAAATATTATATTTCTAGACCTAGAAACAAAGAATATGTGTCAGAAGTGGCTTAAAATGTAACCTACTACAACTTATTCCTAAGCATAGTGCCCATTAACCACATCCCCAGAGAAAGATGGGAAAAGAATTAAATCCCATGGCAAGTCATTCTACTTTGATACAGTCCCAAATAGTAAAGTATTTCCTCCTACATTGAAAAGAAAATTGCTTCCGTGTAGCTATTCCCTCTTGCTTCCAATTTTACTGCGTAAGTCCCATCAGAACTATTCTAATACCTTCCTTGAATGATGGTTCTGCAAATACTTGAATGATTACTAGATTGTAAACTTCATGAGGTCAAGAATCAACTATCAACTAAGCTTTGTATCTCACTCAATACTTTACAATTAGTAGGCCCTTAGTTCTATGCTGGATTGCACTAAATCAGTGGTTCTCAACCTGTAGGTCGTGACCCCTTTGGGGGTCAAATGACCCTTTCATAGGGGTCACAGGCGTAGCCAAAGAACATTGGAAAATATATATTCCTGTCGGTCTTAGGAAGCAAGACACCACTCCTCTATCTGTCTCCAGGCAGGTCTGCTCACATGCAGATACGCCCATATACCAGTATTAAAGGGTCACGACATTAGGAAGGTTGAGAACCACTGCACTAAATCATAAAACAACAACAACAAAAAAAAAAACCTATTCAGGGTAAGGGTTAAGGTTTTGTTTTTTCCAAAAAAAAAAAATATAGAGGGAGAAGATGCAGCACCAGGTAGTACAGTGATATTTCCTTGATTCAACAGCAAGTAAGTGATAGAGGCTGGAACAGAATACATGGCTTTTACTTCTTAGTCTCGCACTTCATCTGCTAGAAACATCCATTTCTAGTAACACTCTAAATATATAGGGTGTTGTTAAAATGTTTTCTTTTGACAGTCTGCTAAGCATTTCTTTTCCCATGAAGTTTCTGTCTTCAAACTGGAAAATGAAATCTTTATGGATTGCCAAATGGAATTAAAGACTATGATTCCCTCCTTCACATCCCGCACCACCACCACAGCACACACACACACACACACACACACACACACCCCACAGAATTTTTTTACAAGAAATTAGAGAGGGTAATCATTGAAGTCCAAGGATGAAAGAGAAATTCAGGAGTAATTTCATCTGTTTCCCTACCTCAGGGCAGAAATGAACCTACTCACTCCAAATGAACTTTTTTTCTTTCTCTTTTCAAAAAAAAAAAAATGCTCCTAGAAGGAGAATTTCAGACCTACTTGGCAACTTAGAATAGTATTGGATTGCTTTCAGAGACCACCCTATGTTTGAATTTCAACTTTATCACTTACAATGTAATCTTAATGCTGGTTGACTTGCTGTGTGCAAGTTCCTTAGTCTCTTTAGGCCTAAAATATTCCATCATCGTAAGGGGAAGAATAATAACTGATCTTACTTTCCTCAGTGAGCTGTCAAAATAAAACAAAATAGATAATGCATGTTAAATTAAATAAAGGTCTGCTTTCAGGATAGTTTCAGAAAATCCAGGGAAGATATATATGAATTAATGCAAAGTTAAGAAAGCAGAACCAGGAGAGCACTGTACATAATAACAGCAATGTAGTACAATGATCAACTGTGAAAGACTTAGCTTCTGTAATCAATACAATGATCAAAGATAATTCTAAATGAAGACTTACAATGAAAAATGTTATGCAGTTCCAGAGAAAGAACTAATGAAGCCTGAATGCAGATTAATACATATTTTCTTGCCTTTTAAAGAGGTAGGGAAGAGGTGGGGGGGAAGAAAATTTGGACCCCAACATTTAAAAAAATGAATATAAAAATAGATAATAAATTTCAAAAATATTTTGCTCTCCTATTTTATTGTGATATAGAAGAAAATAAAAAAGGAGAAGCCCAAGGTTGGTAGATACTACACATTAGTATCAGAAATACATATGATGAAAACTTTTTTAATTAATTGATTTATTTATTTTTAGTTTCCAGTATTCATTTTCACAAGATTTGGAGTTCCAAATTTTCTCCCCATCTTTCTCTTTCCTCCTCCCCAATATGGCACACATTCTGATTACCCCTTCCCAGACTCTGCCTTCCCTTCTCTCACACCCACCCTCCTTATCTCCTTCCCTCTTACTCTCTTGTAGGGCAAGATAGATTTCTCTTTCCCATTGCCAGTATATCTTCCCAATTGCATGTAAAAATAATTTTTAACATTTGTTTTTAAAACTTTGAGTTCCAAATTCTCTCTCTTCTTCCCTCCCCACTCACCCCCATTGAGAAGGCAAGCAATTCAATACAGGTTAAACAAACAAAAAACACAATGATATTGTATAGCTGTGAATATCAGTTTCTGAAGATTTAAAACTGAAAGCTGTACAAATTACAGTGGAAATGTGCGTGTTGGTTATTAGTAGGCTATAATCCTGTTGACCTCAGGAGGCATCAGATACAACAGTGTCTTCCTTGTAAATGAGAGTGCATTGGGAATACATATATGTTGAAGAAGTAGAGAGAACTGTAACATGACTGCACAATTCATGTGTAATGGGGTAACTCATGTCAAGAAAAGGATATAGGTATTTTTCTATAATTCTACACTACTGAAAAAAGAATAATGTGGGAGAAGTGGTATAAAGTATAACATCAGAGAGAAATCTGGGTAGAAATCTTCTGGGTTTATCATCTAGGAAGAACAAGATATAACTAATTGCCTGCTTATGGATATCACTGATATACACACTGTTTCAAGAACTCCAAAAAGTTGTGTAATGGGTCGACATATTATTGAGGATTTAGGGAAGGACACGAATAATTATTATATAGAAAACAGAGATGTGGAGACAGCTAGGTGGTTGGTGAATAGAGTGCTGGGCCTGGAGTCAGAAAGACTTAAGTTCAAATCCAGCCTCACACACTAATTAGTTGTGTGACCCTGGACATGTCACTTAACCTGTTTGCCTTAATCCACTGGAGAAGGAAATGCTAAACCACTCTAGAGACTTTGCCAAGAAAATCCGATGGACAACAGTGTCACAGATTCACAGATTATCTTTTAGTTATACTGTTTTTATTGTAAAGGGTTTTTTTTTCTGTAATGTACAACATACAAAGGTATAAATGGCCTGCATTGTGATCTGAGATGAAGATTGCCAAAGTAGAGAAGGTATTTCATAATTCAAGGAGCTAGATATATGTGAGTATGGGAGCAACTCATTTCTTGCCTGTACCAAACCTAGAAATGAACTTGCTGGGGAGTCTGTGAAGGAAAAAAAAAAGAGATTTCCAGGCTCACAAGATAGCCCTTGCTCTAGGTATTTTCTACATGTATGTTTCCATACCTTGTTGCTTATATGTCTGAGCCCACTCCCAGGGACTGAGTATACAGATGGGAGAATTCACCCCAGATTGTGGCAAGTTTTGATAACAATTAGTGTTACCAAAATTTCTCACTAAATAGGTCTATGAAAAGTGAATCAATATCAACTGTTTAATTATTATTGGAGGTAGTAGAGGAAGCACATTGGTGGAACTTATAAGTAGTAACGTTAGAAGCCACAACCCTATAAGGTACCCAGAGAACTTCAATAGGTAGAATAGTCAGTGATCCTCTTTAGATATAAATTAATAGCAAGAATATGACTTGGGAGGGTTATCTCAGAACAGATGCTACACTAGAATTTCTAGAATTATACAAATTAATAACTGGGGTTTTATTCTGACATTTATTTAGAAATATATAGGATCATTTTTAACTGTCATATAAAGGCTCACTTTTGTTTTAAGTAGATATGTTGTAACATATTTTTAAAAATCACTTTATGTCTATGTTTTGTGTCACATTTTTAGCAGAAATTAGTACAATTAATAAAGTTATAAAATATAATTTATGAAGGCTTTTCAGCATATTTTCTGTCACTATATATTATGTTCCTTTGTTTTTAATATGGTTAACTATGGTGATTGCTTTACTAATATTGAACCAAACTTGTATCCCTGGTATGAATCCCAATAGATCATAATAGGAAAAAAGTTAAGAGGAATATTTTATTTAAAATTTTTGAATTGATGTTCTTTAATTATATTGGATCATGGCTTTCTGGTTTAGGCATAAGGACTGTATTTGTCTCATAAAAAAAGATGCTTGGTAGAGTGTTTTTCTTTTTGTGGGATATGAAATAATTGTTCTTTAAAGTATGATAGAATTCTCCCATTGCTTTGGTAATTCCTTTACAGCTACTTCTGTTTACTAAGAGTAGATTGCTTTCCATCTCTATTTGGTTTCATTTTATCTGAATAACTTATAACACATAATCTTTTTTTTTTTTTAATGGCGGGTTTTCTGGCACATAGCTGTGCATGATAGACTAACCAGGGGTGGGGAACCTGCAGCCATGTGTCCCTCTAGGTCTTCAAGTTTAACCCTTTCAGGAATCAAAGGCCTGCACTTGAGGGCCACATGTGGCTTCAAGGCTGCAGGTTCCCCATCCCTGGACTAAGCTTATTATTTCTCATCTTGTTTTATAATTTCACCATGTTCAATTTTTTTTGTTAATTGTTTTTCCTATCTTCTTATTTTAATCAATCAGTTTTTTTTATCAGCTTTGTTAGTCTTTTCAATAAAACAGCTTTACTTTTGTTTTTCAGTTTCAAATTTTTTTAAATTTATCTAATTATCTAATTTTCAAGATTTCCTTTTTATGATTAGTTTTGTATTATTTGTTGACTTAAATTTTTTTTTAAATGCAGTTATGTTATCCTCTTTTTCTATGTTGATAAACTTTAGGAGGTTTTTTTAAGGTTCTTTAACTGTGCTTTAGTTATTTTAGTTTTGTCTAATCACAATAGTTGTCTTCCATATAGTTATGAATTCTTTGTATGTTCTATAATTTGATGCAGTTATTAATTTTGTGTGCATTTGAGTTTTTTTGTTTATATTCCCTGAATTAGTATTATTTTCATTTTGTTTTGATTTATAATGGATGCTTAATGTCTCTGCCTATTTACATGTATTTATAATTTTCTTGTGCCATAATACATAGTTTATTTTTTGTAAACAATTCTATATGATGCTGAGAAATATGCATATTCTTTAGTTGTCCCACAGAGAAAAATTAATATCTTTTTAGTTCCAACTCTTTTTGAGATTTGTTTTTCCTTTTGTTTATCTTTCTGTTAATAGGTCTTTTTAGGATCCTTTTGATTCCCTATAATTGTGTGTCTTAATTATGTATGTACACATGTGTTTAATATAAAAATTAATAGATATGTTAAGTTAATGTACCACAACTTACTTAGCCACCCAATTATTGATTGATATTTATGTTTTATATATTTTAATTACATATAATGCTGTTATAAAATATTTGAAAAACATTCTCTTTCATTGATAAAGCATTCTGCTCATCTCTTAGAGA
>CM053585.1:280272088-280288627 GCA_028646515.1 Pseudochirops corinnae
TCTCTATAATAATTACTTATATGTTGCCATAAAATACAAATTTCCCCTCTCTCTTTTCTTATTGATATTTTTCTGTGAACAACTTATTTACAACTGACCATAACTAAATGATGATTTCTTCAGTTGCCTAATAATAAGCAAATATAACGACTGGGCCAAAATAAACCAAAAACCAAAAATGTTATCTTGGTCTGTACTGGATAATATATCCTTATTTTTCATGTCTACTTGGCAGTGATAAGAAAGAAAATGATAATCTGAAAACTGTTCGTTTTAGTCCTGCTTCACTAAAAACAAATATAGAAGAGTCACTTCTTAATAAGGGAAAAAAGCTACTTGTGAGGCATACTACTTTGAGTATTTCTGTACTATCACAATAAAGTGAGCTATTTGGAGGAATGGATTAGCAATACAAGAAATCACTGACCTTGAGAGTCAGGAAATTTGGGTTCAAGTTCATCTTAGGCCTATGCGTAAAGTATAACATTTTGTATAGAAATTTATTCAGTTATTTGCAAGCTCCATAGGACCTGAGTGTTATTTAGATCTAGAAATCATATTAAATGTCACTAATACAATTTCCTCATTTTTCAATTGAGTAAAATGACAATAACAAAGGGGAAGTAACTTAAACATAGTCACACATTAGCAAAGATAAGACTCAGATCAGAGTGATGTGATTGAATCCAGTACCCTTTCTTCTAGGGTGATTTGCTTGATGTATCAGTAATTATTTTGAAGGCGTGTGTGTGTGTGTGTGTGTGTGTGTGTGTGTGTGTATTTGAGCCTGCTGTAAAAGCCCTGATTTCCCTGGCACTGAAATTATTGTGAAAATATACTTACAGTAGTTTATGACGGAACAACCTGCTCTCCCAACAACTGCTTACCATGCTTCATGAACTTTTTGACAAACTTTTCTTCCACTGTTACTTCTTCACTCTTCTAAATGAAGCCCCAGCATGCACATGGAGCTTTTGTATCTTGATTAGCAAAGGATCACCCCTTCTAAATTAGCCTTAGTCATCTCTCTACGCTTCTTCACAGACATCTTCCTCCTTGATGATTTAGCATATTTCCTAATTCAAACCCATTTCTTACTCTCATTCTGGGAAGTATAATTAAATCAATACCTCCATTGCTTTTGAAAAGGGTGAGAGATTGCACCACTTCACTATAAGAATGTAAGTTCCTTGGTGGAATAGAATGACTTTCTTTTGTATTTTTATCAATAGTGTTTGGTAAGCACTTAATAAATGCTTTCTTATTATTTCATTTTTCCTAGCCCTGCCCTCTGAAGCTAAAGTAAATAAGACCATTCTCTTTACTA
The DNA here is from genome assembly GCA_028646515.1 of Pseudochirops corinnae. Taxonomy (NCBI): domain Eukaryota; kingdom Metazoa; phylum Chordata; class Mammalia; order Diprotodontia; family Pseudocheiridae; genus Pseudochirops; species Pseudochirops corinnae. The sequence goes on from CM053585.1 coordinate 280,273,416, forward strand.
GGTGACAGTACTTCCAGTACTTGAAATACCAAAGTATTTCACATTTCCTCACTAAATTTTTTCTCTTCTACACTATACTTTACTTTACTAGGGATAGGGGACAGGAACAGTATTTTTGTACAGAAAAAAGATGCCATAGATAACGGGGCTCTGAGACTGGTATAGCATGGTTCGATGGTACTATTATTATTGTTCTACTAATTGATTATCTTTTATTGGGTCCACGACTGTATTAACTCAAAACAAATTTCCTGGCTTCCTACAAGTCATAACTAATATTCCACCTTATTCAAGAAGCTTTGCCAATTCCCTTAATGCTAATACTTTCTTTCTGAGATTAGTTCTAATTTAACTGGAAAATATCTTGCCTGTCCATGATTGTTTATATGCTAACTCCCCCATTAGATTGCCAGATTCTTGAAAGACAGCACAGTCTGCTCATTTTCATGTCTGCAGCACATAACAGAGTTCCTGACACATAGTAGGCCCATAATAAATACTTGCTGATTTAATTATAGTTGTCACTTGCAATTAGATCCCTATGTACCATAGTTTTTAATCAAATAAATATTATTTTATATTAATAACTCATATATTTTAGTTTCAATAATATACATGACAAAATTGCTAATTTACTTCCTAGTTTTCCTCTAAGAAGGGCTGCTGCTAACCTAATGAAGAGTTATAATAACATGAAGTTTTGTATGGCTACAATAACCTATTTTAGACATAATGAAGTCCAGATGTTCTCTTGAGTTAGAAAAGTGAATCTTGTGGAATCCTTTGACATAGAACTGTTCTAATTTTTGTCTTTATTGAGTTATTTTGCTGGAACTTAAAAGTACTACACAGAAAAAAAAGAAGAGACAATGCCAAAATGATAACTTATTTTTGCCCCATCTTTATAAAAGTCCACATAGTTGACCTGAAGGCACTTAAGACAGCCTGGAGGGAGAGACAAAAGCAAAAAGTGAAGAGTGTTAAGGGTAGCCTATGCTCCACAGCCTGGAGCAGCTTCTAACACAACCAATACTAGTTATCCTGCCAATCATCCACAATGGAACCTAGATCGACACTTTGAAAGAGGATGGTGAAGTGCAGGGAAATACCAGAGAGCCCATTCCACTGATCAGTCAGTAAGCATTTACCAATGCTTATTATATGCCAGGTACTATGCTAAGCATCATGATAGAAAGAGAAGCAAATCAAGAAACATGCATTCTAATGGGAGAGACAGAATGCACATAAGAAGATACATACAATATACACACAGAGTAGAAGGAATTGATCTTATAGGGGAAGGCATTAGAAGGTAGGGGAAAGAATAAAGACTTCCTACAAAGGAGAGCTTTATATCTGAGTCTTACAGGTAGCTAGAAATTATAAGAAGTAAACAGGGGGAGGGAGAGCTTCCCAGGACTGGGAAAAAGGCAAAGGACTCACGTTAGAATTTTTTATGATATACAGAAAGTAGGCCAATATTGCCAGATGATGAACTCTGCAGAGGGGAGTAAAGTGTAAGAAGATTGGATGAATCAGAAGGGGTCAGATTATAAAGAGCTTTAAATATCAAACTTGCAGGATTTGACACTTTATTATACTGATCTCAAGATATTTTGGTGAATGTGACCCTGCATCTCATCTCCATTCCTGAGACTATTCTTGAAACTTTTCACTTTGTGAGCTTTTCTTTAAAAGAAAGTATACATACACATACACACTTGCACACACACCTGTATCTATCTATATATACAGATACACACACATATATATTTAATATACAAGTGAAACACCTTGGTTTTAGTACTGTATCTGAAACAAAATATCTGTGTGAACCTTAAAATATCAGTACCCCAGGTAACTCAAAGTTTCCAAACTGTAGAATGAGGATATCTTTGCATTCATAGAGGTGGTTTCCTCACTGGCAGTTTTCTAAGACCAACAAAATTGTGATTCTAGCCCAATACATGTTTATGTATCAAGGGAAAATTTTTAAGCCAGATTATTATAAAAAATGATTTTGTATTTATAACTCAAAAAGATTAAATCACTATGACTTAGCTGGATCACAATTAAATAGATATTTCAAACCAAACTAACATTTACCTGAATGAATTCAAAGTTGGGGAAAAGAAAACCTGAGGATAGAATTATTTCAGATTGGCTATCTGTAGTGCCCAAATGAACAGGGAAAGATTTAACCCTTCATTTGAGCTGATATTTTTGGGCATAATCTAAATCTTTTAATTTAGACTGAAGTAACAAAAAGCAAATTTATTTACCAACAGTAAATTTAGAAAAAAATTGTTAAAAAGAGCTGTTCCCAAACATGACTATTTCACATAAAAAAAAAGATATGCTATAGAATTAAATGAAATCCTGAAATTAGATTACAACATGGATTCAATGTATTCTTTAACTTCTCTTTGAAAGTAACATCAGAAAACCCCCTATTCCTCTGAGATTAAACTGGTGACAACTGAACAATAATTAGTAAGGGATTCAGAGGAAGGGTTTTGCTTTATTATTTTTTTCTAAAGACTTGAATGAGTACACTAGAGAATAACATTAAAAGAGGAAAAATAGGGTGAGGAAACACATTTACTCCTGTATGTCATGGGTCGAGTGAGGGAGGGGTTGAGAAGTAGGATAAGACAGCTCCAGTTTTCTTAGTAGAAATAATTAAATCACAGATGACCAATTGTTCCAATTGTTTTAGAAGAAATACACTTGACAGGGAAAAAGTTTCCAATGGCTCCAGTGTTAGGCACTTTAGAAGTGTATGGTGTCTCCTATTTGATGTTAATAAAATGTGACATTTTTTAAAAAGGTCTAGGAGATTTTTTGATTTGGGACCTAAGTAAGCATTTTAATTTCTGCAAAATTTGGAATTTGTGCCCAATGCCCTTAGGATCATAAGACAGTAAAATCACCTTTCAGGGATGTAGGAACCTTCCAGTTGTCTAAAAAATAGAACATCATGGACCATATGAGAGCCTATAGCATCAGAAGCAAACTGTCAAGTAACTGCTAGCAGTTCTGATATAGGGTATAGGAAGGGCTTAACTGGGGAGAGAAAAGGTTGGAAATGGTTATCTACAGTTTATAGCTTTATTTTCACACACATTTTTTGTACAATACATAGAGTTGGGGAAAACAGTTTTTGGGGAAAACTCACCACTGCAAAGAAATTCTTGGAAAATCAACTCACTCTTTAGCCTTATTAGTATATCTCCCCCTTCAATTAGCTATAGCAATATAGGCAATTTTCCACTTTACTTTATATACATACAACACACTCTCACACACACACACATACACACACATGTATCAGCACCTGATTTGACTATCTCCTAAAGTCTAAGGATTTACCCACTATACTGCATTTTACTCAAGAGATTCTACAGCAAAGACACCCATCAATGTTGTTGCCACCCTGATCTTGATGTACCCCACAAGAATATTAGAGTTAAAAAGGTTTCATAGCTCATCTAATGAAATCTATGTGGAACCTTGGAAAGTCATAAATGTATTGGGCTTCAATTTCCTTATTGGTAAAGTTATATTATTCCTAAACCCATTTCTGCCTCTAAATCATATAATCTGAGCTATTTTACTATGGAAAAATCCATTTTACCTCTACAAGCTTTAATTCCCTCTTTCGTCAAATGGGAATGATAACCCTTTCCTTGCTATCCTCAATGGGTATGTGGCAATTGAGGTAAAGGGCTTTGTGAACACCTTTATTAAAGTTGAGTTTGCAATAGTATTCACCTCATAGATTCTCTTGGTTCCTGGGTCAAAGGACCTCAACAAGTTGTTGTGTCTAGAATATAGCTTAGGCTAAAACCTTCAAGGGCTTTGGTTTAGTAAGCTAGAATGTTCTTCTTTGGTAATGAGTTGCTGTGGGACATTGAGGTTAATATTTCTCACTTGATCTACTTCAGATAGTGCTATGTAGCAATGAAGTCTCTTAGGAGAAAGCCACAGGGTGAAAAGACTTTAGAGTATGGACTCTGTGATTGATTGAATTCTATTCCATGCACTTTTATAATTGTCTGAGTAGCAGATATGTAAATGCAGACATGAAAAACGTCTGTAATAAGTCATCAAATCATAGAGAGAGAGGGTCCCAGGAGCTGCTGAGCAGAGAGCGGGCTTCAGGGTTTATAAAATCTCAAATGTGAAAGGACCTCAGAGGTCATCTCATTCAAACCATACCTAAACAAAAGTCCCTTCTATAATGTCCCCAGTAAAATATTTCTTTAGAACCTTAAAAACATCAATTCTTCTACTAGAAAAGATCATAACATATTCATATCCTATTGATTGTGATTCTTTTCTAGGTACTTACTGAAGTCTTCTTTAGATTAAAGACATGCCCATTGTGCCAAATTCCTCAATTTAGGGGTTTTAACAGTAGTTCATGGGTACCAGTGTGGGATAATAGTTGTCCTTTATTCATATCATATTGGAAAGACAGAGAACGACCATCTCCTTTTCTAATCATGCATGTTGTATTTGATTCATGCAAGGTATCACTGGGTAATCTGAGTGGCTTTCTTTGGTCTATCATGTTTCTCCCTATTGTTTTCTTCTTTGCCTTCAATTTTGAGTTTTTGGGGAATTTTGTATTTCATTATTTACATCCACATAATGCCACCAGAAAAATTTATAATCAATACTTTAACTATAGATTTTTTTTAAAAGGGTAGTTCTCCTCCTTGCCTCAGGAGCTCATGATGATTGAATGTGTTATAATGGTTTCTCAGAAGAAATCTAGTGGTGTCTTACTGTAAAGCCAAGCATAAGCAGTTCTCCTGAGGACTGGTGCCATGAATGATTTTAAGTTTCTGATCACATAGGATAGTTAACTCTCTATTTATTCAGCAGCAAACTAAAGTAAAACATTCACAGAACCAAAGTATAATGTTCACAACAATATAACATTAACACCTTATTACTAAGGTGGTCACATAGTCTTAAACAAAAGATATCATTCAATTTGTCACAATCTCAATCAATATAAAGTACCCATCTAAATTATTCTTTCATCTTGACTGGAGGCTGGCTTCCAATCACCTTTAACTCAATCATCCATAAGAAGCAATCATCTTTAATGGGTACAAAGTAGAAGGTACAAAGGTTGACCATTCCTAGGTCACACTGTCTTAATCTTGTTAGTCAGTAATAAATACCCAAGTAAAGGTCCTTTCATCTTGACTAGAGGCTGAATTCTGAACTCCATGACAGATCCTCTTCCATGCTTCCAGCTCTTTCTTGAATTCACCCAACTGTCACTTGCATTCACAGGTAGACAGCTTTCAGTTCCTGTTCTGGCTCCTGTTTCAGCTGCTGTTCCAGTTTCCATTCCATATTGAAGCTCATCATGACTGGTCCACTTCAAGCCCTTTGAAGTTTCTTCTTCTGGGAAGACAAAGCTTAATAGAGCCACAACAATATTCACACACATTTTTGGCACTATCATCAATTCACTTTCTGGCTGTGAAATCAACACAGACCTACAAACCGGGCCTCTGTCTGAGAAATTAACACAGACAAACAGAAAGGGCTTCTGTCTGAGAAACCAAACAAAAATCAGCAGTAAAGTCCCAGGGCTTTTAAAAACATCAGTAAAATCCTCCTTCAGGACTTCTATAAACAGACAGCAGTAAAGTCCTCTTTCAGGCTTTCTGAACCAGCAGTAAGGTCCCAGGACTTCTGTAACATATCCTCTGTCAGCAGACAGATCTGACAAAGTAACATCAATACAAACAGAATAGACAGAGTGTTGATACCACAGGCGTCCTTCCTCCCAGTTCTGCTCAGTCCCAGCTCATGCTTGAACTTTTATATCCTCTGCTCCTTCTTGTTCCACCCTTCCTCTTACATCCTTTCTGTATCAGTCTTTGGCGAGTTTCTCCCATTATGGGCTTCACAGGCTCTGTTTCTAACAAAGACTTGATATAATCACAGGTGAGGCTCAAAGGCTTTTCAATAACTGAAACAAGGAGTTAAGTACCATTTTGCTTGCCATTACACTACCCAAATAATATCATGGTAATCCACAGATAAACCTAAACAATCTATCCACTTAAGAGTCTTGCCTAATTGATAATGGGATTTATTATTAGCTAATGTTTCTCTTAAGGGTAGCAACATAAGTAGATTAAACTATGGTCACTACAGTGATATTAGTCATATCACTATGATTCACCATGCTTAGTGCTTCCATGACACATCATAATTCTTCTTTCTCAAATAATTCAAGACATTACAGAGATTTCATAGGTATGAGTATTTCTTATACCCCCAATGCAGACTAGAATCTCTTTAGAATTTAATAGAATATTTCATTACTTAAAATGTAGTTAAAAAAAAAAAAAGCCTTGATACCTAACCAACTGTCAATTCTTTGGTGCTGATAAACTTCAAATTTTGATAGTTTGGTCCTAAAACAACATTCTGTAAACAGGGTTAAATTTGAAGTTTTCTCAAATCAGCAAAGGACCATCAAAATATATTTTCCATGTGCATAGTTTTAGGATCCTAGAGTCACCTTTACACTATGCTGAAGTATTAGTATCTGACTTCAGAAGAAGTGCAGTCTAAGTTCACAATTTTCAGAGGACACTATGATTCATTTTGTCATAAAAGAAAAGCAGATAGATGAGTATAATAATCTGCTTGAAGTGGATGGAGTGAAGGAGATGCTATTTTAATATTATAGAACATGGTTGAAATTTTGAGGTGTGATTGAAAAGGAAGTAAATTCTTATGTGATGAAGTTTCAAGGTCAGGATTTCTTTTAAAAATGTGGGTAGCTTAGTCATATTGTAAAGCTGTTGTGTGAAATGATTTAGAGAAATTAATATAAAAATCATGATTAAAATTGGACTAAGAATACTAAAGAAATATGCCAACAGTTCCAAAGCAAACTGTCTTCATTATTAGCAACAGTAGAACTGCCACATTTGAAATTTCATTAGTTCAAAGCTTGAGTGTGCCATGCAGGTACCCACAATATGGGATAACGCAGAAAGAAGGCATACTGAGTATTTACTTGATGAAAGACTTATAGGAAGACAGGTACAAAAATTACATAGAATTGTAAATTGTAGATGTGTTGCAATCTGCACACAAAAGGATGCATAGGCCTTGATGAGATCAAGGATGCTTCAAATACTTCAAATGAATATGTTCACTAAGTAAGGAAGGTCAAGAAAAGAATAAAACCTGTCAATTCATTTCTATACACAGAGAATGATAATGCATCTACTTTTATCATTGTCATTGCCATGAACACTGATAGAATATAGATAAAAGGAAGGTTAATACTGTAAGAAATTAAACCCAATTTTGAGACCACTGATTATGAGACAAAAGTAAAGAACCAGTTCTTAAAGATTTACTAAATCACTAATAAGTTTGGTGAAGATTAATCAAAGACAACTTGACAATGTGAAAGATGACATAGAGCTGTTTAATAACACAAGAGCAGTCAATGTTCAGGGAAAAATGTCACAGAATATCTACAGTAAAATCGAAATCCACCAATGTACTGTTGCCCTTGAATCTAATGAGTAGGGTAGAAATGCTGCAATCTCACAGTTACATATAAAAATAGTGTACTTGTCAAAACTTTTGTGTATTTCGTGATAGATACTATGTAAATACTGTACCTACGCAGGCAGATATATACAATAGACATCAGGCATATCTGAAAATTCTGTTTCTAATCCCATTTTAACACCCACTAAAAATCTGCTAGTATATTTGGTAGAGCATTATGGTTCTCCTCCTTCTTTTCTTTCTCCTTTTTCTTTTTCTTTTTCATTTTCTCTTCTATCTGTGTGTCTGTGCATACCTCAAATGAGACACACTATTTAAAACAGTTATAACTTCTGATACTTTAAACTATATTTTAATACATAAACTATTTACTAAACACTTGATAAGAATTGTGTTAGGTGTTAAGGATACTTAGCTAGACAGAAAGATAGATAAATAGATAGATAGGTAGATAGATGGATGGATGGATGGATGGATGGATAAAAAAGAAGCAGGGCAGTCCCTGGCTCAAGGAGCTTTTATTTTTTAGAATCACATTACTACTCGATCTGCTGGAATCAAATTATGCTAGGTGACTAGGTGTTAACTATCATAGCTATTTATGAGAATTTCAATTAATCAATGGGCATTTTATTTTTCATATTTTACTGATGTCTTTTTTTTTTAACAACATCATGATTTCCATTAGTATTTCCACCCTGACTTCTCAAAGAGTCTTCAATGGATTAATTAAATGCTTACTATATTTCAGGAAACACAATAGAAAATGAAGATATAAAGGGAAAATATGAGACAATCCCTACCTTAAGAGATTTGTACATTTTTATCCTGCCACAAAGAAGTGTGGTTGAGAAAAAGTCAGACAGTATAGCAATGAGTAAAGAATAATTAAAAAAAATAATGAGAAATCTTTAACCATGCCCCCACTCCAAAGAAATGGAAAGACATTTTACAGAATAGTTACCTGAAATTACAGAGCTTTGCATTAGCATAATACCTTGATCCTTTGCTTTTTGGGGGGGGAGGGGAAGAAAAGAGGACCTCTTTATCATTTGCATACTTGTCTCTGTCTTTTCCTCTTCATAACAGATAATAAATGTTAACAAGGACCTTAGCATATATTAAAAGCTTGGCTTCTGGTCAGGCAGTTCCCTCATTCTTCCTGGACATCTTTGTAAGACAGGGAAATGGGATCACAGTTCATTTCAATCAATCAACTTTAATCATAACAGAGGAATTAAGCTGCTTTCCTAGCAAGATACAAAAGATAAGCCCCTTAGTAAAAGGAGAAAAAGCCACAAAATCACCTCACCACAGCTGTGATTTAGTTTCTGTGTGCTCTCTATTCCAAAGTTGGCATTTTTTTTCCCCTGGAATGTAGAAGAAAGGCTGGAAGTGGTTTGAATCTAGGGGCATAATGAATGCATTTTATGTCATTTTAAACACACAGAGGATCGCTGATAGGAAATAAAAACAGAAAATCGAAAGCTTTGCTGAAGGAGAGACAGTGCCCCAGTGGATTCTCCGCCCCCCCCTCCCCATATTTGTTGCTTTGGGTTATGTCAGTTTGTTTTATAGCTGCAGTAATTTTAAATGCATTTTCCTCTCCTGTGAGATGCACTCTTTCAACTTTCCTTGAGGCAAGCTTGAGGCACTGATTGATGGTCAGATGTGCACACACATATATGTGCACACACATCTGACCATAAAACACACAGCAATTTAGCATTTATTGTTGGGAGATAGACATTCTCTCTGGTTTTGTTCCTGAATCTTGAAATCAAAACCCACCTGCAGTATATTGCAGCACAACGATTCCCTAGGACTAACACAGACACAAATAAACAAATACCAGAAAAAAATTAATTTCTAGTAAAATTTTGCATTGCTGCTATGATTTCCCTAAACTTTATGTTTTCAAGAATTTTTAAATGGGATGTGGAGCCTTTAAGGTATTTGAATGCTTAGTATTTCATATAAAAAGAATAAGCAACCAAACCATTGCTATTTATATATTTATTGGTACAATTTTATGATTTTATCAGTGTGGGGAAATTCCTAGTATGAATACTCCTCCTACTAGTGCATGTCAGAAAATACTCTATAACATAGTCTTAAGGAGCATTAAGAGTAAGTGGCTTGCCCAAAGAGGCTGTCCTGGAGCACTGAGTATCTAAGTAGCTTGCCCAAGGTTACATAGACTTTTTATGTCAGAGGCAGCACTTTAAACAAGGTATGTCTGACTCCAAACCAAGCTATCTATCACATCAGTCCTTTAGGCATATATTTACAATCCAAATGTTTTATCAAGGCATTTTTATTACTTCAAACAATTTTTTTTCATCCAAAACATATCTATTTTAATCTACATAAAACTGAAATAAACTGCTGTGCTTTCATCTCTCCCTACATGAAGTGTCTTGAATTCTTCATTTGAGTTGATATTTTCTCTCACTTTGCCAAAAATTTTATGTCAGACTTAAAATTCACCATAGCATGATAATATGAAATGGAATAGCTGGTACAGGAGAATTCAAGATTGTTATCTATTTAGTTGATGACATATGGATCAGGGTAAGAACAGGCAATAGTGAAGGATTTCGGGCTCAGCTCATTCTTACCCTAATATCAAGCAAGTGATTTAGCCTATACAGAATGGGCTGAAAGGAAAGGTAGCCTAGTGAAGAAAATACTGGATTAACTAAAAAAAAAAAAAAAAAAAAATCAAATGCAGAGTATTCTGCTTTCCAGCCATTTCCTGGGATTTAAAAAACAAAAGACTAGTCATACATTCTTGATTTTTCTAAGATTTACCATATGTAATATCCTTTTGAATACTTTAGTAATGAATAAAATTAAATTCAGGAAGAAAGTTTCCTAGGTCGATCAGAAGAAAGGCAGATAAATTCTAGATGTCATTATTGCTTATAAAGATGTAATACCTTGCCCAAACTCTGAGTGGGGGAAAATACATATATCAGGCCTTTGAAGGTTATGTATTCGACAATTCAATTCAAATGGCTAGCAGCGTTCCATTTCTCTCCCCACCCCTAGTCTAGGTAGTAATAAGAAACTGTATTTACTTACAATAAAATGTTATATTGGGTGCAGTGGTTGTACAAATGGGCAATAGATATTCTGAAGCCTAGCATGTCTAGTGGAACCAAGGATGGTGGGAGATGAGACAGAAGAAATGTGAAAAAACCCTATTTTCATTATATACACTAGTCAACTCTGGAAGTACTTTGTAACTTAAAATTGACTTATTGAAGAGATACACAAATAGAAACTAGTCCAATGCCAACTCATTTTTTTTCTGTTTCAAAATCATAGGTACCCAATATTGTAAAGAAATACTTACAAATTTTAAGTTAACTTTGGTATGTAAAAACAGAGGAATCATTGCAAATTTTCTTAACCTTTCAATAATTAAAATAGTCCTAAGTATGGCCGATATCATAGAACAAGAATTGGAGAATTGGAAAGATCACTTAGTTTAACTGGTACTCAGACAGGAATTCCTTCAATTACATTCTCATGAAATTGTCATTCAATCTTTGCTTGAAGACTTCAAGTAATGGGCGATCTAACCAACATTTAGAAATACAAATTAGACAGACAAGTAGTTATTTTCTCATATCATTTTCTTTTATTTCTTTGGCATGAATTCCATAATAACAAAACTAGAGCTGTAATAGGTTTGGTTTATGCACGATTATGCTTTTTTTTTCAAGTCACTGCTCTGAGAGCTAAATAACAACTTAAAACAGACCACAATTATGCAACATGCAATTATGCAAAATACTGTTATACCTAACAGAGAGAAATGTCATCATTACCTCTCTACTTCTAACCCAAGAATGAAGTTAAAGTGGGAGGGGGGGTGGACAGAGATATGTTATAGTACTTCAGGTTTTAAAAAAATATGTTTCAAAGGCTTTCTGATACATTGCCTCTTTGGTGGCAATGGGATGAGGCGAGGAGAAAAAACACACACACAGACACACACACCCCCTAAAAAATTTATGTTGTCACCCGGGAATGAAAGAAACAAGGAACAAATATTGTTAGTTTTTTCTAACATGAAACTTTCTTTTTGGTAGAAAAATTTAATTATCTCAGGTTCAAAGGGACTACTAAAATTTAGAGATATTTATGACTGAGTACATTTTTAAAAGGAAATTAGGAATAAATTTGGGCTATTAAAATTAAAAGACTAGTTTTCTATCCCAAGCCTCATGAGTTATATGAATCATTGAGATTTCCTTTAAGGAATTTTCTCAAAATTTCTCAAAATAGACTAACAATAATTACATAAGGGTTAAGTATACATATACATACACACACTCTTTCTACATATACACACATATACACAGACATACATCTATACTCAAATGTACACACACATGTATGTATATATACATGCTTACATACATCTATATACACACATATGTGTGTTTATAGGTATTGTCCATATATGAAATATGTTTTAATAATTTTAACAAATTGCTGTTTCCTATAGCATCATCATCTTATCATTCAGACTTGAAAGGAATTGGGACATGCAAATGAAAGTTATATTCTAAGCTGTGAACATTCCTTCATTATTCAGTGTACTGAAAGATAAACAGAAAGCATATGCAATCATGAGAGGAAAAAAATGTTGATTTATTCCATTCAATTGCCTTATCTGTGGTAGTAATAATGTCTTGTGGCACAATTGCAGTATAGTCAATCTGTTCAGTTCTTGCAAAATCAATCATAAAGGTGGAAGAAAATGCTGGATCAATGGTGCCTTGCATTTGAAAACTCTATATTTCATTGTTAGACATTAGGCCTGGCCAACTTTATTGTGGTTGTCCTCTTTATTATTCCTAGGGCACAATTAAACCTTCCCCCCAAAATCCTCTCATCTGTAGACCTGGTTATCATCATTCTAGACCTTAGCTACTTTAAACACTATAAGCATCAATTCTGAAAAAGAAAAGCATAACAAGGTGCTTTTCCCTAAGTTCCTGGGGAATTATCATCATTAAAATAAAATATTTCCTAATAATATATGTAGGCTTTTTAGTAATTAGAGACTTTAAATATATTACACAAATATGTATGACCTTATCATTTTTTTTTTCACTTCATCATATTGAAAAAACTTCAAGGAAATGTTACCAGTTCCATTTCATGTGGGAGAGAATACCAAGAGAATTTTCCAGGCTCATTTGAAGTCTGAGAAGGCTATTGTACCCATTTTTAAAACCTGATCAAAATTCAGTCTGCTGTTTGTTACTAAATTATGTATCTCTGAAGCATAAATGTGTTGGCTTTCGAAAGTTACAAATTAGTGCATTTCCATATGACTTGGGAAAATGTAATTTTAACCAATTTTGTTTTGGGTGAAAAAAATATTGTTTGCATTATTTTTATAACACAAGGGAGCTGTCAGCACACATGGTCATCTACTTTTTTGTGGCAGAGAGCTTTCTTGCATCTCAAATGGTTAGCAATAGAGCTCTTTTTTATATTAGTGTTACCTATAACTTATAAAACTGCCTGCTTTATACATCTTGTTTCAAAACTGGCAATGTGGCAAGCCTCATGGAAGAATCTGGTACATCCATGAGTAGAGATTCTATTTCTCACTTCATTATCTTTAATTCATAAGTGTGAAACAGCATTTGAAATTGTTCTGAAACTTATTATTTTTAATACTTCTCAGCTATGCTGATTTTGCTGGGTACTGGTGAGGGTTTAGTTTTAGTCTATGGCAGTTCCTCCTACAGTTACCTCCAAAATGGCTGGGCTGTCATTCCTTGATCTATTCAGGAAAGAGACAGAATTGACTACTTCTTGAAATACTGACACAAAGAATGAAACATAAGGAGGCAGCCAGGCCCAGAACAATGTTGGCTCAAAATATGTGTACAAAATTACTCCAAAAGAAAATTAGTTTATTGGGGACAATACAAAGAAGAGGTAATTATAAATTTCGGAGTGGAGGTAGTACTAAGTTCTGCAATGGATAGATCCTTGGGCCTCAGGTCAGTAAGACCTGAGATGAGATCCGGCCTCAGACACTTATTAGCTGTGTGATCCTATGCAAGTCATTTAAATTCTGTTTGCCTAAGTTTTTCCAACTGCAAAACGGGGATAATAGTAGCATGCATTCCCAATGTATTTGTGAGGATTAAATATGATAATATTTATAAACTATGTATCACAGTGCTTAATAAATGCTTATTCCTTAAAAAAATCCTTCCTTTCATTCTTCCTTCCTTCCTTCCTTCCTTCCTTCCTTTCTTCCTTCCTTCCTTCCTTCCATCTTTCCATCCTTCCTTCCTTCCTTCCCTCCTTCCTTCCTTTTTTCCTTTTTTCCTTCTAGAAGGCTATAAATTTAGTTAATAGTAAAATGTGGTTGTGTTGGACATATGAGTAGATGAGAAAATAAAAGTAGAAATAAAGTTGAAACAGAAAAAAATGAGAGTACAAAAATTTATAGACTCACTGATGTTAGAAGTAAGATTGTTCTATTCTGATAGAGATAGGAACTAGCCCTATGATTTCATTGGCATAGGGGAATCTCTACTAATTCAGTTAAATATATGAAATCTATAATCACAGAAATTTTCCTAGGACAAAGAAATTAAATCATATATCCAGGGTCTAACTGCCAGTCAATATCAAAAGCATTACTTGATACCAAGTTTTCCTGGCTTCAAAGTCAGCTCTCTGTTCACTGCTGGCCTGTATCTCCATTATGTGAAGGTATTCAATATAATTGGGAGGGCTGCAAAACTCTGAGCAATGAGTATTCCTGCAAAAAGTAGATAAGGTTCTGATTTACTGACTCACTATCTCTAAAACATGGATGAAACCATGACATCACACAGCAGAATGATGTTTATAACAGTTACCCCATAGAAGAATAAGGCTTTGGGGAACTTCCTATTATTATGGTTTGACCATTTATTCAAAGGGGGATGACTTTTGTTCTTATAGATTCACTCCAATTATTTATGTCTTGGATATTAGATATTTATTTGGAAGTAAAATAGTTGCTCATCAGTTGAGAATACCTAAGTAAATTGTGACATATGTGTGTGTATGTATGCATGCATGAGTGTACGTATATGTGTATATGTACACACATGTGTGCATGTATATGCAAATATTTATAGACATATACATATATATGTAATACAACATTACTATGCAAGGAGAAATGACAGATATGACCAGATTAGGAGAAACATGGAACAACTTGTACATCAGGTGAAATCAAAAGAAAAAGAATAATTAATGTGATGAAAACAATAGTATGGAGGAAAATTCTTATTACTAAAAAAAAAAATCAAACAACAGTGATTCTGATGGACTGGTTATGAAAATATTTACCTCATATTGAAGAAGAGGTAATGGACTAGAAATGGAGAGTTAGATAAGGCATTCTCAGACATGTTCAATGTATCACTTTGTATATTTTGGACTATACATAGTGGAGGACTTGGGGTGGGATGGATAGTGACTGATAAGATTATCCAAAAGCAAATCAGTACAACTTATCTCAATGCACAGAGAAAAACATAAATAAATGGAGATATTTTAAAGGTATTTTTCTAATATATGCATATATATGTATGTAT
>CM053585.1:280296399-280318740 GCA_028646515.1 Pseudochirops corinnae
TCACAGTAGTATTAGCCGTCTTAGTATTTTCACCAATAGAAATTACAAATAGTTTCTGTAACATTATAGTCACCTTATCACCCTCTGCTTCCTCCTTCTCCCCATTCACTAAAAAACAGTGGTTTCTAGTGTATCCAGGAACATATTCCAAATACTCTGCTTGGCATTTGAAACCCTTCACAACTTAGCCCCTCCTATCCTTCCAGTATTCTTATACCTTATTTCCTGACTTACTCCCAATCCAGTGACACAGGTCTCCTGGTTTTCCCATGAACAAGACATTTCATCTTTCAGACTGGAAATTTTCCCTGACTTTCTTTCATTCCTAGAATATTCTCCCTCCTCTGCTTTGACTACAGAAATCCCTGGCTTCCCTTAAATTGAAGTGGGAATCTCACCTTCTACAGCAAATTTTCCCCTAATTCCTCTTAATTCCATTTCTTTCCCTCTTTGTATATAATCACCTGTATATAACTTGCCTTGTATACATTTATTTGCATATTGTTTCTCCCATTAAGCTCCTTAAAAGCTACTGGAGGGCAGAAACTATCTTTTGTTTAGCTTTTCTCTCTACCAACTCACACTAAGCCTGGCACCTAACAGATGCTTAAGAAATATTTGTTCAATGAATGTCTCACAATGTTATTTATGCTTGTGAGTATTTCTAAATTACTGTTGTTATCAGAACCACAAGAAGCATACACTCTTTCTTTCTTTCCATAGATGCTCATGCAATGCAGCTGT
Source organism: Pseudochirops corinnae (assembly GCA_028646515.1). Lineage (NCBI taxonomy): Eukaryota > Metazoa > Chordata > Mammalia > Diprotodontia > Pseudocheiridae > Pseudochirops > Pseudochirops corinnae. The sequence goes on from CM053585.1 coordinate 280,297,144, forward strand.
CCAGTTATTGGAAAACTTTATGCTTTGTAGCCTTCCATTCCCCAAACAATGAAATATTTTGAAATAATTGCCAAGATTTCTTTGGTTTCTAGTATTCCCTATGTAAAATTCCTTTTTGATCAATAGAGGCAAGTGAATTGTATTCATTATTTGTAAAAGTTGTGTATAACTGGGCAGTTGAAAAGATAATTCTTAATTATTTGTATGGAAGTGTGTACTTTTGTAACATTTATAAACACATGAACTACAAGTAGAGAACAGGAAATTTCAAACACTTTTTATGGTTGAGTAAACTGTTAATGTTTGTTAATGAAATAAACTCATTATTTGGTACTAGCTAAGAAACAGAGTGATCAATCAGTTGAATAGGCTAGGAACACAAGACACAGTAGTAATTAACATAGTACTTTACTGTTTGATAAGCCCAAAGACTGCAGCTTTTATGATAAGAGCTCACTATTTGACAAAAACTTTTGGGAAAAATGGAAAAAATAGTATGGCAGAAGTTAGTCATAGACCACTGTCTTAAACACTATACCATGATAGGGTCAAAATCAGTACATGGTTTAGACATAAAGTGGGAATACCATAAGAAAATTAGGAGAGCAAGGAATAGTTTACCTATCATATCTATGAAAAAGGGAAGAATTTATGACTAAATAAGAGATCAAGAACTTTAGGAAATGCAAAATGAATAATTTAGATCCCATTATATTAAAAAGTTTTTTTTTTCTTTTTTTTTTTTTTTTGCAAAAACAAAACCAATGCAACCAAGATTAGAAGGAAAGCAGAAAGGTGGGAAATAATTTTTACAGACAGTATTTCTGAGAAAATTCTCATTTCTCAAATATATAGAGAACTGAGTCAAATTTATAAGAATACAAGTCATTCCCCAATTGATAAATGGTTCAAGGATTATGAACAGGTAATTTTCAGAAGAAGAAATTAAAGCTCTCTATAATCATATGAAACAAAATGCTCTAAATCATGGCTTCTTAAATTTTTTTCCACTCATGACGCCTTTTTGTGCAAAAAATTTTTATGTGACCCTGAGCATACAGTATATTAAATCAAATCAAAATAGATATACAAATCAAACATTTACCTATAATAAATCATAAAGAAATTTATTTTAAAACAATTCTTTGGTATACATATAATTTTATCATTTATTAAAATAAAAGCAAATAGGCATGTTAATGAGATAATGTGCTTGGTTATTTTTATATAAAGTCTTAAATCTTGGTAGAATATTTGATACGGAAGGATGCAGTGCATCTTCAATGTTTTTCAAAGTTTATTGATATTTTGATTTTATAATTATCAATGCTGAGAAAGCTGCTTTACATAAATACGTAGTACAAAATGACAGAAGTATGTTTAGTGCCTTTTCAGAAATTGTTGGAAATTCTGTCCTAATCTGAAGCCAAAATTCATTTAATCATTTTTAGGAAACTCAAGTTTTAACCCTGTGTCACTTGATAACTCAGCAAATTCTTGAACTTTTAATGGCAGATGACTGATGCTTTTGATTTCAATTGAGTATGGTTTTTGAACCCAATTTAGTTTTTTAGAATCAAAATTTGAGGGAAGTATTTCTGAAATTTTGTCTACAGGCACTTCAGATAATCAACTATAAATCTTATGATTAAATCTTTGGGAAGGTTATTTTCAGTTATAAAATCACCTGTAAATATTTTTAAAGAACCACTTTCTACCCTGTTCCTCCATATGTTAACATTTTTAGTAAAACTTTGAATTTTATCTTTTAACATAAATGTTACATTTTTTCCTTGACATATTTAAATCATTGAGTTTTTAAAAGAAGTATTCAACAAATAACACAGCTTTGAAAGCCATGTCAGAAAAAAAAACAAAAAACAAAATCAGATTTCTGTTCAGTCAAAAAATAACAATTTCATCTTTCAATTTCAATAATCTGTTCAAATTTCATCCTCTTGAGAACCACCTTATCTCTGCATATAGTAATAAGCTTTTGTAACTGGAGTCCATCTCTTCCAAAGGTCTGAAAACAAATGACTGTTAAGGGCACAACTTTTAATTAAGTCAATGATTTTGATAGTACCGTGAAGCTCAACTTCTAATTCTGGTGATATATGTATTTTTTACTATGAGTGACTCCTGATAGATCATACAATAAGAAAAAGTGATATGTTCATTGCCACCAGCTTTAATTTTTGCTACATATCCATATTATCACCCATCATTACTCCAGTACCATCTGTACAGTCGCCAAAACAATTTTTTTCCCACGTAAACCTTCATTTGTGAAAAATTAATCAACTTTTAGATATATATCTTCCCCTCTTGTGTGTCCTTCCAAAGGGCAATGAAACATAAATGTCTCATGTATGCTTCCTTCATAAACATATCTTGTATAAACTGTGTCATGTTAGAACTCTCAGTTTTTCATCTGATATTTTTGGAAACTTTGGATTGTCCTTAAGCCTGGTAATAAGCTGCTGGAATTGGGCATTAGCAATTTCAGAAAATTTTTTTTTGAAACAGTATCAGTTAATGAAGTAATTTTAGTAATTTTGTGCCCACACATTTTCCCATGAGGCATTTCTAATACTTTAATACCATTAGGTAACACAAGATCTTCTCCTATTGACTAAGGATTTTTACTTTTTGAAATTAATAAGAAGTTTCATAAGTCACAAGTAAATACTCTCATTTGACCATAACGCATTTCTTGAAACATTGTCTTTCTTTATTTAAAGATTTTAGAAGTCATTTAAAATATTTCTTTTGCTTATTGTAGTACACTGCATGCTTGGTATTAAGATGTCATTTTAATTTGGATGGTTTCATACTTTCTGCAGCCAAAACTTCATTACAAGTTAAGCAAAGAGGTTTTTCTACAGCATCATCACTATTAGAAGGAAATCCATATTGCAAAAATTATTTGACATATTTTCTTTTTCTAGTTAATACAACCTGATAGTGAAGACTCTGCATCATTGTCATCAGTATTTTTACCTCATGTGTCAAAATTTAGCCATTTATCCCTAATTGAAAGATATTTTCTCCTGAAATACAAGTAAATATTGTTAATAATTTCCTAAATAAAAATTACATTTGTTTGTGCTTAATTTAAAAAAGTGATGTTCACACTTACATGCACACAGTGGTAATGGTGGAGAAATATAATTAAAGAGCTTTTTTCTTTACTTACTACAATTAAATAATTATCTTTCAATAAAAGGAGATAAAATCAATTTTTAAAATTAGACATTCTAACACAAAGCAATCCAAAGATATACTAATTTGATACATTCTGAGGAATGACAGTAGGAAAATAGCAAAAGTCTTTATTTTCTGAAATTAAAATATTATATTTCTGTAACAGCAGAAAACTTTACATATATAGTAAAATTGCACTTTATAATGTAACAGAAGTCTCAAATCTGAGCTGAAGTGTTTCTGGAAGCATTCATTGCTTTGTGTGGAATGATGATATGCAGAGTGCAAAGTGTGTATGTTGTATGTTCATAACCAAGGCTATAGTGAAATCATGTGATGCAACACAAGCAAGTGCTGCCAAAAACACCTAGGATTCATTTTGCATTTTATTTTGAACTAATTTTTGGTCATTGCAAGTTCAGAAAAATTTTAATGTTGCCAAATTTTTTATGACATTCAGTTATGCAATCCCATAGTTAAAGAGCTACTCTAATTCACTTTTGACTAGAGAAATGCAAATTAAAACAACTCTGAGGTATGCCCTCACACCTATCAGATTGGTTAATATGACATAAAAGAAAAATGATAAATATTGGAGATTTGGGAAAATTGGAACACTAAGGCATTGTTGAAATTGTTAACTGATCCACCCATTCTGTAGAGAATTTTCATACTATACCCAAAGAGCTATAAAACTGTGCTTAGCCTTTGATCCAGCAATACTACTACTAGGTCTGAAGCCCAAAACAATCATAAAAAAGGGAAAAGGGCCTATTTGTACACAAATATTTATATTCACTCTTTTTATGTTGGCAAAGATTTGGAAATTGAGAGAATACCCACCAACTGGAGAATGTCTAGACAAGTTGTGATATATGAATGTAATCAAATAGTATTGAGATATAAGAAATGGTGAGCAGGCAGATTTCAGGAAAAAAAAACCTGGAAAGACTTGCATAAACTGATGCTGATTCAAGTGAGCAGAACCAGGATAACATTGTACACAGTAACAGCAACATTGTGAGATGATCAACAATGATAAACTTAGCTCCTCTCACCAAAACAATGAAACAAGACAATTCCAAAAGACTCATGATGAAAAATGTGATCCTCATCCAGAGAAAGAACTGCAGTCTGAATGTGAGTCTTAATGCAGATAAAAGCATACTATTTTTTGCTTTTTAAAAATGTTCTCTTTTTCTTTCTTATGTTTTTTTCCCTTTTGTTCTGATTCTTCTTTCACAACATGTGTAATTTGTAAATATGTTTAACATGATTGTACATATATAACCTATATCAGATTGCTTGCTGTCTTAGGGAAAGGGGAAGGGAAGAGAAAAAGGGAGAAAAATTTGGAACTCAAAATCTTATAAGAATGAGTGTTGAAAATTATCTTTACACACAATTAGAAAAAATACTACTAAGGGGGGGTTAACTTATAGCTAAGGGATTGAGTACTACTACAGATTATTCACAGTGTTACAAATTCCATGACTAGAGATGTACTTTCTTTGAATTATTGTTTTCTATTTCATTTTTTTATACTACTAGGTAAAGGCATGCACCTAAAATAAAAATAATAAATAAAATAGGTTCTCATTATATACTTACTTGAAAAGAAGAAAAGACATTGCATTAAAAAAAAAGAATTGCATAAAAAAACTACAGAAGAAATAAGAACTATTATTTCTATGTAGACACAAAACATATTTAATTCTAAGCAATATAATAGACCAATTCCAAGAAGAAAATGAATCCTTAGTTACCACTATAGGCCATATCTAGTGAAGGATTAAGAGTCATAAAATGTACTAAAAACATGGGATCCATATTTTGGGTCACAGGCATTATGAAGTGAACTGGTGGGAGGGAAAGGACTTCCTTCTTCCTCTCTCCTTCTTTTACCCTGACTTCAATGAATTGGTCTTGGGATTTCTCTCTCTGTATTGTATCACTAGTCCTTATGAATTCCAAGTGCCCAAGTGATCCCTTCCAGACTCAGGAGTTTAAGCCACAGTGACCTTGGAGCCAAGATCCCAGGCAAAATGTTGCAGCTGGCCAGGGAATGCCAAAGTGAATAGTGCTAAAGTCTGACATGGACTTTGTACTTGGAAAAGGGATATGCTCCGTAGGAATATCTATTAAGTTGTGAACCTAATGCCCTTACTTTCCCCAGAGACTAAGATAGCACAAAGGTAGAGGGGAAATTAAGTGTCCCATGCATTGGCAGAATATGTTTAAATATTTTATACCTTTTCAAGTCAAAATTCCTTTTTAAAAGTTAATTTGACTCTTAGTGCCTAAATGGAACTGAATTTCAGGGTACTCATGTCTCCATTTGAAGGAAAACCCTCTGTGGAAGCTGAAAACATTGACTGAGAATGAACATCTCAAACTCCCTTATGGGCACTGGAGAATCTGGGCAAAAAGGGAAATATAATCTACCTGGCCTTCCAGAAGTGGAGCCCAAGATTTACATATGTATAAAATTTAAGTTCCTTGCCTTCCCCTGCTCCATTCATATATTGACTTCATATTGTCTTAATTCAAATGCTAGTCATGTCGCAGGTCCTAAAACCCTCTGCTTTCTAGATACTCATAGATGTGCATTAAAGGACAAAATTGTGATAAGGCATTCTGAATGCTAATGTGCTTTTCTCCCCTCTCTTTTTACTTTAATAAATAAATTAACACTAAAAACACTCCAAATAAAATTATGAGCAGTTTACTTCATGATAATGCCTAGAGTTGGTGGTGGTCTTAACTTTCTATTCTTTTAATATACTCTAAACAAGTCACATAGCTGACTTACCTAAGTAGTTTCATAAATATATCATCATAATTGCAATTTCTTGAAAAACTTTTATTTTTTCCTTTTATTCAGACTAATCAACAACAGTCCTCAAGTTATGACTTTAAAAATAACATTAAACTCGACTATTTTAAAGGTTTGTCCGGTTATTCTATGTTCTAATAAAGATCTACCTATATTATTATACCAGTTTTTAATATTTTGACAACCATTTTAATATAATTGATTTATTTTGTAATCTTATGTTTTTCATTTTATATAAGGAGCCCATAGACCTCACGAGACTTCTAAAGGGGTCTATGGCAGATAAAAAATTAAGAATCCTTGTAGTACTAAATTCATGATCAAAGCATACAATTGGAAAAAAAAATGACAATAGGATAATTTTAGAACAAAAGGTTCTAATGAGGCAGTAATATCCAAAGGATGGGGGGAGTTTTGTAAATTTGAGTTTGAATGCTCATATTTACATATTAAGGTGGTTTTTTTTTTTAATCTTCTTTTGGTCTTGGCCTAAGGTATCATTGGTTTAAGAAACTTCTAATTAGGAAATTCTCCTTTACCACAGCAGATCGACATCTGTTCTTTAACTTACAGTCTTTGAGTGTTGTATGAGGTATTGACAAGCTGACACATGTTAGCTGGGTGAACTCTGAACAATCATTCAGAGGATTACCTTCCATCTATCTATCCATCAACCAATTAAATAAACAGGCATTGTGCTAAGCTCTTGATTCTGATAGTCTATAACTCCAGGGCATTAAAACCCAGGTTTTTCTGACTCTGAAGTTGGCCCTTTATACTCTGTGGTTTCTTAGGTCCATCATAAAACTAAATTGATTCATAGTTTGGGAAAATCTCTTTTTATAAAATATCAAAAAAGTGTATTGCTATAAATTGGTGGCCAATATTGGCTTTCTGGAAAGAATGGATATTATAGTGTTTATGAGAAACATAATGTGAGTGTGTGTATATGTGTGTGAAAACTTGAATCCAAAAAAAAAGTTTTGCTTCTTTAAACATTGAATGCTGCCTTTATTAGACACTATTTGAATTTATAAGATATGATTTTATAGCAAATAATATATTAATAAAATTATATCTTATAAGCAGGCTCATTTAGAGAACATTTTATGTAATTTTAAGGACTTACAGATCTACTCCAACACATCATTGTTCTTTAAAAAGTAGTTCCTAAAATGAGCACCAGCTTAAAAATGGAGACAGAGTCACATTCCGAACACTTCAGTTTTCCTAATATAACTAAAAAAAGCATATTTTTTTGGGGGGCTGCCACATCCCAATGTTCATTTTGTAATTACTACAATGCTTAAGGCTTTATCAAAGGAACTGCTTTTTAGCTACATTTTTTCCATCTTGTATTTCCAGATTTTTTTTAGAACTCATTACAGGTTTTTTACAGTGTTCCTTAATATATTCACTCCTGTTAAGTTTGGAAGATTTTTTCAGCTAATTGAGTATTTCTTGGTCTAGAATCTATTGCCAGTATATAACCTATGTCTGCAAGATTTTCTTCATGCAAAAATTTGATAAGCATACTATTCAAACCTTTATCTGAGGCTCTGATTTTAAAAAAAAAAGTGAAAAGCTCGGTCAAAGACACAGTCCTTTGGTATGTCATACAGAAATTTAATATCCTTCAAGTCTTTTGATCAGAACTATCTATGTCTATCCAACTACTTTTGAACCCACAAAACTTTAATATTACTTAGGCTATATCTGTTTATATTGTTATTACAATGTCACAAGGCCAAATTCCATACCACTTTCTTACTCAAAATTTTCAAATTATTCAGATTAAAAAATCTCCTCCTATATTATCAATGCCCATTTACTTAGCATGTACTAAGCACAAGTCATTCCTGCAGACACTTGGAATGCAAAAAGAAAAAAGACAGTCACTGCCCACAAGGTAAATATTAGCTGCCTATGGAGATGGAGTATATACCTAAAATTCATGATAATAAATAGATTGAATAAAAACAAAATAAGTAGAAATTTGCTGTGGATTTGAACAATTGACTAAACAAAATGAGGTGAAATTTGAAGTAAGGGTAGGAGTTACTCACACAGAGAGGAAAGGAGGAGGCCTCATATATAGTGGGGAAGCTATGAGTAAGTCTTAAGATTTATAACTGTAAAAATACAACTGGTATTTACAACTGGAAATATTACTTAGTCTTAGTTCACCTACTTAATTTTTCAGATGAGGCCTAGAGATTTTAAATAATTTACTTATGATCATCAAGGTAGATGGGAGTAGAACCAGGATTCTACCCCAGATCTCCTAACTATAAAATCAGTGTACTTTCCCCTAAACCACGCTTCTGACTTTCAAGTAGATTAAAATTCCCGTGCTACGTTCAAGAGTCAACAGATCATTTTGACTAGAATAAAGAGTTCCTGTAAGAAACAAATGGAAGGCCTTTGGAAAGGCAGAAATGGGTCAAAGTTGGGCAAGCTCTTTAATGCTAGATTAATATTTTTGAATTAGCAGACATTTGAACCATTTAAACAGTAAATCAAAAAGCACATATATAATATATCACTTTATAAATGTCTGCATTTTGTGAAGAGAAGAATATACATATATTTAAAGGGATATATGTACACATACTCTAGATGTCTGTTTTAAGTGAATTATTTAGGAATATGAGTATAGAAATCAAGTCTATTTTTTCTCATTTCTTAGTCTTTAAGTTAGTATACCAGTCATCATTATATTTTCAAAAATGACATCAAAATATGCAGCAGTACTTGGCTCACTAATATAATTTTTTTTACTTGGCTTAGTTTCTCATTATTTATACAATTTATTGAATAAAATCTCTAGCCTACATTTGGTTATTTCAATATCTCCCTTGTTCTCCTTCCTCCTCCCACAGCTGGACAGCATTAATGGATTTTCCTTTTTTTCCTATTCTCTAAGTTTTTTTCTTCTTTTCCCAGGATGCTATGTGGAAACAAGCAAATGACACCTGGAGTGGACCTGTTTCTTTCTGCATGTGGCAGATATTTAGAATGATGATGTCTCAGTGTTTGACAAGTGCAGGACAAATTTTTGGGCTTCTGAATTCCTGTGAGCTCAGCTGGGGAACAGTGGTAGAATACTGACTCTATGCCTACTGAGTAAAGCCCTAAGCTACTGTTCAGAGGTATGCAAATTAGCTCTGAGCCGGTGGCTGCAAATCTTCTTTAAAGTCTTTCCAAAGTCAAAGGTTCTATGTTTCCTAATTTGTAACTAATTTCTGAAGATGATAACAGGCTAATGTGTGGAGTCCTGTTCGTCTATGATGTTTTCTATATTTTCATAAGCAATATCAAAGATGAGAAATAAGCAGTGATGCTGCTCAATTTTCTTGATTAACATAACCTGAAATCTTAATGTTTTCTGAAAATTTAGGATTCTTAAGAAAGATTTAAATGCAATCTTTTTTTTTTCTTATCAGAGTTTAGCAACAGAGTATTCTGTTCAGCTAAATATGATTAATGATAAGCTAACTTGTTACCTTGGGTATGTAACTACCTCACTCTGTCAATTTTCTAAGAATAAAAACACACACTTATCCCTAAAATTATACTGGATATAGCCCTTAATCATTCTTTAGCTCTTCAGAAAGTATTGTGCATTACTTAGTACTTTAGAATCACAAACTTCAGTTGCTTCAAAATGTAGAAATACCTGAGTAGATCATACAAACTCTGGGTCATCCTAACCTTAACTCCTACTGAAGACTTGGGTGGCCAGATCTTTGTTACTTCTCTTCAGGGTCTTGGGTATATCCCTGAAGGGATCAGAGGTGATTTTCTAATATCATTAGCTTAAGAATCAACCCGAACTACACTAAACCTCTTCTGATTTTTCTAGTTGTTAACACTCCCTCAAAATTAATTTGTATATGCTTTTCATTGATTTATTGATGTACAACTTGAACCACTCTATCCATCCACCCTTACCATCACCCTTTGAGAACACAAACTCTCTGGTAACACAGACTATTTCATTTCTGTCCTTGGCCATATCCCCAGGAATGTGGACGATATCTTGTATACTGAGGACTGTCCCTCACATGCAGCATTAAAACATTTTTATGTGACTTGAAAGGAGGCAGAAAAGATGTCTCTAAGATCCTCTACGCAACCTTTTATCCAAGGGAAACTGAAATTCCTACCAGAAGGGGAAACAAGATATTGGGGTCAGAAGTTTGTACACTCTGCTTTCCTCAGATATAATCGCATCTTTCTACTCCCTTATATATTGCTAATCTAAGGTATATAGTTTTCAACCACTATGTATTTAATAGGAGAAAGATGGACCTCAGCTTTTTTTTTTTTAAAGCCTGGACTCTTTTTCTACCAAATATGTTTCACACATAACAAGTAGTAAAGAAACCAATTTATCAAAGTCAATAGCAAATACCACCACCCCCTGAAATCAGAGCAAGCATGCATAGAAAAATGTATACCCAATAATGCAAAGTGAAGTCATTCCCCTATTGTGAGTAAGGTAACTTAGGTCAAGAGGGAGAGAATGTTAGAGATTACCCAAAGGGAAGTTTCCTGAATTATCTAGTATAGCAAGCTGGAGATAAGAACATAATGGAGATTGGCAGCTCCTCTCATGTTGTCTTCTTTCCGAGGTCTTTTTTTCCACCAACATTAAGTGGGATTGTTATCTTCCTTTTGCACTCTAGAAGCTAGAAGTACCTGATGCCCAAAGAGAATGAAGATCCTGAAGAAACTTGTTCAGACTTGAAGACTCTGTAACTGTCTTCTGTCCCACTCTCACCAATTATGTTTTAGTGGGAGACTCAGGACATTAAACTCCATCAATAAGGAGAGAATCCTGTTCCAATGGGATTTCAGACTCTGGTTGCATTCTCACATTTTTTGTTCAGTTATTTTTCAGTCATTCTAACTCAACATGATGCCATTTTGGGTTTTCTTTGCAAAGATAGTGGAATAGTTTGCCATTTCTTTCTCTAGTTCATTTTATACATGAGGAACTGAGGCAAACAGGGTTGAGTGGCTTGCCCACAGTTACACAACTAGAAAGTGTTTGAGGCCAGATTTGAACTCAGCAAGAGGAGTCTTCCTGATCTGGTACTCTATCTGGTACTTAACTGCCCCATATTCTCAAATAGCAGCTATCTAATAAATGTTTGTTAGAAGCAGTATAGAAGTAGAATGGATCCTAAGCCTCAAGTCAGAGGACTCTAGAGTAACTGGCACTACCTGTTTAACATTGGACAAGTAATTTTACCTGGCCATGAGCTTCCTCATCTATAAAATCAATAGTTTGCACTTAATGTCCCTCTGAGATCCCATCCAGCTCTATATAATATGGTCCTATGAATAGTGAGAATATAGTACTAGTAACTGGCATTCATTTGATGTCAATGAAATATGACATATGAATGGAATCATTTCTCTTCTTTCACTTTTCTTTTAGGTGGGTGTAATGATACTGGGATTTGAAGATCTTCCATGCCCCTTGAACTTGCTGATGTAGCAGGAAGGGGTGGAGCAAGAGAATGCCAGAACCAAGCTAGTTTCCATGCGGTGCTGACTGAAAGCAGCGGCAGAGGCAGCAACTGTGGTTGTGGTGCAAACTCTTTTTTCTTTGAGCTGGCCAGAATCTCTGCTAAGGACTCTTGCTGAGGACTGCCAGGGACAAGAACTGAGGGGGGGTCCGGAACTGCTGGGCTGAGCAGTTGTCATGAGTGAGGAGAGGAGGATCTTTGCCTGTGGTAGCCCGTCTTGTTTTGGAGGCTTCAGAATGTGGGTGTTTACTATTTTAACTACATGTGCCAACTTCATACCTACTGTGTTGGCTTTGACTTTCTGGTTTTGGGACTCAATTTTCTGGTATTTAAATAAATGCTCTAGCTATATTTCTTATGTAGAGAGCCTGTTACATTTTGTGATTAATAACCATATCAGCATACTTATAGTTACTGTTGGCATTATGAATGCTGCAATCCTGATACAGTGGGGAATATAAATGGTGACTGCTTTAAATATTTATGGTGACACATATGTCTAAATTGGTGAACACTAGATGTAAAGAAAAAGGATAGGGAAGTTGGAAAGGAAATGGTGATGACTGGGGTGAAAAGAGGTTTGATTTCTCATTTTGTAGAAACAAAAATACTGTACAACACTTGAGATTCATTCTTGTCTTCCTTGAAAATTAGTAGGATGTGGTTCTAAAAGCACCGAATAGAATGGAAGGAATTTTAAAAAGAGGGAAAAATACTGTCACATTAATTCAACTCTACCCTTCCTCCAAGCTCCTATACCCAAACATGTACCTGAGTGACACTGGAGATTTATGTATGTGGTCACTCATTAAATGACTTACCTGGTTTCACTCCATATTTTCTTCCCCCAAATCAGGGGATATCAAAATTTTCTCTTTGAACCAACAAGCCTATTTCTTTAGCTCTCCAAAAGATCTTCCTCTATTTGAAAACAGGGAGTCAGTCTTTATTTGCTATGGGCAGGAGGGGAGGAAGATTTACTCTCAATATATTACTATATTTTTTTGATGGGAATCATAATGTATGAAAATACCATTAGTGTACTAGGTCCTTCATTTCACAAGATCTTCTTCAAACATTTTAAAAGAAAGATGGGACAAATAAGAAAGATAAGATAACCTTGTTTCTTCCCAGTCATTTTAAGAACAAAAGGAGAACTTTTTGTTTTATACCTCCCCTCCACCTCACCTCCCCACCCACACTTCCCACACTCAGCTTTCCTGTTTGAAAAAAAAGATAAGGGTAGAAATGTCTAGATGTGATGTGGGGAGGGAATAGAAGTATTTCAAAACCAAAATGTTCAAACTTCCAAAGGTTAAAATATTTTATATTATCATTCACATCAAGACTATATTAGTATCCTCAGAGAATTATAAAAGTTATACAGCTTTTGAAACTCAGTCACCTGTTCAAGCACATATGCCAAAATGTTAGTCTAGATGACATCCACTGTCTGTCAGCTTCCACCTTCTCCCTATCTCAGCTCATTTTCTGCCACTTGATAGGAATAAAGTAGACACTCAGATAGTATGCATACATGGAAGAGAAGAGAAGAGATGAGAAAAAGCTAAAAAGTTATTTCACAATGATATTTAATTTATGACAAAGGTATGGTTCTAAGCTGGAGTTTTAAAACACCTTCCTTGGGTTTCTAGGTGATGGGCACAATAACTAACAGCAAAATTTTCTATGATGATGGCCTTTAAAATAGTAGCAGTTTCAATAATAATGTGTATAATCCTACTCTTGATTTTTCATATTCTGTGTGATAGATGTCAGACTCTAAATTTACACTTTACATGCCTATATTACTATTTATTTAAGTTTATGACATGTCTCTCTTATCCCAGGGCCTATATGTGGAATACTTATTCATATACAGACTATCACATACACATACATGCAACATAGTAATCTCATATATTGCATTAAGTGATTTTTCTTGCTTTCGTGAATTATTTTTAAACAGCATGACAACCTTGAAGATAATTAGAATTATCCTAAAACACCAAAAAAGCATGATTATAAATCACTGAATTAAATCATCAACATGTCAAAGGATATAATGATTACAAAGCTATTGAAATATATTCCTTTTCACCAATTGTCAAGAGCATATTTATCTTCTGAAGAAAATAATCTTTCATTTTCTCCTTTATTATTTCATTGCTTATTATTTGAGATGAAGTTGATAGTTACTATAATTTTATTTGGTGACATATTCAGAGAAACACAGAAGCTTTGTTAAGCATTAGAAAAGAACTTAGAAATTATCTAGTTGACTATCTTTATTTTACAGATAAAGAAACTGAGGCCTAGGAAAAATGAAATGATTTGAAAATGGGCTGAATACTCTGAACTGGGGAAATCTCACTCTATCAATCATCCCAAAACAACTAGGTCGGTTCTTAAAGGTTCCAACTGAAATGTCTCCATTTAAATCTCAATCAAATACAAGCTGTTTGAGATATAATCTTTAATTTTGAGATTTAAAGTGAATATTCTCAAATCTAAACCAGTTAAAAGATTATTTTTCTGTGTACTTCGACTTACTTATGACTGATCATAGCAAAATTAAAAACTCAATATTCTTTTCTCTTTTTTATGCATGTACCTTGCCTTCTGATATCTTGTTCTACTCCAGGGCTTAGTGCTTTGATATTATTAGTTTATTTCTTAAGTTTGTACTGTGGTATGCTATACAACTTTCCCTTCCTTGGAGGTTATATCATTTGACAAATTATTCACTTAGCCCCATTCCCAAATCCATTTCTATATTTTTTAGTCTTTGGCTAGTAATCAGGACGTAAGGATTTACATAATAATTCATAATCCATTGTCAGTGAAAGTTGCACTAATGTCTTAGGCCCTTTCACAGTTGTATGCATGTTTGCCTATATTTATTTTTTTAAATGATGTTCAGAAAAAGGCATTTTCATACCAAAAAATAATTTCTAATTGTAGAATTCCAAATACTATGGCAGAAGGGTAGAAAGATACTTTGGAGACTAATATCTTTCTTGGTGGGCCCTTCAAATTACATGACCTACAGTGTCTATGCACAAAGTTGGTCTTACTTATGATGTATTCAAAATAGTACTCATGGGATAAAGTAAGGGTTAAGAAAATATAACCTGCTTTTAGAGGGGGATATGGAAAGGACAATAATTTGCATATGAAAAATATATACACTAAAAAAAATTTTGTTTAAATAACAAGTATCTAATCTAAAAGTCTCTAAATCCATTAATTGTACATATATGTACAATCATATGTACTAGTCACTGTATATGAAGGAAACTACACCCAGACAGTCAATATGATGAAACTATGCCTCAGAGGATTTGTTCTACATGAGCCTTTATTTTAATTTCCATTGATAAATACCAACTCCCAAGAATATATAGGAATTCAACCCTTAATGCACTAGTCCACTGTCAGAACACTTTCCCTTCCTTAAAGAGGAGAGTTTTATAATTTAGAGAGTGAGATTTCTAGTGAATTGATTTAACTTTACTTGAGGGAACTGATCTTCAGCAAAAAATAAATACACTTCCACTTTTATAAAGAAATAAAGAACAGTTTGAGAGAGAAAGGTTGTCTAAAAATTACATTTTCCTTTGTTTCTATTCGAGAGGTATCTTTCTGAATCATTACTAAAAAGAATCCTTTTTAAAATATATTTTCAGTTTTCTCAAACAATTTCATGGTTCCATTCTTTTTTAAAAATCACAACTAAAAATGTTATTTATGTTCTACAAATTAGAAATGAGAGGTTGACATAATGGCCATAAACCACCTCCACTTACAGTTTATTTGTTGAACCAATTTATACAGGTTGGTCCTCCAGAAATTAACACAATATTAGTGATTGGAGGAATTATGCTTGAAGTATCATAATATGTAAGTCACAGTTATTGTCAGCAATTTTATACATTTTTAAATCAGTAAAAGTATAACTTATGAAAAGTTATTTCCCCTAACATACAAGTAGTAAGTATTGAGACTTGTTTGGTAGTTTGTAAACATGGAGAACATTGTTCAAAGACTAAAACAATAACTAAAATTTCATTAGTTCAATTGCATTCAATTTTTATAATTGCAATAGGATCAAAGCTGAACCAAATGGCATATTGAAAACCATTTTGCATTTGTGGTGTTTTTTAGCTTTTTTTGGTAACTTTATAACTCCTCAGCTATTGCTACTCTCATATCCTGGCACACACTGACAATGCATTTAAAAAGGAAATCCCCTTGTTTCCAATTAGGAATTGTTGAATTTATTTTCCCCTCATAAGAAACTCCAGGAAAATGAGTGGTCACATTTATGTTCATATTCTCATAGATTTTATAGCAGAATTAAGCATGCAGGAATTTTTTTTTGCAAAGAAAATATACAGTTGTATGTTTGAAAATGTCTTTGTTCTGAGTTCCATGTTTGTATAATGATGTTAACAATTGTTTAAGAAAGAGATGTCATGAAATGGCAATATGTAGAGTGTGAATTTACCACTGCATTGCTCTTACCCTTCATTTAAAACTTTCATTTTGATTTAGACAAAGAGAAGATAGAGATAGAATATATAATCAGGAGCTACTCTCCCAATCCTAATTTGCATCAGTAATTCAGATGCCCAGAGCTAAATATGTTCACTGAGCATTAAAGGATAGCCCAGGCCTATTCTTCCACCATGATCATGAGTTGTTATCAAGTATTTATCCAGCTTTAGCTTTTAGAAAAGAACATTTTAGTAACTGGATTTATTAAGAATAGTTAGTACAAAGCAATTCCAAATCTGTGACACCTCACTGCACCGGTATAAACAGATTCCAGGGGAATATGGTCTCAAGTCTAGCAAGCACGGTTAAACCAAAAATTGTTTAATTTTTTTATTGGTATCCTCAATATAAGCCCATTAGGGATGTTGTAGCCTTTTTTTTCAGCTGCTTTAATGAGAAGTTGCAATGACCATGGGGCATTGCAAATACTGTCAGTTACAGGTGATATATTGGTTAGTTTTGCTAAATTTTTTCCCATTTTCCTTTTAAAATCTTTGTTAAATTTATAACAAGTTTGGATTGGCCTACAAGGATTATTCCTTAGAACACAAGGAGACAATCTTTGCTATTCCCTGATGACTGCAAGGGAAGCATCTACCAGCACATTTGTGAAAAAAATAACAAACAACTGAAGGAAGGAAGGCAGGCAGGCAGGAAGGAAGGAAAGTGGGAGCAAGGAAATAAATGTGTGTGTGTGTGTGTGTATTTCTTACTACATATCCAATATTATTTCATGAGTAGGCCATATACATATAACAGAAACTGTTCTGAAGAAGCTTATATTCTAATGGAGAAAGACATAAAAAAGAGAAGCAAAAAGTTAGAGGACTGAGAGAGTTAGAAATTAATGTATCCAGAGAATAGGTATGGTGATATGATTTTGAAGTCTAGAAAGTCAGAATTTGAGCTCAGAGAGATGTGGGTGGCCAGTCTGGGTCCTTGACCAAAATGTAGGCCCCAGATGTAACTTACTTTTAGAAGAATAGGACAAGACTTTTGGAATGATAATCCAGAATGAGAAGGCCACTGGTGTGGCTGGATCTGCAAGGAGGGAAGTTCCAAAATGAGGCAATAGCAAAATCATTATTTTCAACTCCAAAAACTAGGATCAAGGCCAGGGGAAGTATGAAGCAAGTAAATATAAGGAATTGAAGCAAAGGAAAGAGTTGAGATTCCAAGGGAAAAGTTGGTTAAGTTTGAGATAGTTTGACACCAAAAAGAAACACAAATGACTAGTGCTACTGAGCAAGAATGTTTAGCTACTCATGAAGCTTAACTTCCAACCTTCTGGAAGAGTCTTCCAGTAGTAGTATGTTAAATCACCAAATTTGGATCCAATTTTCGTATGAGGATTTATTCAAATCTTTCAATTGATCCTCATGATTATCATTGCTTTCATATAGGAATAAATTTCCTGTTCATACCTAAGTGATTTTGTTTATACCTCGAATATTTCAACTGCTTACCCACTTTGAAAGAAACCCTTCATACTTTCAAGCGCTAACTATTGCCATATTTAGCAATTTTTCTTGAAATATCAAGATGAGCATGATGAGTCAAGATATGTGAAAAAGGTAAACTCAGTCCCCTAAGGAAATGTCAGGTTACTCCACAACTGGTTTAGAACCAATTGCAATGACTGAATATAGGCCAAAGAATATTTTATTTTGACTCTGTGATCCCTAGATGGATGTCGTTCTCATTCAACAACTTCTGTCTCAAGTGTCCTGCCATCAAGGTTTAGCACTCTATACAAATCCTGTGTACCTAACATGGAGAAAATGCTTAATAAATTCTCTCAAAATTTCCAAATTCAATTGTCTTTTCTCAGTATTTATCTCGAACCTTCCACAACTTTCGATACTGTTAACCCATTTTTCTTCCTAGAATCTCTAGTTCTTAGGTTTGTAATGACACTGTTCCATAATGCTTCGTTTCCTTCCTGTCGGACCAATCTTTCTGTCTAGTTTGTAGGATCTTCCTCCATATTCTCTCTCAAAAGCATGACAACACAGCATGGTTCTGTTTTGGTACTTCTCACCTTTTTCTCTCTTTTTCTCTACTTTGTCTCTCATATATCCCATGAGCTTTCATGGATTCAATTACCACCTTTATGTAGAGGTCTTTCTAATCTAAATATCAAGCTCTCATTTTTCCTAACATCCAGACTGGTACCATCAATTTTTTTTTTGTCACATATAAATATCTATTTGTCCAATAACTACCTTAAATTTAACCTGTCCAAAACAAACTTCATTTTAATATTCCCCAAACCTTGCCCAAATGCAAACCTCTATGTCCCTTAAGAATGCTATGATTCTTCCAGTCACTAATATTCAAAATTTGAGTGTAATCCTGGAGTTTTCCTTTCTATTCTCTTCTCCATATCCATTAATTTCCCATCTTGTCAAGTCTACTTCTACAACATTTCTCATGTTTATTACCTCCCACTTTAATGATCATGAAAGTTTTCTAATTGGTATCCCTGCCTTGAATATCTTCCCTCTCTAATATATCTTTAAGGACTGTCTAGTTGTTACCCCTAAGTTATGTGAAACTACATGCTGACATATTTTAAAAGTTCAATGGTCTGCCTCTTGCCTCTGGGATAAATGCAAATAGCTCTCCCATTTAAAGCACTGTACAATCTAGCTATGCCCTCTCTTTCTAGAAATTATTCTTCCTCATAATGTAATTTATGTTCGAGAAAATCTGATGTGCTTGATGTTTCCTATATATAATAATCAGTCTTCTACCTGAATACTTTTGTACTGGCTGTCCCTCTATATCTACAAGACCCTTCTTTTTTGCCTTAGTTTTGAAGAATCCCTAGGTTTCTAGAGAAGTTTATTACTTAACCTGTCTCCTTTGCCCAGGTATTAGTACTGAAATTACTTTGCATCTACCTCATACACAGTTTGAATACACTTGAAGTATCCACAGTTTAGAGGCAAGAAAGATCAAAGAAGGTCACTGATCTCAACCTGTTTAAAGGAGAGAGAAATTAATTTTAGCCCAGTGATGTGATGTACCTAAGATTAGTAAAATACATGATAAAATATAGATCTAGGATTCGCATTAAGGTCTCTTCAAATAACCCCCCCCCCCAAAAAAAAAACAGCACCATATTGTCATATTCTAAAATACTGCACTGCCTTTCTAAATTGTATATATTTTCTCTCCAGTAGAAAGTACTCTTTGAGAGTAGAAATTATTTTGTTTTATTTTTTATCAGTGTCTGACATATAAAAATTGTTCAAGAACTATTAGATTAATTGGATTCAATAGAGAGGCAGCATGGTACAGTGAGAAAGCACACATTTCTTGTGTGTTCTTGGGTAAGGTACTTGTCTCTGAGCCTCAGTTTCCTTATCTATAAACTTAGGGGTTAGATCATATAGCCTATAATGTCCATTCTGACTGTATCTATGATCCTTTTAATATAGTGGCATTTTCCTTCACAGATTAAGGAAAAAATTAAGAG
Source organism: Pseudochirops corinnae (assembly GCA_028646515.1). Lineage (NCBI taxonomy): Eukaryota > Metazoa > Chordata > Mammalia > Diprotodontia > Pseudocheiridae > Pseudochirops > Pseudochirops corinnae. The sequence continues at coordinate 280,316,771 of CM053585.1, forward strand.
CTATGTATTTACCATTTTTAGTTAGCAGGTGAGGTAGTAGTCATTTTGAGGTGCTTTGATATGCAGAGTGCTACTTAGGATGGAGTCAAATATGAAAGCATGCAGCTGAAAAAAATTTTTTTAATGTGTTCATACCAGATTGTAGTTGAAAATCACCAAAGAGTAAAAGGAACTGTAAGGGGCTAGGGAATAATTCCCTCCACTCTTGCTGACTCTAGGTGGATTTGGCAATGGTTTAGTTTTATTTTTTTATCCTAATGTGTAGGTGCTTATGTAGTTATTCTAAGAAGAGGAATATATGGTCCAGTTAAGTTGGATTAAATATTTTTATTAGAATCTTGGTTTAAAATTATCTGTGACTGAAATATTAACTACTACTCAATAAAGTTCTTTGCTGGAAATAAGTGTATGTATGGGACATCTTGCTTTGTTTGTGAGTTCATTCCAGAAAAGCTATAACTATTGTTCTCTTACCAGGGATCTGGAGAATAAAATCCAGAATATTACAATAGGAAACTGTAATGAAACATTCTTGCAATGATATTAAGCCCTATGTACTTGCACAGTTAATTATATAAATAGATACAAGAATATGTATCACAAACTCAAAAATTCACAAATGACCAATTCATTGTTTATTGTTAAGGACAGGTGACTAGATGAGGAATCAGGAAACCTATGTTCTTGTTTTATCTTTATATAATAAATGACCTGACATAGGTCATTAATCCTTTACGAACTCAGTTTCATTGTTTATAAAAATGAGGCTGGTTGTATATGTTTTAGCACTCTTCCAGGGCTAAAATTTAAATACTTTATGACATATAGTAAATTGTTAAAGGAAAATTATTTATTCTCATATTATTTCAGTTCTCTATATTGAATAGTAAGTACTGAAGTGACATACAAAGTATTTCTGACTTTCCTATACAAGATATAAAGTTGCACAAACAGAACCAAGTCAGCCAAATTAGAAGGAAAGCAGGAAACTAGGGGAAAATTACAGCAAATTTCTCTGATGTAGGCCTAATTTCCCAAATATATAAGGAAGTGAGCCCAATTAATGAAAATGAGAGACATTAACCTATTGATAAATGGTCAAAATATCAGAACAAGTTTTCAGAAGAAATCCAAGCTATCAATAGTTACATGAAAAGAATGCCTCTAAATCACTATGAACTAGAGCAGCGGGTCTCAACCCGTGGGTCAAGGCCCTTTAGAGGTCGAATGACCCCTTCACAGGGGTCACCTAAGACCATCCAAAAACACGTATTTCCGATGGTATTAGGAATGGAGACACCACTCCTTTGTCTGACGGGTCTGCCCACATTCAGATATGCCCACGTAGGAGTATTAAAGGGTTGTGGCATTTGGAAGGTTGAGAACCACTGAACTAGAGAAATGTGAATTAAAACTACTTTGAGATACCTTCTCCAAATATATGCTTTTCACTTTTCTTTAGTTTTCTTGCACATTTGTGTTTTGTTTTACGAACTGCGCTAATATGAAAATTTGTTCTACGTGATCTCACATGTATAATGAAGAGTATATTGTTTACTTTCTCAATGAGTAATGGGCAGGGGCAAGAGGTGGAAGAGAATTTGGAATTCAAAATTTTTAAATGGTGATAGTGAAAATGAAAATAAAATGTAATATTTAATGCAATAATTATTTAATATTTAATGTAATAAAATACAGTTAAAATATCCTAAATGTATCTAAGCATTATTTGACATATCTTTGGCTGTATTGTTGATATCATTAGAGTACTTTTTCATCATCTTTTATTTATACTAAAAGTATCATTTAAGGAATAGTGAATACTCAAATAATATCAACAAATTTGCATAAGTTGCTATCTTTAAATGAAGTAATAAAACACTTTATTAAGAGAATAGTATTATATTAAGTAATGTATAGTCTACTTGCTTATGTTTGGCTCCTTAATCTCTTCCAAAGCTCTCTATTGC
>CM053585.1:280328411-280355026 GCA_028646515.1 Pseudochirops corinnae
ACAAAGAGAGCTGCAACAAATATTTTTGTACATATGAGTCTTCCTTCCACTTCTGTGATGACTTTGGGATACAACCCCAGAAGTGGTATTACTGGGTCAAAGGATATGCAATTATTTATAGCCCTTTGGGCATAGTTCCAGATTGCTCTACAGAATGGCTATATCAGTTCACAGCTCCACCAATAATGCATTAGTGTTCCAATTTTTCCACATCCTCTCCAGCATTTGTATGACAACTCTTTTGGAAAAATTTGTGTAAAGCAACCAATCCCTGAGTATTTTTAAAGTATCTACTATGTGTGAAGCACTGTATGAAGTTCTGGACATACAAAAACAAAAGTAAAATACTATCTGCCATAAGGTACTTAAATTATAATGGGTGAGACAATGTGAGTATACATGTCTGTACAGAATATATACAAAATTAATTCAAGGTAGCCTTGGTAGAGAAGACATAAGCTGCTGAGAGGATCACAAAAGCCAACACATAAAAGCTTTATTTTGAATTACATCTTGAAGGAAACCATGGATTCTAAAAGGCAGAGAAGTTGAGAGGGACTACATTTTAGGCATGAAGTATAGCCAGTGCAAAGGCACAGAGACACAAGATGGAACATTGAGAAAGGAACTAAATCATTTCCAGTGCCTTTCTTAAGATGTAACTTTAGAGCTGTAAAATGGAACCCAATAACTTTGGGAAGAATTTGAATGCATTTTCCTTTAGAGATACATGATGGAAAGGAGCTTACTACCAGCACACTTCAGAGAAGGTACAAATGTTCCCTGTGTATCTCTTATCACCTATGAGAACTCTTTTAATTGGCTGCTGATGTGGAATCTCATCGATACATGTAAGATATGCTCTTCTCTTCTCCCTCCCAACCTTAAAGTGTGTGAATGATTGTATGATTTTTCCAGTGTCAGTTGTAGCCCCACAGCAGGAAACGCATCTTCCAACTAATTCTCCAGTGTTCAAAAGGGAGAAGAGCTTTAAGTGGAAGAGATGACAGCTTCAGTATATCCACATTTCCATTCCAGCAGCTGATTATAAATGTCCTTATGACTGACAGGAAGAAGTGAGAGGATTCAGAGTTCATCAGTTCTCTCTCTGGAGATGGACAGCATCTTTCATCATAGGTCTTCTGAGATCATTATCTTGATTAGTGTAGCTAAGTCTTTCACAGATGATCATCCATACAATATTGCTTTTATTGTGTACAATGTTCTCCTACTTCTGCTCACTTCACTTTGCATCAGCTCGTATAAGTCCTACCAGGCTTTTCTCACAACATACTCCTCATCATTTCTTATAGCACAATAATATTCTATAACAATTATATACCATAACTTCTTTAGACATTTCCCAAGTGATGGACATCCCCTCAATTTTCAATTTTTTTGCTACAAAAAAAGAGAGCTGCCATAAATATATTTGTACAAGTAGATTCTTTTCCCTCTTTTTTTGATCTCTTTGGGATACAGATACAGTAATGGTATTGCAGGGTTGAAGAGGATGCAATTATACAGCCATTTGCATATAGTTCCAAATTATTCTTCAGAAGTGTTGTACTAATTTGAAATTGCACCAACCAATAAATGTCCCATTTTTCCACATCGTCTGTAGCATTTGGCATTTTCCTTTTCCATCATGTTAGCCAATCTGACAGGTATGAAGTGGTATCTCAGTTGTTTGAATTTGAATTTCTCTAATCAATAGTTATTTAGAGTATTTTTCATGTGATCATCATTAATTTTGATTTCTCCTCCTGAAAATTTCATGTTCATACCCTTTGACCATTTATCAAATGGTGGATGGTTTTTCTTTTTATAAATTTAGCTCAGTTCCCTACATATTTGAGACATGAGGTCTTTATCAGAGAAACTTGCTGTATTTTTTTTTTCCAGTTTCTTCTTTTCCTTCTGATTTTGACTGCATTAGTTTTGTTTGAGACTGTTACTTTCAAGAAGATCTTCATAAAGTACAGGTCTGCTATGTCATCCTTCTTCTCAATAAAATCCAGTGGCTACCTATCACATCAAAGATCAAATATAAAATTCTCAATTTGCATACATAGTAGCCCTTTATATTTTGTTCCCCCAGAAAGACCTTTCTAGGTTGTTTTTTTTTCTTTCTCCTCTATCCCAATGTAATCCGTGATTGATTGACGCTTCCCTCCTTGAAGTTTGTCAACAAAGATACTACATCTTCCCACACCAGGTATTTTCACTGTATGCAATAAATACTGGTGAATTTCTCTCTTTTCATCTCTACCTCCTTTATTCATTGGCTTCCTTCAAGTGCTAGCTAAAATGTGAACCTATATGAAGTCTTTCCCAATATCTGTTAATTATAGTACTTTCCCTCTGTTGATTATTTTCAATTTGTCCTGTATTTAACTTGTTTGTAAATAGTTATTCACATTCCATCCCATCTCCCCACAGAAGTGAGCGCCTTGAGAGCAGGGATTCTTTTTTTACCTTTCTTTGTATCTCAAGTACTTAGTAGATATTTAAATGGATTGATTAACTAAAGAAGATATGGTCAGATTAACACTTTCTTATCAAGAAAGGAAATAAAAGACTTTTAGGCATTCTTACAGCACACAATAAAAAGGTTAGAAACTTACAAAAATACTTTCAGCAGATGTAGATGTCACTTTTTAAGCAGTAGTAGGCTGATAATAGGTACACATATTAGATTTGTGGAATACAACAAAAAATGGTTCACTTCCATATAAAACTTAAGGAAATGAAGCATATCCAATTATAAAATCAGAAGGCCTCTTACTTGTGAAAGATCATTCAGGTAACCACACCATAAAATGCTGACATAGGAACACCAAACAAATGTCTGAATCACATAGCTTTGTTTATTAGAAATGGTGATGGCGTTAGAATAACAATTCAATAAGAGCTATTGCCAACAGAAATCATTGACATTCTATATACTTAATTTCCATAAACTTAATGATGAATGAAAATTATTTATCAATAGAATAGAAAGTGCAAAATAAATGACCACAGTCTGCAAAAATATATCCCATACCAAATTCCTTTTAACCTGCTTGATACTTACAATTATACATTATCAGCTCACTAAATTTTATAAGCTTATACTCAACAAATTCTTAGATTATTAATTCAAAATTCAAAACATCATAAAAATGAAATTAACAAAAACTGTACTAGATCTAAATAATTTTCACAGATACAACTGTGTGCAATAATCCACTGATTCTTAGGCATTAAAAAAATTCTTAATAGATGAAGACATCTCAAATATTAATGATCTCCAAATTATGTAGAAAAAAAGTTTTCAAAATAGGTAGACCTAAAAGAACAGACAGATTAGAACCATATGGAGGAAAAATGAGGTGTACATGATCCTCAGTGTCAAATATGCTATTTAAATTGTACTGAAGATGCTTTCAACAAGCCTATAGAAGGTGAATTTATATCCCAATACATTTAATTAATTAAAAGAAACCTTTTCATAAACCTTTACAAAATTCCACATAAAAAATACAACTAAATATAAAAGAATAACAACAGGCTAGCAAATTGTCTCAAAAATTTCTACCTGGATACACACACACACACATACATACATACATACATACATACATACATACATATATATATATACACATACGTATATATGTATATATATATAATAAGAATTATGACATGTATCATGAACAATAATGATTTTTTTTTTAATTTCGGACTTTAAAGCACTTTTCTCACAGCAATCCTGTGAGATAACTCCTCTAGGTGTTTTAAAAATGAGGGGAATTGTGGCTTAGATGACTGATTTTATAACTAGTAAATGTCAGAGCCAGGATTTGAAAACAGAATTCCTTGAGTTCAAGTCTAGGACTTTTCACAATGAACCATGTTGCACTATTTCATGATCAGTTTGTCCTAGATATTACTTGCAAAGCAGTTTCTTAGATTTTCAATGGAGTAGAGGTCAAAATTTATTCTATTCATCAAGGGCAAATAAGGCAGAATGACTAGCAATCAGTTCAGTTTGGTTAAGACAATAAGATGTCTGGAGGAAATTAGCCTGAAATGGGCCTAGGAAGATGTATTTGTGCTGTAACACAGTGGGATTTAGGCTGAAGATGTGTGGGTGGGGTCAACTAAAAGGCTATTACACTAAACAAAGGGAAAGATGATGAGGATTTGAACTAGGGTATAAACAATAGGTTTATATAATGGGGGATAGTGATAGGAGATGTTACAAAGATAGAATAAATGAGTTTGGGAACAGATTATTTTTTGTTGTTGCTTGTCTTTTATTCTTAAATATGACCAATGGCATCATGAGAATAATGTCTTTACTTACATGTGAATTGGATTTAAATGAGTCAGGGCCACACAAAGATGAATACTGTTTCATAGCTCTAGGGAATCATATCATCATCAAGAGCAGTAGGAAAGTTGAAAGAAGAAATATTTTGAAGGTGAAGTGCTGAGGTTATTTTTGAACACACCAATAGGACATTTAAGTAGAGATGTCCCAATGACTGTTGGAAATTGGATATTTGTGCTTTGTGAAAAAGTTGGGACCAGACATAATATTTAACACTCATTTACAAAGCTATTATAATTGAAGCCATAAGTGCTATGGGATAGAGTAAGAGAAAGAATTCAGAAAATGTCCATATTTGGGGGTTAGTGATAGAAAGGGGCTAAAGAAGAAAGAACTAGTGAAAGAGACTAGGAAACAATAATCAGAAAGATGGGAAAAAATACTAAAATGAAGCAAGTTCATAAACATGAGCCCCAAGGTAGAAGAGAGTATCAATGAAGAGGTGGTCAGTATTTTAAAATGAAGCAAGAAAACATAGAGCAGCGGTCCTCAACCTGTGGGTTATGTGTAATTTGTAATAATGAAAATACATCCTGCATATCAGATAGATTCATAACAGTAGCAAATTACAGTTATGAAGTAGTAACGAAAATAATTTTATGGTTGGGAGTCACCACAACATAAGGAACCATATTAAAGGGTTGTAGCATTAGGAAGTTGAGAACCACTGACATAGAGGATAAAGATTGGAAAAGGTTATGTCACTGAAGAAATAAAAAGATTATTGATTACTTTGGAAAGAATATTTTCCATAGAGGGCAAAGATCAATTTGAGATAGAGAAGTAAATGTGTGTTAAGGAAGTAGAGATGCGTAAACTAAGATATTTAGACATTTGAGAGAAAAAAATAAAATTGGAAAAGGAAAAATTATCATGAAAACAACTCTACAGATAGATACGGATATTTGTATGCATATGTATGCATATGTGTATATGTACACACACACATCGTGATAACAGTTCTACTCTTGAAAACAAATAAGACAGAGACACCTACCCACAAAGGAATAGCCTGGTAGATTACTCAAGACTGATCAAATGAAACTTTTCAAATTTTGGACATGGATGCTTACTCTAAGACCAAAATTAAAGAAAGCCAAATGTCAGAATGCTATTTTAGCAACCTATCCTAAAAGTATCAAGGAACTCACAGTATTTTCTCACTAATTTATTATTATTATTATTATTATTATTATTATTATTATTATTATTACTACTACTACTACTACTACTACTACTACTACTACTACTACTACTACTAAAAATAAGGATCTCAAGTTAAGTGCATTCATGCTTTAAGAATAAACTTTTTTAACTGCCAGAATGACATTTTTAAGAGAAAGGTCTAAGGCTGCATTGTAACCAGGAATGTTTTTCTTTAAATAACCTGGAAAACATGAAAATCTTTTTAATACTTGCTACAGTATTGATCTGTCCTTTCTTTAAGGGGACTCCATTGGATTGTTCTGAAAAGCCTCATAGCTCTCCTATTCAGACATACATAGAATTCGCCTATCTTTAAATTGTTCTGTATAATAGTTTCCTTTGAAAATGTGTATGTGTATTTTGATTGATTGAAAACGACTGGTTTTGAACAAATGATTTCAGGAGATGTCAGTTCTCAGATATACTAAATGATTTCCCACCAAATTATACACCATATTAAACAGCATAAGTGGCATTAAAAATTAACAGCAATTCAGCTTTAAGCCCTGATTATATTGTCAATAAAGATCATAATTAGGAAAGTTAAAATAAATCTTACAATTCAAGAAACGATTTGATTGTTTTATGTCTGTCCAATAATATTGTATTTTTTATTTCTTTTATTTTACACAGACACACACAAACACAAACACACACACAAATTTTACTGATGGTACATCAATCAATACAAAGAGGATCAGGGAAGAAACAAGGAATTAATTTCTTTTTAAAAGTACTTTCTGTCTCTTTTTCTCCGTGTCTCTGTCACTGTGTCTGTCTCAGTTTCTCTCTCTGTCTCTCCGTCTCTGTCTCTCTGTCTCTGGCTCTCTCTCTGTCTCTGTCTCTTTGTCTCTCTGTCTCTCTGTCTCTCTGTCTCTCTCTGTCTCTCTCTATCTCTCTCTCCTTGTCTCTCTCTGTCTCTGTCTCTTTCTGTCTGTCTGTCTGTCTGTCTGTCTGTCTCTCTCTCTCTCCCTTTCCTGGTTCTAGCAGCTGAGATTCTAGTGTTTGGCTTTGAGTGAAAACAATAGTAAAGTGAAGGTACTACGACGATTCTCATTAAAACAAATTTACAAGTGTGGTAGTAAAGCTCCCTGTAATAGAAAAGATTATGATTGTTTTGCAAAACCATTTCATTGGTAGGTTTAATTGTTCTATTTTGATTGCTTGAAACTTGAAAAATAAAGCTCCATTATTTTTCTTGTCTCTCCTTTATATATACAAAGCAAATCGTGTGTGTTTTTTTTCCATTACTATGAAAAATAAAATTAGCACAGATTGGCCTTGAATAGAAAATTCAAGATATTTAGGCAATAAAGTAAGAAATGATATCACACAACAAATTAAAAGCACCTATTATGAAAGGCCCAAGTAACCAGGCTCCTCTGCTTTTATCATTTAAATATATTATAAGAAGAAAGAACTAAATGTTTCTGTCTTCACATTTCTACTTAAACAGGCTAATAGCTCTTGATTTACCCTATACCTAGCCAGAAGAAAAGTGAATATTCTATAAGAAGTCACAGGAGTGATAATCACTGAAATTTCTCTGAAGAAGAGAAAACATATTGACATGTTATTATGTTCTCCCCTGTGGTCAGTCTATAATAAAATTTGTTTTTTCTGCTGTTGTCAGTATATCATTTAGTGTGAATAAATTCATCCTATTTTAGGAAAGGTAACTCTTAGTATTGATCAGTTGTAACAGCAAGAATCTATTGATGAAAAGAAGAGCTTGTAAACTACATAAGGCTATCACTGGTTGCAAAAATAATTTTGTAAGAACTAACATGCATATATTTTATGGTAGCAAAGTTAAAATGCATTTCTTCATTCTGAAATTTGAAAAGAAACCTGACAGTAGTCAGGAGAGGCATCTGGTTGGCAGAATGGACAGAACACTGGACTGGGAGTATCTGGAAGGCCTAATTTCCAATTCTGAAACATTTATTTACTAGCTATTTGAACCTGGGCAAATTGTTTTATTTTTCTTATCCTCATTTTTCTTATCTGTAAAACATGGATAATTTTAGCACTTACTTCACACAGTTGTGAGGATGAAAGGAGAAAGCACATTTAAACCACTTTGCAAATCTTAAAGCACCATATAAATGAGGAAGAAGAAAAAGAAGAAGAAGAAGAAGAAGAAGAAGAGTAAGAGGAAGAAGAAGAGTAAGAAGAGTAAGAAGAAGAACAAGGAGAATAAAAACAAGAAGAACAAGAAAGCAGAAAAACATGATAATGATGATGATGATGATGATGACAATGATGACCTGGCTCTAACAATTAACTGTTTGACCAGGGAAAATAATTTCAACAAATTGAAACCTGAGTTTCTTCCTCTGTAAGATGACATCAACAATATATTTATACATACTTGCATGCGCACACATGCATATATGCATGTATGCATGCGTACATACACATATAATCTATACTGCTTTTTGTAATAAAATCATTGTTTCGGCCTTAGCATTCATTCTTCTCCAGACTGTACTCTGGACTTCTTTCACATGCCTCAGCTGTTCATCTTGGACACTCAGAGCAGCCTAGGTAATCACATATTGGAATATATTAAGCCCCTTCTGTCTCTATAATTGCATTATTTTCCCCAGAACCCCTATTTAAGTAAGACATCTGTGTCAACTACACTATGTACTTCTTATACTAAGCCCCATTTCTAGGTACTTGGTCAAAACCTTCACCCTCATTGTTTGATTTTCCTTTTTTGATGTTGTCTTTACTCATCAGAATGTAAACTGCTAAGGGGAGGCTCTGTGTTGGGCATAAAGTAAGTGCTTAATAATTGGTTTTTGACTAACAAAAAACTCAATGACTAAGCAATTATGACTTTTTAAGATAGTAAAATGATATATTAAATGTAAAAGAGTAAATGTAAGATAGAAAAAGGATATTAAAAAAAATGAAACAGGAGATGAGAAAATTTTCCAGGTCCCTGACTATAGTTATTGTGACTACATCAATCATCTGAAGCTAAAATAATGTATCAGGCACTATGTTAAATCTGGATTTTTAAGGCCAAAAACGAAATAATCACTAGAATCAATTACATGGTAAAGTAGCTAGAGCTCAAGATCAGGAGTCAGGAAGACTCAATTGTGACCCTGGGTAAGTCTCTTAACTTTTGTCTGCCTCAATTCCCTCCTCTATTAAGTGGAGATAAAACTCATACCTGACAGGGTTGTTGTGAGGAGAAAATGAGATAATATTTGAAAAGTGATTTGCACACCTTAAAGCATTATACAAATGCTTATCATCATTGTCATTATTCTATTTTAGCATCTATATGGCACTTCATGGTTTTCAAAACATTTTATATGTGTTATCTCATTTCATCCTCACAATAAACCTGTGAAGTGGGTGCTATAATTATCTCCATTTCACAGATGAGGAAACAGAGGCTAATTTAGGTTAAGTGACTTGCTCTGGGTGAATAGCTAGTAAATATCTGATTTAGGATTCAAATTCAGGTCTTCCTGACTCTAAATTCAGTGCACATAAGATAGTATCAGGAGGGATACTAGCAGCTCAGGAAATCAGGGAATGCTTCATGCAGAAAAATGGCCATCAAGCAGAATCTTACAAATAACCCAGGATTCCAAGATGCAAAGGTGATGAAAGAGTCATACAAATAGAGTAAAAGAACTAAGGTGAGAGATGGAGAAGCATCATGTGCACAGAAGAGCAAGTGGGCCGGGCAGGTTGAGCCATAATATATGTGAGTAGGGAGCAAAGTTTAAGACCACTCAAAAGGTAAAAAGTAGTAAGGCTGTAAAACTCTTATGTGTCAGAGGATTTTTTTACTTAATCCTGTAGTTAATGAGAACCAGTGTAGTAGTTTACAGTGTAGTAGTTGTTTATATATAGACAGAGATAGATAGATAGATATATAGATAGATAGGTAGATAGATGATAGATAGATAGATAGATAGATAGATAGATAGATAGATAGATAGATATAATCATAAATACACAGTGGCAGAAATATGTCACACTGGCCTCCTTGTTGGCCCTTTGCCCTACACACACCATTTCTCAGATCTGTTCCTTTTTACTAGCTCTGAAGCATTTATTATGCATTCATTATATAGCAGACTCTGTGCTGGTTTGAGAAAGGAAAACACAATAATGAAACAATATATCCCTTAATTAGTTTGCCTTGTATGGGGGAGACAACCTGTAAAAATACACGAAATACATGCAAATTAAAATTAAGGCAATTTGCTGGGAGAGGTTCTACTATCTGGGGTGGTTGCAGGGGTAGATGGCAAGTTAAATAAGCTTTGGCCAATAATTTTTATTTTCTATAACCACATTTTTCTACTTCTACTTCATGAGTATTTACCTTTAATGCTCTCTAGAAAGTTTCTGCTATTTATCTCCTAGGTAGGTCTTATTCCAATCAATTATCCATCTTATAATGCATAAACCGATTTAAAATTCATTATTGTGAAGTCACTGATGACATAATACATAATGCTCTGACTATTTAATGGATATGACTGTGGATATTTAAATGGACCAGAGGAGCTTTGTGAGTAAAACACCATTTGAAAATTTTGTCTAAACCAAAAACTCAATCTTCAAATGTGAAGTAACTATGAATAAATGTCAAAAGCCCCAACTACTTAATTGAATTTCTGCTGATTTCCTTGATAAATATGCACTTTTTGGGATGTTTTCAAGAGGGCTGATGTCTTTTAGATATTATTTTCCTGAATGAAAATGATAATTTCTATCTCCATTTTTATCCATTTTCTTATTTGTTTTCATCTATTTTACTTTACATGTAGTAGATTCTTTAAAATTTATGAAAAAATATATAAAATAATGTGTTTACTATTTCATCAATTTTGAAATCGTACTTTGTCCGTGGGGTACCAATGTGACATAATGCAAAGAGAACTGGCTTTGAAGAAAGGAGTACCTGGGTTCAAGTCTTGACAATGACACATTAGTTATGAATTTTTGGATAAGTCACTTATCCTCTTCAGGAAAGTTTTCTAAATCACTAAGTTGCCCAGAAGGTTCTGACCTCCAATGGGAGAGGCTGTTTCTTTACCATGGAATTCCCTGTTCCAAGTGTTATCACTATTTTATTTTTGTTCCTTTTAGTAGCAATGCAACCATAAATCTTACTTAAAGGCAAACTAACTAAAATGCAATTTTAGCTTTACATATTTAAATTAGAATGATCTAGATGTGGTCCTCACTCATGCCAGTACATTGATATTTCATATTTGATATTGGGATGAAATAGGTTACTCAGAGGTAATTCAACATTTTAAAAAAATTATGTTTCTTTAGCAATGAAAAAAGAAAGGATATCTATCAAAGATGTAATAGTACTTAGCTTAAGAAACAGGTTTGGTTAGCAGGGGAAGAAGTGGTGACTTCCAGAGCCATGGGACCACACTAAATCAGAAGGGCCCCAACTCTACATGATTGATCTTTTTATGTTTTTACATGACCAAGAAGCCATGCCAGTGCAGTCACAGGTAGCCTAATCCTTGATGGAAGAGGGGTGAGCATGGTGAAGAATAGGCGAGGTAAGGGAGAATGCTTGGTCTCACTATAATTTGTTTTTGTTTTCTTTAGTATTTTCCCTTAGTTACATATAAATACAATTTTACCATTACTTTTCAAAACTCTGAGTTCCAAATTCTCTCCCTTCCTCCCTCCTCACCCCCCCCCAAATTGAAAAGTCAAGTGATTTGATATAGTTTATATATGTGTAGTCATGCATAACACTTCCATAATAGTCATGTTGTGAAGGAAATCAGAGAGAGAGAGAGAGAGAGAGAGAGAGAGAGAGAGAGAGAGAGAGAGAGAGAGAGAAACCAACTTTAATAGAAATAAAGAAAGCAAAAGTCAGTAGGCATCCATCTGTAGATAGCATCAGTAATTACTCCAGAGATGGACAGCATTTTTCATCACAAGTCCTTCAGAGTTGTCTTGAGTCATTTTATTACTGAGAATAGCAAAGTTATTCACAGCTGATAATCCTACAATATTGCTGTAACTTTGTACACAGTACATTTAACTTTGTATCAGCTCATAAAAGTCTTGCCAGGTTTCTCTGAGAACATACTGTTCATCATTTCCTATAGCACAACAGTATTCCATCATAATCAAAAAATATAATCTTTTCAGCCCCAGTTGATGGGCATTCTCTAAATTTCTAATTCTTTGCTCCCAGAAAGGAGATGCTATCAGTATTTTTGTAAGTATAGGTCCTTTTACTTCTTTTTTAGTCTCTTTTGGGATACAGACCTAGTCCTAGTATTGATAGTTCAAAGGGTTTTATAGCTCTTTGCTCATAGTTCCATACTGTTTTACAGAATGTTTGAATCAGTTCCCAACTCCACCAACAGTGCATGAATGTCTCATTCTCCCCACATCCACTCCAACATTTGCCAGTTCCCTTTGCTGTCCTGTTAACCAATCTCAAAAGTATGAGGCAGCACCTCAGAATTGTTTTAATTTTAATTTCGCTAATCAATAGTGAGAGTATTTTTTTTTCCAAATGGCTATGGATAGCTTTGATTACTTCATCTGAAAACTGAACATATCTTTTGATAGTTTGTGAATTAGGGAATGGTTCCTATGTTTATATATTTGACTTAGTTCTTTATATGTTTGAAAAATGATGCCTTTAGCAAAGAAACTTGCTTAAATTTTTTTTTCACAATTACCATTGCTAACTGTATTTCCCTCCATCCTGCCCCCTCCATTTATTCTATTCTCTCTCCTTTCACCCTCTTCCTCCTCAAAAGTGTTTTGCTTCCTCCTACCTCCTCATTGAATCTTCCCTCCCTTTTTTCAACTCCCTCTCCTTCTCATATGCTCTCCCCTCCCCTAATTTCCTGTAGGGTAAGATGGATTTCTATACCTATTTCTGTCTGTATTTTATGCCCTGTTTAGACCACTTCCAATGGGAGTAAAGTCCATTCACTTCCCCTCACATCGCCCCCTCTTCTCCTCCATTGTAAAAAGTTTTTTTCTCACCTCTTTTATTGAGATAATTTGCCCCATTCTACCTCTCCTTTTCTTTCTCCTAGTACATTCCTATCTCCTCTCTCACCCTTTAATTTTATTTTTAGATATCATCCCTTCATATTCAATTCACACTGTGACCTCTGTCCAAATATTCTAACTACCCTAACAATGAGAAAGGTCTGATGGATTATAAATATCATCTTCCCATGGATGGATGGAAACAGTTTAACTTTAGTTAGTAAGTCCCTTTTGATTTCACTTTCCTGATTACCTTTTTATGCTTCTCTTGAATCTTATTTGAAGGTCAGATTTTCTATTCTTTTCCAGTGTTTCATCAAGAATGTTTGTAATTCCTCTGTCTCATTGAATATACATTTTCCCTGTCCTGGATTGAACTCAGTTTTGCTGAGTAAGTGATTCTTAGTTGTAGTCATAATTCATTTGCCTGCCAGACTATCGTAGTCCAAGCTCTCTGCCCTTTTAATGTAGAAGCTATTAAATCTTGTGTTATCATAATTATGACTCCATGATACTTGAATTTTTTTTTCTCTTTTTTTTTCTTGCTGCTTATAACATCTTCTCCTTGACCTGGGAACTCAGGGATTTGGCTATAATATTGCTGGGACTTTTTATTTTAGGATCTTTTCCAGAGGGTTTTAGGTAGATCGTTTTAGGTAGATCCTTTCAATTTCTATTTCACCCTCTGTTTCTAGAACATTAGGGTCATTTTCCTTGACCATTTCTTGAAAGATGATGTCTAGGCTTTTTTTTTTTTATCATAGCTCTCAGGTAGTGCAATAATTTTAAAATTATATTTTCTGGATCAATTTTCCAAAATCCGTTGTTTTTCCAATGAGATATTTCACAGTCTTCTATTTTTTTTCATTATTTTGGTTTTGGTTTATCGTTTCTTTACTTTTCATAAAGTCATTAGCTTTCATTTGCTCCACTCTTATTTTGAAGGTATTACTTTCTTTAGTGAGCTTGTGGACCTGCTTTTCACTTCAGTCAATTCTACTTTTTTAAGGCATTCTTCTCCTCATGGTGTTTTTGGATCACTTTTAAAATTTGGCCTACTTTGTTTTTTAAGCTGTTGTTTTCTTCAGTGTGTGTGTGTGTGTGTGTGTGTGTGTGTGTGTGTGTTTCCTTTACCAAGCTGTTGACTTATTTTTAATTATTTTCTTGAATCACTTTCATTTGTCTTCCCATTTTTTTCCTTCTACCTCTCTTACTCAATTTTCAATACCCTTTTTGAACTCTTCCATGGCCTGGGAAACATTTATATTTTTTTTTTAGAGGTTTTGGATGTAGGGAATCTATTATCTTCTGAGTGTGTCTTTTGATCTTCCTTGTCACCATAGTATTGTTCTATAATCAGAGTTTGTTTTGTTCCCCCATTGTGTAATGCCAGCATGAGCAGCTTCCCAAAAGAATTCTATTGGGAACTGCTTTTAAGGTTCTGATTACATAGCATAGTGAATACTCTATTCAAGAACAAATCAAAGGAGAACATTCACAACAAATCAAGATACAGTATTCACAACATTATATCTTATGACAGAGCATCACAATATAGTGTTCACAGCAGCTTATTATTAAAATGGCGACATATGGGGCAGAGCCAAGATGGTGGCTTAAGAGCAGCAATGTATCGCAGCTCTCACATAGCCACCCCAAAATACCCATAAAATATGACTCTAAACTAATCCTAGAACTCCAAAACGCACACAAATATACTTTCCACTAAAGTCAGCTCGGCCAAGAGGAACCATATCAGCACTGTGAACCAAAACCAGCCTGGCCTGCTGCGCCCTGGGGGCGGCTGGATGAGAAGAGCCAAGCCCCAGCTGGAGCGTCGAGTGAGTGGATTGGCGGCAGCTGAGGCAGAGTCCAGAACTATGTCAGTAGGGCTTGCAAGGTCGTGGGAGAAAAGCAATCCAGCTAATATGCCTCCAGAGCTGAGAAGCAGAAAGCGGAGGTTCTGTACCCGCCTCCACATTGTGGTTTGAGCTCTCAGCCTGCAGACTGCAGGGGGACCAAGCAATTGTTCAGAGACCATGTGCTCTCACATTGAGCAGCCTGGATCCGGATCACGGTCTTGGGCTTTGGGCTTGTTGTTGTTTTGCCTTCAGTGAGCTGGAAGTAGGGGAGGGACCCAGCAACTTCGTGAGAGCTCTGGCTGCTGGGAGGATCCCAGCAATTTGGGACAGAGCTTTCCCCTCTGGAAGCAGAGCTCCAGAGATTTAAAAAAAAAATCACAGACTGACCAACCATGAATAAGAATAAACATAAGAAGCAAAGTAAGAACAGCAACCAAACCCTAGATTCCTTCTTTGGGGAAAAGAAGGACCAAGGCAGAGAGAGGGAGGAGGACAGCGCAGCAGAGCTCCCCGACCAGGGGTTTCCAATAAACATGAAGATTGCCTTAAAGCTAGAGATCAGCTGAAGAAGGATTTTGAAAACCAAATGAGAAAAGTGGAAGAAAAATTGGGAAGAGAAATAAGAATGTTGCAAGAATATCATGAAAAGAGAGTCAGCAATCTGACTGAAGAAATTAACACCCTAAAAGAGCCACATAGTTTTCACCAAAGTGCTCACAGTACTTAGAACAAAGAATAAAAGAAGAATCATCTGGTATCCCTAGGAGGTTTGCCTCCTTACTTAGTCATCCAATCATCTCAGAATACAAGTCAGTCTTCCACTCATGGGGCAACTCAATCAGTCACTTGTCTAGCAATCACTTACTAAGCCTTGCTAATCACTAAATATAATCTTTAGAAAATACACAAACCCTCCACCAGTTAACTCAATCAGTCACTTATTCAGATTCATAATTACTAAGTATCATTAATCCCTAAGTACAATCATTAGAAAATACACAAACCCTCCACTGCTAGGTCTCTAGTAAACTTCAATTTCATCACAGCATTCAATACCCAAGGAAAGATCTTTCTTTCATCTTGACTCAGGGTGGTCTCTCAGATTCCCTGGATCCCCTTTCATAGTCCCAGTTCCTACCTGAATCTAACAAGCAGTCACCCGGATTCAGAGGCAGACAGCTCCCAGGTCCTTGTCCCGTCCTCCAGGCAGTTCCTGCTACACACTGAAGTTCACAGGGTATAGTACATCTCAAAACCTTCACAAATTCTGTTCTCAGGAATTCAAGGATCAACCAAACCACAAACAAATAAAGTTTTAGCATCTTGGTCATGCTTCCTCAGTCCTCTGGCAGTTTGACTGGCCCTAGGATCCAGAAGAAATCTCAGCCTTCCAGGCAGCAGCAGCAACACTGGCCATCCAGGCAGCAGCCCCTTGGCCTTCCAGGTGGCAGCAACAACTTTGGCCTTCACCAGATCTCTGAGCAGAACAGCTTCTTCCACCAGGATCTTGTCAGGAGAAAATTTGGACTGTCTTTCTCTGGGGTTTTTCTTATATACACACATAACATTGGCTTCCTGTCTCAGCCACCCTTCCTGTTATGTCAGCAATAGGAGACAAGAGTTCTGTTTCTTTCACAGAAGTTTGATTAGTTACTAAGGGCTAAGTACCTTCTTACTTGACATAAAAGAAAGGGGTCTTCAAATTTAAATTAATTACCACTACATTCTACCCCTCCAGGATCCTTAGCTTTACAATTTCAATCTAAATGGCCATGGATCCTGGATCCTGGAACAAATAGAGGCACTATACTTGTAATCCTGCTTACTATGCCATAATGTAATGCCATGCATGAGCAGCTTCCCAAAAGAATGCTACTGTGAACAGATTTTAGGATTCTGATTACACAGTATACTGAACATTCTATTTATTCAAGAACAAATCACAGGAAAACATTCACAACAAAGAATAATATAATATTCACAACATTACATATAATCACAGAAAATCACAATATAGTGTTCATAACAGTTTATCATTAAAATGGCTACATAGTTTTCACCAAAGTACTCACGGTATTTAGAACAATGAACAATCATCTGGCATCCCTAAAGAGGTTTGCCTCCTTACTTAGTCATTCAATCACCTCAGAATACAAGTCAGTCTTCCACTCATATGTTGTCTCATTTTCCCAGCCCATAACTTGATTGTTTAACATTTTGTTAAGGTAGGGCTCTACTTCCAAGATGGAGGATTAACTGTCCAAAGCTTCAGAGGTTGTGTGCAGTTGTTTTCAGAGATATTTATCAGGGTCTGTAAGATTTCAGTTCTTCCAATGTATCATGACCTCAGGAGATCTCTACTACTCTTCTGGCCTATTCTCTGGTTTGTGAGTGACCACAAGCACTCTTTTCTGCTTTTCCCTCTCCCCCCACTTTGTCCATAAACTCTGCTGGGACTGACACCCAGACTCTGACCTGTATACAAGTACGAACAAAGCAACAGAGTCCTACCCCAGTGCAAGTAAAAAGACATCTGCAATCTTCTTCTGACCAGTTATTTTACCCCATTATTTTCTGTGGGCTGAAAGCCCCTGAAGCAGCCACTGCTGCTGCTGCCATTGCTGATTCAGTCACTCGCAAGGCCCTCTCCTATGTTGCTGTGGCTGTGGCAGTGCTGGCATGACCTTAAATGGAATGCCCTCCACTCTCACCCTGATGTGACAGACCTTCCCTGCTCACCTTGTAAGTTGTTTTTGCTTTCTGTGGGTTGAAAGGTTTGGAAATCACCATTGTTGTCAGTGATTTAATTGCCCTGAGGTCTGGTCTGGGTTTGCTGGGTCCTGTACTGGATTGTGTTCCACTGAGTGTTTTTATGAATTTCATGAGTTCTGCTATTTTAGAATTTGTTTAGAATCACTTTTAAAGGTATTTGGAGGTGTTTGAGGGAGAGCTCAGGTGAGTCCCTCCCTTTACTCCACCATCTTGGCTTCCCCTCCTCTCTTATTCATAATTTCGACAGGAATTTAATTGCTTGTTATATGCCAGGCACTGTGGTAGTACTGGGAAGAGAAGGGAAAGGAAAAGAGGAAAAAGGGGAAAGGAAAGGGAAGGGAAGAGTAGAGAAGGAAAGGGGAAAAAGAGAAAGGAGGAAAGGGAAACAGCAAGGCAAGGAAAGGTAAAAGTCAGCTAATATATTCAATGATTTCATATTCTATTATAGGGTAACCACAGGTACAAATGTTTGTGTGCATGTATATTTAAAGAGATAGCATATGTAAAGTGTTTTGAAAACCTTAAAGTATTACATAAATGTAGGGTAATATAGATGTATATATACATGCATGCATGTATGTATGCATGTAGATATGTAAATAACAAGTGATTTCCTGGTAGACATTAGAACTTGTGATGATGGTCAGGATAGACCTCATATCAGAAATCAAACTTGAAGGGAACTTTAAAGGAAGCTAAAGATTCTGTTACGTGTGGGGTGGCTAGGTGGCACAGTAAATAAGAGCACCAGGCCTGGAGTCAGGAGGACCTGAGTTCAAATCCAGCCTCAGACACTTAACACTGACTAGCTGTGTGACCTTGAACAAGTCACTTAACCCAAATTGCCCTGACTTCCACCCTCCAAAAAAGAGAAAAAATATTCTGTTATGTGAAGATGAGGAAAGTATAGGTGATAGACTATGAAAAGACATGGAGATGGGGAATAGAAAACCACATATAAGGAACCAAAAATAAGGGAGTATGGGTCAAAATAGAGTCCATGACAGAAGAGTAATTTAAAAATCTGCAGTGTATTTGGAAAAGTAAATTGAAAAATATGAAGAGATTTAAAAGGCAAACAAAAGACTATGTTTTAATCCTATAAGCAACAGGAAGTTAATACAAATGATAGCTAATAATTACATAGCCCTTACTCTGTTTGAGGCACTATGCTAAATACTTTGCAATTATTATCTCATTTGATCCTCACAACTACAACCCTGGAAGGTAAATCCAATGATTATTGCTATTTTATAGATGAGAAAACTGAAGTAAAGAGAGGTTAAGTGACCTGCCTAGGGTCATACAGCTAGCAAGTATCAGAGGCCAGATTTTTTTTTAAGTTAATTTACTCTAGTTTTCAACATTGACTTCAATAAGTTTTAAACTTTTTCCTCTTCCGTACCCTCCTCCCACCTGAAGATGGCATGCAACCTGATATAAGCTTTCTATATAAATATTTATGAAACATATTTTCATGCCATCTTTCCCTTGCATTGCTGAGAAGGGCTAAGTTTATCAAAGTCAGCCCTAGCACACTGTGTATAGTGTTCTCCTGGTTCAGAGGCCAGAATTTGAATCCAGGTCTTCCTGAGTCCAGGTCCAATGCTTTGTCCACTGTGTCACCCAGCTGGAAGATGCTAGGGCTTCTATAATAGATAGTTATCTTAAAACTACAGAATTGTCTTTGAGGAACTTCAATTTGGCAGCCATGTGGAGGATGAATTTGTGGGAGGAGAGACTAGAAGGAGAAACATTAATTAAGATGCTACTGTAATAAGATGGGTGATAGAAGGCTTTGAAATTAGGTATTGGTTACATGAGTAAAAAGAAGGGGAGAAGAGTGAATGTTGAGGTGGAATAGATACAACATAACAACTGATGGATATAAGTGGTGAGGGAGAGGGAAGAGTTAAAGATGACTATGTAAGAGAGAATGAGGTAACTGAAACATGGACATGCCTGAAAGGAAAGCAGAAAATTTAGGAAAATTGAACACTTTAGGGGAATGGGGCACAGTTGAAAATGGGTTCAGGAGCTGATAAAGATGGCCTCTTCCATATCCAGTTGTATTGTCCACTAGGCCCATTAGTGATCTGTGACTGGAATTCTGAAGAAAGATTAGGTTTAAATATATAGATCTGAGAACTGTCTTCCTACAGATGAAATTTTAACAATCAATAAATTTTAATAAAAATTTCCCTAGGTATCTAACATACAATATTATAATCAATTCAGTGTCAAACTAACATGTAGTGATTTTTGTGTGTCTTTATTATTTTCTTTTTACTGTTAAAATACTTGAATAAAATTTGAACAATATAAGACTCATGTGAAAGGAAGAGAAGGAATTATATAACATAGCCAAAGATCAAAGACCTCTTGAAGATATGCTTTGTAAAGTATGACAAGTGACTGAATCAAAGAACACCAGAAAAGAATTACAAGCTAGAAAACATCTGTTCTGTCCATTGTTCTTGTGAAGATCATTGGTAAAAAGATAGGTCAATTAGTTTCATCTGTCAGCACTCACTTCACTGTGCTTAGATCACTTACTTTGCCAGAATCTACATTCAAATAATTTACAGATAAAGAAGGACATTTCACTGAGCTGTAGAAACTCCCAGTTTTAGGTGACCAACCAAATTCTTGGAACAAAATAGAGAAACGTTTTTCTGTATAATAAGACAGAAATCAAACATAGCAGAATTGATATGGCAGAATAAATATGATATTGAAATGGATTGTAATTTGAAATGAAACAAGAGAGCCAGTCTCCATAGTTTTATTTATATAAACCAAGACAATACCAAATAACTTTACACTTTAATTTTAAAAGCATCTTCAGTTGTAATATGGTGCTGAAGACATTCTTAGCAATAATTCATAAGGGAAACTACAGTTTACCTTTTCTGACAGAAATCTGAATAGTCTATCAAATTTCCAAATACTTACTGTGCCTGTATTATTTATCTGGTAAAACCTGAGAAAATATGCTGTCCATTGTAATATGGCTATAGATGGGTTGGTAGAGGAATTACCAAGTGACACATAAAATTGCTTTTGTACCTATGATTAAGAAGATAACACAGAAAAACAATTCTAAGAGATTTTAAAAGAAAACGTGGAAGGAAGTATTAAATGTTTATACAGACCTCTGGAAGCCAAGATGTTATAAGAAGTAAATCACTCTCATCCTTCCCTATTGACCCCTGAAAATCCAGAAAATAACATCACAGGAAAAACCCTGCAACAACTGAGCCAACAGAGATA
This sequence comes from Pseudochirops corinnae, assembly GCA_028646515.1. Classification (NCBI taxonomy): domain Eukaryota; kingdom Metazoa; phylum Chordata; class Mammalia; order Diprotodontia; family Pseudocheiridae; genus Pseudochirops; species Pseudochirops corinnae. The sequence goes on from CM053585.1 coordinate 280,348,938, forward strand.
TGGGATGCAGTAGTACTGTAGCCCAGGAAGCTCAGGAAATTAACAGTAAAGACCCTTCTTGCTCTGGGGAAGGAGGAACAGCATAGTACTAGAAACATCCTAGCAAGGCAGCAGCAAGCCCCACTTCAGCAAACCAGGAGGAAATACTGAGCCCCACTTTGGTGGAGCAGGCAAGCACCAACACCAGAAACCTGCACACAAGTGTCTCAGCACAGGCAGGGGAACCGGCAGATACCAGCTCAGAAAACTATCATGTATACTAGGGTTCTCCAGCAGTCAAATCTCTCAGCTCTTTAGCACACTCCAGGAAACACAACTCCAAGAGGCACAGTTCCAGGGAGCACACAGAAGTCCTCCAGCAGCCACGCAATAGAGTCTAGGTGAGCAGGAGCCAATGCAAAGCCCCGGTGATCAGGCATTGCCCAAGGGCAGGACTCCCCACTCCCACCTGAGAGCTCCAGCATTGCTGACCCCAGTTTAGCACCAGATAAGCTGCCAGACCTCTATAATTTCCAGCTGCCAGCACCTGTGGCCCTAGAACACAAAGCCAGTGACTAGGTACCAAGAACCCAGCAAAAGGAGCTTGGGTCAGTGTTCCTTACACTCCAGTGGGAAAGTTCAACTCTAAAAGCCAGGAATTAGGCACACAGCATGAGCAAAAGGCAGAAATAGACAATGATCAAAGATTCTTATTATGGGGACAAGGAAGATCAAGGCACAAATTCAGAATACCACATCTGAAACATCAAAAGAGAATATGATCTTGTCCCAAGACCAAAAAGCCTTCTTGGAAGAGGTCAAGAAAGATTTTAACAGTCAAATAACAGAGGTAGAAAAAAATGGGATTAGAAAATAGCAATATGCAAGAGAGAATAGCTTGGAAAGGGAAGGACAAAAATGACTCTAAAAACAAGTCCTTAAAAAGTATAATTGGCCAAATAGAAAAGGAGGCACAAAAAACCCTTAATGCAAGAGCCTTCCAGATCTCTCAGCAGAACAGCTTCTTCCACTAGGAGTAAAAATTCTTCATTCTGACTGTCTCTTCTCCAGGCTCTTCTTAAATACACTCACACACATTGACTTCCTGTCTCAGCCAACCTCTTCCTGTTATGTCAGCAATAGAAGTCAGATTTCATACCTTCTGTTTATTTCACAGAGGTACTTACCCCTTACTAAGGGCTAAGTAGCTGCTAAATTAATTACCATTACACCTTGCATCTTCCACATTAAAATATCAGAGGGCATGGAATATGATATTCCATAAGGCAAAAGACTTGAATTACAACCAAGGATCAACTACCCAGCAAAACTGAGCATAATCTTTCAGGGGAAGAGATGGGCATTCAATGAAATATTGGTTTCCAAATCCTTGTGATGAAAAACAAAACAGAGCTCAATTGAAAATTTGATCTTCCAATATAAGACTCAAGAGAGACATAAAAAGATAAACAAGAAAGAAAAAAAAACAGGACAAATCAAAAACCATGTTATTAATAAGGGCAAACTGCTTACATCCCTACAAGGGAACAGTTTATTTGTAACTTGAGAACTGTCTTGATATTATGCCATTTAAAAGGGGGCATATATTTCAGAGGGCATGGATATAGGTTGAAGTTTATGTGATGATGAAAAATCTAATTAGGTGTGTAAAGAGATTGTATTGGGAGACAAGAAAAGGAAGAGGCAGAGAAGGGTAAATTGCATCACATGAAAAGGCACAGAAAAGGGAAAGAAGGGAGTGAGATGAGCATTGTTTGAACCTTACTCCGGTCAGATTTGACTTAAAGAGGAAATAACATAATCAGTTAAGTTTAGAAAGATAACTTACCCTATAGGAAGCAGGAAGGGAAAGGGGAAAGAAAAGGAAGGGTGTGAATAGAAAGGATGGAAGAAGTGGCAAGGGGAAAGGGGAAAACAAGGGGGAGGGGCTGATAGAAGGGAGGGCTGACTGAAATAGGCAGTGGTGGAAAGCAAAGCTCTCATGAGGAAGGAAAGGAAGAAAGGAGATAGAAAAGCAGAAATGGAAAAAAATAGAATGGAAAGAAAGACACAGATAGCAATGATAACTGTGAATGTGAATGGGAAGAAGTCTTTCATAAAACAGAAGCAGATAGAATAGATTAAGAACCATAATCCTACAATATTCTGTTTACCAACAAAACCCAAACAAACAAAAAGAAAAGAACATTTGAAGCAGAGGGGCACACACAGAATAAAGGTAATAGCCTAGAGCATAATATAATATTTTTCAGTTGAAGTTTAAAAGAAAAAAATCAGGTGTAGCAATCCTGATCTCAAACAAAGCAAAAGCAAAAATAGACCTAATTAAAAGAGATAAGGAAGGAAACTAAAGTCTGCTAAAAGGTACCATAAACAATGAGGTAATATCAATATTACACATATATGCACAAAGTGATAAAGTGTCCAAATACTTAGAGGAAAAGTTAATGGAGTTGCAATAAAAAAATTACATGCAATAAAGGGCCATGAAAATGTGGACTAAAATTAATTAGAAATTAAATAAGCTAACACTAAAAGAATGAATGTCATATAACAAGTCATAGAAATAATCAACAACTTTATCCAAGAGAATGACAATAATGAGACAACATACCAAAACTTATGGGATGCAGCAAAAGTGGGAAGTTTTTTTTTAATCAGCCAATACTCACATGAATAAAATAGAGAAAGAAGAGATAAATTGGCCATGTAACGAAAAAAGCCAGAAAAAGGACAAATAAAAAATCCCAATATCAAATTAGACATTCTGAAAATGAAAGGAGAAATTAATAAAACTAATAAATTAATAAATAAAATTAAAATTAAGAAAATACTGAATTAATAAATAAAACTAAGAATTGGTTTTATGGGAAAAAATAAAATAGATAAACTTTTGGTTAATTTGATTTAAACAAAAGAAAGAAGAAAACCATATTACCAGCATCAAAAATGAAAAGGGTTAATTCACCACCAATGAAAAGGAAATCAAAACAATAATTAGGAGTTATTTTGTGAAACTATATGCCAATATATATAACAACTCTAGTGAAATGGATGAATGTTTATAAAAATTTAAATTGTCCAGATTGACATAAGAGGAAATAAAATGCTTAAATAACCCCATTTCAGAAAAAAGCAGTTGAACAAGCCATCAGTAAGCTCCTTAAGAATAAATAGCCAAGGTCAGATGAATTTACAAGTGAATTTTATCAAGCATATAAAGAACAACTCATCCTAAAACTATGTAAACTATTTGGGAAAATAGATGAAAAAGACATCCTACCAAATTCTTTCTATGATTCAAATATGGTGCTGACATCTAAACCTATAAGAGCAAAAACAGAGAAAGAAAATTATAGACCAATTTCCCTAACAATTATAGATGCAAAATTTTTAAATATAATATTAGCCAATAGACTACAGCAACTTATCTCAAGGATAATATGCTCTGACCAGGCAGGATTCATACCAGGAATGCAGGGCTGGTCCAATATTCAGAAAACTATCAGCATAATTGCCCATATCAACAACAACAACATAAATCATGTAATTACCTCAATAGATGAAGAAAAACAACATTTGACAAAATACAACACCTATTCCTATTAAAAACATTAGCTAGTATAGGAATAAATGGTCTTAAAATGATAGGTTGCATCTCTCCAAAACCATCAATAAGCATTATATGTAATGGGAATAAGCTAGAAGTATTTCCGATCAGGTGTGAAACAAGGAGGTCCACTATCCCACTGTTATTCGATATGGTACTAGAAATCTTACCTTTAGAGATAAGAGAAGAAAAAGAAATGAAAGTATTTAGACTAGGAAAAGAAGAAACGAAGCAATCACTTTTTACAGATGATGTGATGGCATACTTAAAAAATCTTAGACAATCAAGTAAAAAAATTACTTGAAATAATAAATTTAGCCAACTTGTACAATATAAAATAAGCCCATATAACTTATTGGCATTTCTATATATAACTAATAAAACCGAAAGGCAAGAAATAGAGAAATTCCATTTCAAATTAGTGTAGGCATTATAAAATATTGGAAGTGAATCTGCCAAAAAAAAAATTCCAGAATCTATATGAACACAATTACAAAACACTTTTCAGACAAAGTTAGATTTAAACAATTGGAAAAATTTTAGTTGCTCATGGATAGGCTGAGCTAATGTAAAAAAAATGACAATTCTACCTAAATCAAATTACTTATTCAGAGCCATACCAATCAAACTACCAAAAAATTATTTTATAAAGCTAGGAAAAAACAAAAACAATAAAAAAAATCATCAGGAAGAACAAAATGTCCAGAATATCAAAGGAATTGATAAAAAGACATGCCAGGATAGGTGGCCTAGCTATATCAGATCTTAAATTGTATTATAAAATAGTACTCATCAAAACTACTTGGAACTGGCCAAGAAACAGAGAGGTCGATCAGTGAAAGAAGTAGGTGTTCAAGACACAACAATTAATGACCATAGCAATCTACTATGTAATAAACCTAAAGACTCCAGTTTTGGGCATAAGAATGTATTATTTAAAAAAACTCCTAGGAAAACTGCAAAATAGTAAGGCAGAAACTAGCCATAGGCCAACATTTTGTACCCTATGCCATGATAAAGTCAAAAATGTGTACATGATTTAGATATAAAGACTGATTATATAAGTAAACTAGGAGAGCAAGTAATAGTTTACCTGTCAGATCAACGGAGAAGGGAAAAATTTATGACCAAACAAGAAATGGAGATTATGAAATGCAAAATGAATGATTTTGATTACATCAAATTGGAAAGTTTTCGCAGAAACAAAGCCACAGCAAACAAGATTAGAAGGGAAGCAGAAAGCTGGGAAATAATTTTTATAGCTAGTGGAAAAATTGGAACATCAATGCACTGTTGGTAGAGTTGTGAACTGATTCAACCATTCTGGAGAGCAATCTGGAACTATGGCCAAAAGGTTATAAATAATCACATACCCTTTTACCCAGCAATACCACTTCCAGGGTTGTATTCCAAAGTAATCATAGAAGTGGAAGACCCTTATGTACAAAAATACTTATTGCAGTTCTTTTTGTGGTGGCAAAAAATTGGAAATTAAGGGGATGCCTTTCAATTGGGGAATGGCTAAACAAGTTGTTGTATATGAATGTAATGGAATACTATTGTGCTATAAGAAATGAGGAGCACACAGACTTCATATTTACCTGGAGAGGCTTATATAAACTGCAGCTAAGTGAGAAGGTCAGAACCAGGAGAAATTTGTACATAATTACAATCACAACCTATGTGATGACCAACTTTGATAGACTGGACTCTTCTCAGCAATGCAAAGTTATAGCACAACGCCAAAAGACTCATGATGGAAGGAGATGTCTACTTTCAGAGAAAGATCTAGGAAGAACAGAGTTTAAATGCAGGCTGAAACAAACTACCTGCTCTCTTTCTTCTTCTTGTATTGTTTTGTTTCCTCTTTCCCATTGCTCATTCCATCTGTTACAATCCTTCTTTACAATGTGACTAACATCTAATGTGAAAGTATTTGTGGATCTTATATTTGATTGCATGCCACCATGGTAGGGGGGGGGGAGGAGGGAGGGGAGAAAATGTGAAACTTAAGGTATTGTGGAACTGAATCTTGTAAACTAAAAATAAACAAACAAATCATATTTAAAAAAAAAAAAAAAGAAATTCCCAAGGAAAATTGTACTGATATTCTAGAACCACAGGGCAAAAGAGAAATTGAAATAATTCACCAATTACCTCTTGAAAAAGATCCCAAAATGAAAACTCCTGGGAATATTATAGCCCAATTCCAGAGCTCCAAGGTCAAGGAGAAAATACTACAAGCAGTCAGGAAGAACGAATTTGAGTATTGTGGAAACGCAATCAGGATAACACAAGACCTGGCAGTTTCTATAATAAGGGGCTGCAGGGATTAGAATACGAAATTCCAGAGGTCCAAGGAGCTAGGATTAAAACCAAGAATCACCTACCCAGAAAAACTGAGTATAATGCTTCGGGGAAAATATTGCCATTCAATGAAATAGAAGATTTTCAAGCGTTTTTGCTAAAAAAAAAAAAA
>CM053585.1:280355526-280378990 GCA_028646515.1 Pseudochirops corinnae
ATAAATGTTTTCTAAATTCCTGTCAGATATTCCAAAAAATCTCACAACATATTCTATATCTGTTCTGATAAATGAAGAAAAGTGATGAGGAAAGGTGATCATTTTATAGGAAATCAAGAAATGAGCCATGATTGAATGATTTTAAGTTACTCTCCATCTATGTATGTATAACATCCAAACATATGTTTCTTAAGTTAATCATATTTACTTGAGTCACTACAAGACTGGTTTTTATACCCAAACATTCTAACTCCCATTAATTTCCTAAGTTAATCTGAAACCAAGGTCTCAATTTTTGTATATATTTGTGGGTGTTTTCTTCTTGGAGAAGGCACACACATGTATGCATACATATCTATATCTATCTATCTATATATGCATATGTATGTGTATGCATATATATGTGTATATATGCACATATATGTGTACACACATACACACATATTTGGATATTTGCTATACTCATCTTTCAAAATTTTCCTTAACAATTCCTTCAGCAAAATTATTACAATTTCATAAAATTCTGGCAGTCTTTTCTTTAATATCTCATATAAAATGACTTTTTTTTTTTTTTAACCCAGGAGGAAAGTCACAAAACTGTTTTCAACCTTGTGCAATTTCTAGCATGGGCACTTTGTCTAATGAGACATATTGGCATCTGGTCAGTAATTTAGAATCTTAGAGAGATATGTGAGATATTAAGAAGTAAAGTGACTTTGTGAAGGTCAAAAACTATCCTGGCCAAGATGCAGAATCTGAATTCAAATCTCCTTCATTTTAAGGCCAACTCTTTAATACAACATCATGCCTCTCATATCATCATAAAACTTTTTTTAAATTGTATTCAACAATATTTTTTTTCTTCCAATAGGAAAAACAATACATTGCTGCAATCATTTGAACTATGGTAACACATATTATGTTTAGACTATAGCTTTGTTCAGGGACCCCTGGAGAAAGAATTGGGAAAGAAATGTAGTAATGTATCTTAGTGAGCCGATTTACCCTCAGTGTTTTTTTGGTCAATCACATCCTCTTAGAGCACATGTCAAATATGGAGAGTTTTCTCAAAACAGCACATCTTTCAAAAGTGATTCTCATTCTTCCTGCTTCACATTGGCTACAGCAGGCAGGGTGCTTATCCGTATAACAATGCAATCAGCCTAACCGAACATGTTCCCTGAATGCATGTTCTGTCATAGACAACTCCAGTGGAGACAGCAATTTTTGAAAGAGCTATTCACAGCCAGCTCCCTAAGTTCTAGGACAGTAAAAAATATTCTCTGACACCATTCATCATTGAAATATTCTTCCTCTCATAGAGGTAGATTGATTTTTCTTAGATAATCCTATTCAGCTGTGAAGTAATGAGAACAAGTTGAAAGCATAAATACATGGTACAGCATGAGGGATTGATACATCCACAGTAACCAGTTTTGCTTCTGATGCTTATCCTGGAGATGTGAGTGTACCTGTTCTTGTTTAACTAGTGTCATCTGGGTCCCCAATAATCCAAGGAATCCGTATGAGGTCATATTTTGAAAATTACCTTAATTTTTTTTCAAACCATCTTCTAATTGTAATCATAAATCAGAGATTCAGCTTTAAATGTGAACTTTTAAATAATTATAGAAAAAGAATAGGACCAAACTGGGAAGGTCATGCGCCTGTGATCTCTCTGGCAGATGAGGCTGAAAATGATGAATCACTTGATTTCAGGAGTTCTGAGCGGCAGTAGCTAATAGGGCATATATAATAAGTCTGGTGTTTGTCTAAAGCTAAGAGCTATCAAGGCTGGGCCTGTGGCAGGCTACTCCACTTTCAGCACTATCAGGGTATCATAGCCTCAAAAAGTGGATGGGTGGGGTGGGAGAGAAAAATGAGACAGAGAAAGAAACAAAGAAAAAAAGAATAAGTAAAAGAAGAAAAGGAAAGGGACAGTATTTACAATTCTGCTTTGCATCTCTATGCAGTAGTTTCTTTACTGAAATTAATTATCATCTCCTCAACTGCTAATAGAAATAAATCTAAACCTAGTTATGCCATATTTCACTTTGAAAGAGGGAAAGAAAAGGAGGGAGAGAGGGAAAAAGGAAGGAAGAAAGGGGAGAGGAAAAGGGAGAGATATTTTTACCTGCAAACTTTCAATGAATTTGAATGAAATAACTGAACCTCAAGTCTTTAATTCTTAAAGAACTACTAGACACATTTTATGGATGCAAATCTTGTCATCTTCAAGTTGAAATGAAGCCATTACAATTGAATTCAGATTAGTGTTTTAAAATACAGTTAATAGCAAGATGACCTGAATTCAAATTCAATCTTAGATATTTACTAGCTTTGTGACCCTAGGCAACTAATTTTAACCCCAATTGTCTCAGAAATACGTTTAATAGATTTTCTTAATATATTTTTATATTATATATTTCCTTCCTATTTTCCTCCCCTTCCACCCAAGAAGCATAATTCATACAAATAATATTACAAAAGGAAGATAATAGGAAATAAAATCAGGAAATTTTGTTAATAAAATAGATCTAATTAAAAGAGATAAAGAAACTACATTTTGGAAAAAAATGGCATAGACAATAAAACAATATCAATAATTTTTCTGCAAGTTTCTCAAATAAAATCTCCATCTCTCAAATTTGTAGGGAACTGAACCAATTTTATTTAAAAAAAAAAAAAGAGCCATTCCCCAATCAATAAGTGGGGGAGGGATATGAAAGGGCACTTTTCAGAAGAAAAAATCAAAGCCATCTATACTCATATAAAAGAATGCTCTGAATTACTATTCCTTAGAGAAATGAAAATTAAAATAAATCTGAGGAATAACCTCACACCTATCAGAAAAGAGAAATGGTAGACAAGATGTGGGAAAAAATAGATACACTAGTGAATTGTTGGTGGAGTTGTGAACCTGTACAACCTTTCTAGAGAAGTTGCACCTATTCCCAAAGGATTATAAAACTGGGCATAGCCTTTGACCCAACTATATCACAAGTAGGTCTGTATACCAAAGAGATTTAAAAATATAAATAACCAATATATACACAAAAGTATTTATAGAATCTCTTTATGTGGTGGCAAGGAATTGGAAATTGAGATGATGCCCATCATTTGGGGGATGACTGACAAAGTAGTGGTATATGTTGTTGTGAAGGACTATTACTGTGCTATAAGAAATGATGGAAGAAATGATTTCAGGGAAAAAAATAAAACCTGGAAATATGTTTATGAACTGATGCAATGTAAAGGAAACAGAAATAAGAGATAAGCAATAGCAATATTTTTTCTTTGTTGAATTTTATTTTAAATCCATTGAATAAAACAATATAATTTTATATTGTTTTAATATAATTTTATTTTATGTATAATATAATTTTAATATATAATATATCTTGATATAGTACAACAAAAAGATGATTGTAAATAAAATTGCAATTCTATTATGCCATTCATTCTTCCTTTCAAATATACAACAAAATTATCAGGTATATTTTTTTCTTCCCTGCCCCCCAACCAGGAGATGGTTACTGTTAGACACAAATAGCTATATACATAAAATTATTCTACGCATACTTCTTTTTATCAGTTCTTTTTCCAAATGCATATAGCCATATTTTAATGACTATCAAATGTGAAAGATTTAGCTACTCTGAGCAATACAGTGATCCGACACAATCCCAAAGGACTCATGATGAAAAATGCTATTCACCCTCAGAAAAAACTGATGAGCTCTGAGTGCAAATTAAAGTATAATTTTTTTCTGTCTCTATTTTTCTTGCTTTTTTGCTGACAGGGCTAAAATGGAGACATGTTTTACATGATTATACATGTATAATGGGTATCATTGCTTGCCTTCTCAAGAGAAGATAGGGCCTGGAGTGAGGGAGAATGTTTTAAAAATTAAAAATAAATAATTAAAATATCAAAACATCCAATGAGATATAAAGATCTGCCAGTATGGACCAATATATATAACATTCAACTTAATGTTAACTTAGCCAAGTAATTGATCAATATTCCAGTAATGTGAGTTCATTTACAAAACTTTACTCATAGAAGGAACTAAATAAATATTTTTTAAAATTTGAATTGAAATCAGCATTTGGTTGATTTTGTGCTTCCTAAATAACTATATTAAAAATGCTTCCTACAAAAACTTACAGTTAGAATACCAGTAAGAATAACTAAAATTGATGTTTTGACAAGATGTGTGACATTTCTCTTTTGTTTTGTCTTCCTTAGAAATCACAAAAGGAAGAGATCTTATATGACCGCCCCAAAGTATTGTTTTTAGTATGTAAACTTCAACTTGAAATTCTAGGCCATGTATCTTTGATGACTTAAATATGATTGACTTCAGACATTTTTTTAAAGTAACATACTTTATTCAGAGTATTTTTCTATGGAATTTAAATATTAAAAGAATCATTTAAAGAAAAGCTATATTTCAAATCAATATTCTTTGTCTATCTACATGTGATTGCATGTGTATACTCACATATATGCATTTTGCATGTTTATGCAGAAAATTCTAACAAATATATTATTTTATTAAATTTTATTCTTGTGAAATATTCTTCTACAAATATATGTATATATGCATTTAGATGTATGTATGTACATATATATAATCTCATCAAATTTTAAGGCTTATTGGAGACAATCTAATCTAACCTATACCTGATCAAGAATATCCATTACTACATGCCCAAAAATTATGAACTTGATCTTTACTTGAAGACCTCTGTTGTTGAAGTCTGTGCCAATCAAACTTTTTATTCCATTGCTTAATATTTACAAAAACAACAAACAAACAGAAAAACCTCTTCCTTTAGTTAAAACAAAATGTGTTTGCTGCTGTTACTTCCCACCACAACTAATGTCTTTGGGGCCAAACAAAATAATGCCTCTACTAACTGATAACCTTTCAGTATCCAAAAACAGTTGCTTTGACCCCTGGTTTTAAGTACCAGACTAAACATTTCTGATTTCTTCAAATTCTGCATCTTTTGGTATGCTTTCTTATCTCCAAAGACTATTTTGATTTCCATGAACTGAATGATTTATTTCCTTTTCTTAAGAAAGTTTCCCTCTCTGTCTAGGAAAGAATATCATAAGGTAATCCTACTGCTATCCACAGGATTATTAAAGCATAGCATAGTAGCACACGGCGCATGTGATAAGAACCCATTAAAAATTCTCATTGACATTATTGGCCTCAAATGGCAGGTTTTTTTCTCTTTATTTATTTTTAGGTTTTCTTGTTGTTTTTTTTTCACTTATATCACTCCCCCTCTTCTACCTGAAGAGCCATCCTTAATAATGAATAATGACAATTAAAAAAAAAATGGAGGAAGGGAGGCACTTCAGCATTAGAAAGATTTTTTTTAATTACATTTGCCAAGTCAGCAGTATATATTTTCTTCCATCCTCTTCTACACTTCCATAAAGAGAGGAGAAAAGTGGACCCTTCCATTTCTTCTTCAAGATCAAGAATAGTCAGTATAATTATAGAGGTACTGGTTTTCTTTTATTATTTCTTTTCCTTTTATATTATGACAGTAACTGTGAATGTTGTTTACCTGTCTCTGATTATTTCATGTTTCATCAAATTATGTGTCTAATCATACATTTCTTTTCAAATTCATCATTTCTTATAGCACAGTAATGTTCCATTTCATTTATATTCTATCATGTCATTACCCATTCTCTATCATTGTCTATTTTATTTCTCTTTTATTACTACTTCAAAAAAAAGGTTTCCTATATATCTTGAATTACAGATACTAAGTGCAAAGGTTTTCAAAATTATTTTCATATAATTGAAATTAGCTATTTTTATCCTTGTGATAATCTCTATCCCTTTTCTGCTTAGCTTTTTTCTACCTAGCAACAGCTTCAAAAGATCCATTTATGGCTGCCTTCTAATATCTTTATGATGTAATCTTTCATATTTAAGTTCCATATTAATTTAAAACTTGTCATATATAATTTTGTTACATATGAAGTTAATATAAATTATTGTTTTAAATCTAATTCCAACCAAATTTATTTCCAATTTCCCCAGAAATACTTATTAGTTGAAGAGCTCTTCCCTACTAATTTATGTTCTTTAGTTTACTGAACACTGGATTTTTAAAATTCATTTGTTTCTTATCCATCTATATCTCCATATCACTCTACTTATTGTTATGGGAATATGGATATCTTCCCTGCCCTTGGCCCTTTGATAGGTTTAAGTGGCTCTGAGAACCTTCCCTGATTTGAAAGTATACTCTGCCCCCTAATAGGCTGAATGTGGTCACATGGAGCCTGTGGAAGGAGGCTTGTGTTTCAGGAATGCCTGCACCTTTAGTTTTGTAATTGGGGAGTGGGTCAAGAGGGCTGTGACATTCTTCAATCCAGGAGAAGGCCATATATATATATATATAGCTGTTGAGCCCCCCGGCTTTGAAAAACCCAGTTGTTGGTGCTTCCCTCTCTGGTAACTGAATAGGTATGGATGTAATGGTCAGACAATTGGAAGTCCATCTGATGATCTGTTTCCCTATTTGCTTGTAACTTGTGTTTTGTATTCTGTTTGTATTCTCTGAAGTTCAGGGTGCTGATTTTTTCCTCTGAAATAGGTAAATGATATGTGTTTGATTGATTAAAGTGAGACTATTAACCCATTTTGAGTTGCTTTCCTTTGGAAAAGAAGATCTAAGAACCTATGCTAGCAGCCACCCTGGATATGCTAGGGTGCTTGCTGATACACTTAACTACTATTCTGTTTTTAACCTGTACAAAGTAATATTGATGTCTCTTTGTATAATGCAATGTATGAAAATGCTATTCCCCCTTCATTGCTATTTTATTTCCTCATTTCTCTTGAAATTCTGCTCTTCATGTTTCTCCAAATAAATTTTGTTGTGACTAGATAAGAATATATATGTATATGTGTGTGTATGTGTGTGTGTGTGTGTGTGTGTGTGTGTGTGTGTGTGTGTGTGTGTGTGTATATATATATATATATATAGGTATATGTATGTATATATACATATATATATATATAGAGAGAGAGAGAGAGAGAAAGAGTATCTTATTGGTTAGCTTGGTATTTATGAATTAATTTAGGCAGTGTTGACATTTTTTATTGCATTCATGTAACTTAAGCATGATCACTAAATATCAATTCAGTTATTTAAATAAAAATTTCTTTTAAGAGTGATTGGTGTTTGCATCTAATGAAGTTTTGAGACTGCCCCAGTAGAATGATGGTGCAGAGATTTTGAACATTTTGTAGTTATAAGTATACATAGATAGATGAAAAACATTTATTAAATCCTATGTGCCAGTTCTACCTAAATTGATAGAGTATAATGCAGTCAAGAAAGACCATTCCTGACTTCAAGAAACTAGCATTTTAATAAGAAGTGATAAAAAAAAATTAAGTGGAAATTAGAGGATGCAATGGTACAAAATGTAGGGAAAGAGGGCATTACTGCTGTATTTACTGGTATATGTTTGGTATATATCCATTGAATATGATGTTAACTTTTCTTTTTAATACCTTTAGAATAATATGTGAGTATATCCTTCTTTATCTATACTTTGTAGGACTTAACTTTTTATATGAATGTATATGTGATTTTAAAAGACTTTTCTATTTCTTTTATCATAATTTTATTTCATATGTTTTTGGTTTTAATTATTTCATTTGTTTCCTTAGTGTTGAATTTTGGTTCACCTTTGATCCAAATCCAAAATGAACATAGTGAATTGAGTTAGAAATATTACTATAATCTTTTTTTTTTGCTAGGATATTTAATTTTTATTTATATATAATTTATTTTTTTCTTTTTGTGTACTTAATAGCATTTTATTTTTCAAATTACATGTAAAGATAGTTTTCAACATTCATTTTTGTAAGATTTTGAGTTTCAACTTTTTTCTCCCTACCTCTGTCTCTTCCATCCTCTCTCTCCAAGACAGCAAGTAGCCTGTTATAGATTATACATGTACAATCATGTTAAACATCTTTCTACTTTAGTAATGTTGCTAAAGAAGAAACAAGACAAAAGGGAAAATCCACAAGAAAGAAAGAAAAGCAGAAAACAAATAAAGTAAAAATAGTATGCTTCAATCTGCATGTAGACTCAGATTCATAATGCAGTTCTTTCTCTGAATATGGAAGGAATTTTCTATCATGAGTCTTTTAGAATTGTCTTGGATCATTGTATTGCTGAGAAGAGATAATTCTATCACAGATAACTATCACATAATATTGCTGTTACTGTGTACAGTGTTGTTCTAGTTCTGATCACTTCACTCAGCATCAGTTCATGTAAGTCTTTGCTGTTTTTTTTTCTGAAATCTGCCTAGTCATCATTTCTTATAGAACACTTATATTCCATTACTATATAACTTGTTCAGACATTCCCCAATTTGTGGACATTCTCATATTTTCCTTGGATGTATGTTTATTAGTAATATTGGGCAGTGTAATTATCTTTATTTTGTTCGTTCATGTTTCAGTTATTACAATACTTTTTGTCTCATAGAAGAAGTTTTGTATGATGTTTTATTTCTCAGTGTCTAAGAATTATTTGATTTGTAGTTGTTTTATATGATAGATTCAGTTATAAATTCATCTGGAAAAAATTATTGTCTTTCTTTTGGTAATTTCTTAACAATTGCATTTCATTTTCTAAGTTTGATTAAGGTCATTATTGCTTTTTTCAGTTTTGATATTTTATATTTTTGTAGTTATTGCTATATTACTTTTAGCTTTTCATTTTTGATGTCATATAATTGAATATATATTTCTGATATCTGATTACCTTAAGATTTATCAGTTTTGTTAGTTTTTATTAAATTTTTTCTTTTGGTCATAAATTCTGTATTTTCAGTTACTACTTTAGTTCTATAATTTTCAGAATGTCCTGAGTGCATTTTGTGCTTATTTTTTGGTCAATATTATTTTTATAGTATCTAATAATAGTTTGATAGAACATAATCTAGTTTTGTGTTATTTGCAGAGCTGATAAACATGACATTTACATCATATCTTTCTGAATGACAAGCAGCATGGAATAGGTGGATAAAAGCTGGACTTTCAGAGTCAGACATTTTGGAGTCTTGCTCTGAATTTTGCTTCAGACTGTCAATAATTGAGTACGTCTGATAAATATATTTTGCCTAACAAGTAACAATCTCAGTGAGAATCTACTCCCTTATCTGTAAAATGGAAATTGCAATGCCAGTAGAACCTGCCTTACAATGTTATTGTGAGGTTAAAATAAGTTAATGTTGATGATGCATTTTGCCTACCTGTAATGGCAAGCAAAGAAGTGGTTGGCACCTTGTTTCAGCTATTGAGTTGACACCTCGTTTTACCTCAAGTTTCTTTTGAGCCTTGTATCAAGTCCGTTTAGAGACAGAATGTGTGAACCCCACAATGTGTGAACTCTGGGGGAGGATCTAATGGCCATGTGTGGGGAGGGGTCCAGTCTAGGGACCGAAGAACTGAGAAGAGAACTCTTGTGGTGGCAGAAGGAGAAAACTTGTAGTACTCTAGCTCTCTATGTTTGTTCTGTCTGTGTTGATGTTTGTTTATGAGACTTTGTACAGAAGCCCTGGGAGCTTACTGGAAGCCCTGAAAAAGGACTTTCTGGTTGTCTTTTTACAGAAGTTCTGGAGGCAGGTTTTGGAGATCCTGGGACTTTACTGATGATTTGTATTGACCCCTTAGTCCATGTTTGTGGGTCTTTATGGATTTCTATGTTGATGATTTGTGCTGACCTCTTGGACCTTGTTTGTGGGTCTGTGCTGATTTCACAGGCAAATAGTGAATTGATGATGTTGCCGGCAATATGTATGAATATTATTGTGGCTCTGTTAAGCTTTGTCTTCCCAGAAAGAGGAACTGTGGAGGACTTGAGGTGAAATGGAAACTGGAAGCTTTAATATGGTATGGGAACTGGACAAAGAACTGCATGAAGAACTGGGCAAGGAGCTGGACAAGGAACTGGGATTTGGCTCCACGGAAGAGGAACCATGGAAGCTGAGAGACAATCTCAAGTCAAGATGAAAAGACCTCTTTTTGAGTACCTGATTCTGACCGAGATTGTGATTTACTGTGACCTAGGGGTGGAGAACTTTGCCCTTTGTACTTTGTATCAATTAAGGAGGCTTGCCTCCTTAAGGGTGATTGACTTAAGGGTTTACTAAATAAAGGACTTACAAATGAATGTTATACTTTCTTTAAAACTATGTCACCAATTTGATGAAAACTATGTGGCCACTTTAGCAATGTTATTATGTCATTGTGAATGCTGTACCTTGATTTCTGTGAATTATTTGCTCTAATTTGTTAATGAATAAATAGAGAGTTCACTACACTGTGTAATCAGAACCTTGAAAACTTGTTCACAGCAGCAGTCCTCTGAAAAGCTTCTTGTGCTTGGCTTTACACTACCTTAAAGTACAACTTTAGTATGATCCCTTGGATATGGCTATTACCTATTTCTATGTGAGCAACTATGTGGATAAGTGGGTAGAGTGCTAGGGCTGGAGCCAGGAAAACTTTTCAAACCACTCCATTTTCCTTGTCAAGAAAACCTAAATGGATTCACAAAACATCTGACACAACTGAAAAATGAATGAAGAAAAAAAGAAATTCCTTTATACATGTGTATGTTCTTGCATTTGAATATTTAAAACAACCCTTTGATATAGGTAGCATAGGTTGTACGCTCCCTATTTTTTTTTATGTGAGGCTGTGCAGTTAGTAATATTTCCTGATCCAAGTAAGTGACTAAGCCGAAATAAAAACTCAGGTTGGCTTCTCTAAATTTAGAGGCTAATTGGCTATACTAAACTGAACTGATGTTATTGTTGTCTCCTACATTGTCCCATTATGCTGAACTGAAATGTAATAATCTCTAGTGTCACTGAGTCAGTATCCATTTATAGCTGTGATAAGTTGAACATTTGGATTCTTAATTTAATGTCTTAGAATATGCAGGAATTAAAGATTAAAAGAGGGATCAGTAAGGTCAAGTTGTAGTGGCATATCTCCACTATAATTCAACAATTCTCAGAATAATGTGTGTGAGCATACACACACACACACACACACACACACAGGGGCTAGATAAATATGTATTATTCCCTGTCCTTATTATGTAATATGCTTGCCTATATTGGTTTTCTACATTAAGATAAAATGCAAAATTTTTGCTCCTTAAACTTGAAGTTTACTTCCAGAGGAAGTAAATTTTGAATAAGATCATAACTTATGGGAAGGATTGAGAATTCTGAGTCAGAAAGAAAAAAACAAAACAGAAAAATCAGAGGATATGCTATTTCCTCTGTTTAAGCATTCATTAAAAAAAAAAGATTAAAAAAAGAAAAAAAAGATTGTATGACAACTTCTTTGGACTTGTAGTAATAAGTATTTTATACTTACATTGGAGACATAACTAAGGACATGAAATGAATTCTTGTTTTCCTTCATTTTGTGGCATCAAAATTATGTTAATTGAATTTTTTATTGTCTTATGACAACATATTACTTTATTATTGTCAAGGCATTCCATTTTCCCTATGCCAACATTTTAATGAGAGCTACCCTGTCCTATTTACTGTTTCTTGTATATAGCACTCCATCACCTGCTTTTCTGTCTTTGCATGGTCTAACATTCATATTTAGAATATCTCCTCTCCTTAACCCATCTGCCTCTGAAATTTATATTTTCCATCAAAGTTAGATTCAAGTACCATATTCTATGCAAGGCATTTCTTGATCACTGCCCTCCTACCCAACCAATTGCTAATGTCATACTCCTCGCAAAAATTGCTTATTTGCTTGTTTATGTTATATATCTTATATATATATATATATATATGTATATATATACACACATATATATGTATATATATGCACACACACACACTCACACACACAATGTATATGTGTGTACATATTATTTCTCTCTAATAGAAAAATTAACTCCTTGAAGTCAAAAACTATTTCCTTCCTTTGTATTACCAGAAAATGCCAAGCACATGGTACCTAATAAAGCTTAATTATTATTGAATGAATGATTACACATTTCTATTGTTCAGTCATTTCAATAATGTCTGACACTTCATGACATCAGTTGAGGTTTTCTTGGGAAAGATACTGAAGTTATTTGCTATTTCTTTTTGCTTATTTTACAGATGAGGAAACTGAAGCAGGCAGTGTTAAGTGAGTTGCCCAAGATCACAAAGCTAGTGTCTGAATGAAAGTATTCTCTGATAATTCATTTGGAAGAAGAGACATTAGATTTGAAAATAAACCACATTTTCCAGTTTGTTTTCAGGGCACATCATCTCCCTACAACTATCTCTACAGTAATGCCTGAAAAAGGGAGCAGTAATAAATTAATGTTGTTGATGCCAAGCAAAGGAGAGGAAGAATCAAAATAACCTCAAAGATGAGGAAGATAAGTTTGGATTTAATTACTTAAGAATCAGAAAACTGCAACAGTAAATACAGAAAAATGATATTTTAGAAAAATAATACATTTTACTTGATGAATTCATTGTGTGATGTTGATAGAAAACATTTAAAATTCAACATTCTTTAGGAATTGAATGGTTAAAACACTAATAATAGAATATGGCTATTGGTGGCATATCTCCACTAAAATTCAACAATTCTCAGAACAATGTGTGTGAGCATACACACACACACACACACACACACACAGGGGCTAGATAAATATGTATTATTCCCTGACCTTATTATGTAATATGCTTGCCTATATTTGTTTTCTACATTCAGATAAAATGCAAAATTGGTTTAATTTTTTTTATTACAAAATACATTGAGAGAATAAACATTAGGACCCATCCATATTCAATTTTTGCTCCTTAAACTTGAAGTGCAAACATCATACCGAGTAGACAAGCATAGTCACTGAATAAGGCAGGAAAATAAAACTTTATGCATGTAGATATACAATCTTCACAGGAATATGTAACATTTTTCTTTAGCACAAAGACAAAGTCTGGTAATGAAAAGAATCAAAAAAAAGGAAGGAAAAGATAAATATTAGTTTATTATTCTACCTCTAATCATTCAATCATGCTGTCATATAGAATACATATAATACACATATTGAAAATTTAAATGTGTGTTCAGTAAACATACATAGACATATACATATTTTAAATGCATGAGCAAAGATTGACAGGTAATCAAAAGCTTCCTTCCCAGGACCACATGTGTCGGAAATGACTTGTGGTAGTCAGTGACTCATTTGGGTCCACCTTTCTATCTTGAAACTGTGATTGATGAGAGATATTCCATTCAGATCTCAATATACTGGTTTGATCTGTTGTCACTGTTCTAGGCAGTACTAATTGATGTTGCAGTTCAACATGATGACAAAATATGCATTTTTTGGTCACTGCTCCTGAGAATGTCCCAGGAATTGCCCCTTGTGCATATTTGTCTTGCAATGCTTCCTCTACAATTATATTGCCTCATAAGACTTTAATGTAATCAAATATCACTAAACCATTAATGTCAGCCTCAGTTGCTAGGTCTGTAAAATGAGTGATTGAGTGAAATTTGAGTTTTCTCCAACTTAGGAATCTCATGATTATCTTCTTTTTGACTATGCTGAAATAGTTTATAGATATTTCATAAACCTACTTCAATAATTACAGGTGACAGATCCAATTCTGAAAAGGATTAAAGACCTCTGGTTGTCACCTTCACTGTGTTTTGAGGCTTGATATGGTCTTGATTCCTCACTCATCAAAAATTTTGAAGCACGTCAGAATATCGTTTTCATTTTGCTGTAGTTTTAAACTAATCAAGCATTTACATCTCTTTTGATATATATGAAATAAAGATGATAAATATTTGTGAATTGCCTCATTTTTTAATTTCTCAAGAATTCAATGTGTAGAACTCTGAACTTGAAGCTGGGAGACCTCCATGGAATCTCACCTCCTACAATTAATAGCTGTGTGATCATAGGCTTATCACTTATAATCTAGTTATACAGGTCTCCTCAACTATAAAATGAGGCTAATAATACTTCCACTCCTTAAATTTGGGGGGTCATTATGATGAGAAAGTGGTTTGCAAAGCTTCAAATACTAAATATTAGTTGTTGACTCTACCTTCTTAAATAGTTTGATATAAAATTATCAGTTTAACTCAAGGTAAATATCTCAGCATTCTTTATTAAACTTATAAATAACCTCATAAAATTGTTCAGCATTTGAAATAGACTGAAACATTTTTTCTTTATTTTGTTCTATTTTAAGTGACTTTCTTTAAAGGGTATTGGTTTTGCTTTTACTTAAAAATAATTGAAGCTTCAAGTGAATGAAAGGAATAGTATTATAATTCAAGAGTTTCTCGTTTGCACAGGATAAAAGCCGGCAAAATCTATTTTTAAGTTGCTAATATGTTATTCAGCTCAATTCTTGCTTATTATACCACTTTTTATTTGTTATTCTGGATTTTCTTCTCTTGCCTTTCTTTTGTTTATTGTGACACCCTGTCTTCAGCTGACAGGTAGGTGAATTCTACTCCTAGAGGAATTCTTTCCACTTTACATTGTCAGAGAAAATATTTAGTAATCTCTCTCTGGAGAATCTTGCCATACACTTCTCTGACATGCTCACTTTTCCTGACTGAAGACTTACCCTAAATTGTAACTTTTGCCAGAGTAGTATGTTACATCCTTAATATTTTAATACAGGCTTTATTCAGTATTGAAACTGATCAAGTTTTACAAACTAGAAATTGACTTCTTGTGATCATACTCTAATCTTCAGTTACTACAAAATATCCAACAAGATCAGTGAAAACCCAAATATATTGCCTTTTAAAAAAGTAAACCACAATATTCTAGATAAATGTCATAACTCTGAAATTAGTTTATTTCAAGGTACTGAGGTTGAGCTAATTTCTTGTGTGACACATTCTGGTTTTGTGTGTGTGTGTGTGTGTGTGTGTGTGTGTGTGTGTGTGTGTGTCTCAGATTGATTGGCCATATTGTTATTTAGCATCTGACAGAGCATGGAAGAATATTGTGCATGAAACATTAATCAGGAAATTATGCATTGCTTTCACAACTGGACTTTACTTTGTAATATTGTATTAGCTCTTAACATGCAAATTATTGTAGGTAATTACCTCATTTTTCAGTGGCTCATTGATGGATTGAAGTTTCATGCAGAATGTTCTGTGTAATTTAAAATCTTGCAGTGATTTGTTTCCTTACTTGTTCATAAAAGTCCCAGTTTGCATCTTTGTATGTTAGAAATATAGAACCTATAGTGCTGTAAAATTCTAGGTGTGAAGTTCATTTTCCTAGTTCCTTTTAACCCTAAGTGAAACTGGCAAATTGATAAACTGCCATAAAAAATGTACTCACATTGCACAGCCAAAAGAGTGCAGGAGAATCATATTTTTAGCTCCTGCTAGTCAGGGTGCATTAGTTATTTTTTTCCTATGTATTTTACACCTAAAATTTAAGCAGAAGCTGAGATGGCTCATAGCTTCATGAATAGTCTAAGACATGCCATGAAAATAAGCTCCAGTATCTTTCTGAACAAGTAAAGCCAGTTATATTTTCTTTAAAAGAAAAAAAGCAAGTCTTTAAGTGCCAATTTAAAAAATGTTAAATTTCAAATCCGTGAATCTATTCCTCAGTAGCAATACAAATAGTTTAATTATATTTAGGCCAGAATAAACCTGCTTATTTTGTTTATCTGTATTGCCGATATATTCCAGATTCTATGTCATAATTTTACTTCTAAAGCCAAATATAGTTTAGTTGCACTCTGACCCATCCCAAGAAGCTTGATATGTATGTGAATAGTTCTGAATATTTGGATAGTACTTTCCCCATATTTTTCAATCCTATGTGTCATATAATCATTAATATTTGTTGTGATCTTGTCTATTCAGAATCCTGCTGCTATAAAATAGCTTCCCCATAAATGTCAAGTCATGTAAAATTGAATGCCTATGTTTAAATAGATTTTAACAGATAATAAAACTCTTGAGATTAAAATGGTTTCATTCAGGGAGACAGACAATTACTTTAGCAGTGTGCAATTTATGTGTCACATTATGCAAAATACAATTTTAAAAATACTTCTACATTTTTAAAGTATCTTTTCAAATGGGAAAAAAAGATGCTGGTGTTTTAATCCTGAGTCTTGTTGGAAAATGAGAGAGATAATGATAGGTTGCAAACCCATATTTTCAAAACACTGTTCTGATTTGATTTGTTTTCTTCTCATTCTTTGGGGTGTGGAGAAGAAGGGAGGTATTTATGTGTGGAAAGAAGCCAAAGATCAAAGCTAAACAATCAGGATTTTGATCCACAGCTTAACCTTCCTTCATTTAAGACAATGAAAAGGAATTAGAGTATTTTGACACTCTATTATGTCAAGCAGATAAAATTGCTTTTCAATTTATAGGTGTGCAGTTTGGCACCTTATTGCTGAATATCCAGATATATCACAAATTACAATCGGTTTAATATCACAAAGGATGGATCATGTCTTTATTGATAACACCTACTCACAATCTTTTACTGTCTTAATATTAAAACAAATTTGTGAAATTACATCACACACATTTCCTCTTACACAATCCTCTAATATGAAATATATTATATGGCTAGTCAAAATCAATTCAAATGAGTTTATAGTGAACTTGTAAGAAGCTCAGTTGCCCACCCCAATTGCCTCAGCTTTGGTTGATCTCTTGTTCTAAAAATACACTTATAACTTGTACATTACAATTTAGCATTCAGTTGAATTGTTTTGTTGTTATTCAGCTTCATGACAGATTCTTATGTTGCCTCAATTGTTGGTACGTAAGGGTAGACAAAAATTTATTACATTTTCATCTCCATCTCCCACAAAACTCAGGCCAGTTGATATTAACAAAATACTCATTAATATAATGGACTTGTAGTCTTGTAGATATAAGAACCCTCTTCAACAGTGGAAATCCTAACATATTCAAGCTTCTCCATCTTGTGTAGCATTTTTCTATGCTTTTACACCATTCTTTTATAAATTATCTATCCAATTGGCGGGAAGCCTTCTGTTAGAATTTTTAATATTTCATGAATATTGGGGCAGTAGTCTTACTGTTCATTTATAAACTGCTACTCTTGCTATATGCCAGGTCCATTTTTCTTCTAGTCTTAGACATCAAAGATGTCATAGGATCATAAAGCTAGAGTTAGGAGGAACAGCAAAGGCCGTGCATTCCAACACCAAAAGAAGAAATACAGAAAATTTTCAGATAAATAGATAAAATTGAAAGTAAAAAATAATAATTGAAATGATAAAGCAAATAATTTAAAAGGACTAAAAATTCAAACTATCAGCTAATTTAATCCAAAAAGAGTGAAACGGGAAAAACAAATTACCATTTATATGAACAATGTGAATTCACCATACAGGAGGAAATAAAGAGAAGCATTTTTTTTTAAATCTAATATACATGAGTATTGAAACAAAAAATAAGAAAGGAGATGCCCCACCCATGTTTTGTGAGTGAAATATCATCCTGATAGGTAAACAAGCTACACTACACAGAAAAATAACTGTAGAATATTCTGATTAAAAAAACAAAATATTTAAATAAAATGTTTCTCTTTGCAAAGAGGAAATAGTATCACTGACAAAAAAGTTATTTACCATGACAAAGTTCAATGCAAAAATGACTCTACATATAGAAAATAAATGTATGTCCTCCCTCTCCACCCCTCCATGCTCTCTGAGCTTCAGTGATGGGACACTGAGCGGAACTGTGCAGGGGTATCTGTGGCCCTCTTGGGAGAGAGAGAGACAGAGAGACAGAGAGAGAGACAGAGAGAGACAGAGAGAGACAGAGAGAGAGAGAGAGAGAGAGAGAGAAAGAAAGAGAGAGAAAGAGAGAGAGAGAAAGAGAGAGAGAGAGAGAGAGAGAGAGAGAGAGAGAGAGAGAGAGAGAGTATTCAAAAAGAAAGGCAGGAAAACATAACACTGGAAGGTGATTTTCTGTGTGCCTATGTGCTTTTTATCCTTCCTCTTTCCTTTCATCATGACCATATAAAGAACAAAAAACCCTATAACCTCTATGTGATGATAGAGGTAGCTGCTAAAAATAATATAAAGAAGATATAACTTTTATTTATTTAAATAACAATAAGGATTATATTCCCAGAAGGGCCTTTCATTAATATGAGCAAAAGTATCTATCCAAAATCAATACAGAGAGTTATTTGCAGTAGAGAAATAACTGCATAACCAAATTCAATACTTAAATATGAGAAATATTCTTTATGAAAACAAAGGAATTAAATAATCAGGGAAGTGTTCATTATTCTTAATTGGATCTTGTCAAATTTTTTTAAAGCACTAAATAATAAAAATTCATTCAAAGGAACACAATGTGTCAAATCTCATGGGAAAAAAATGAAAAAAAATAGGAATGAAGGAAGTCTACCATCACCAACTCTTTAATTGTAAGACAAAAAATATCAAAACCCTCAAAATAATTTAGTGGAATGGTGTTAATTTGTCCTATGACCCTCAGAAGTTCAGCCATTTAAACTCTGGAAGAAAGTTAAAGAATCAAATCTTAATGTAATCTGTCTGAATCACTTCTCTGATTCAGTTTGTAGGTTTCCCTCTCACTCTCATTTTTCTCCCCCCCAGAACATTAGATGACTAAGAATGATGGAAGTGTTTAGCTGACTAGTTCAGGAGGATGCTATCCTAAAAGGTAGTTCTGTTGCACTATTTGGTGAGATTATTGAAAAAATCAGAATCTTTGTTGCATGACTCTTTCTCAGCCTTTTGGACATAGCTGTGACACTGAGTTTAGGAAAGAACGTGGGAAATAAAATGAAGTTGTCTGACAATACACATGACTCAAGAATGGGATAGAATACCATCAAGTATTATATAAATGGCCAATCAGAAGTTGAAAGTAGTCTCTACATGAACATTGAGATGATGTGAGATGATTGTATTTCCTCTACTCCTTTATTTTGAGACCAAAAATATTTGATAGAAAACAGTCTTTGGGTATATCTATATTTCTGTGAAAATAGACGGTCAGCATGCAGACAACAGGGAAAAACTGAAAATTTAGACTAATAGGAAATTATTGACTCAATTTTTTCAAATTAAACTTTTCTTTCCATTTAACTTTAGTAAAGGCATTTATTTTGTGTGATGAGTAAACAAAATATATTCGGGGCTATGCTGAGAAAAGAGTGGATTGGGGATCCAAGTAAACTATTTGCATAGATACACACACACACATATTCATTTTTAAAATATATTGTACCCATAAAAAGGGCTACAGAAGCCAAGGCACTAGGCAAAGACTGAGAAATATCAGAAGGTGATCTCTGCATGCTTAATGTGTGTGATTAGCTTGTTGCTTAAGGCTAGGACTGCCAGGTGTGTTTGTGCATGCTTAATAAGTGACTTGGCAGAACTTCGACATCAGGCACCTGGAGGTGGCTTTTGACAAATAAGATGGTCAAAACAATTTCTTTGAGCCATATCCCCTAATGTAAAACCAGAAACCATGTGGAAACAGAATACTCTGTGCATGAGAAAAAAAAAATGGATCTCAATTTAAACCCAGGCCCCATCATTTTTTTTTTAATCATTTGTCATTACATTGTTGGGAACATAAGTTGGGGCATATATACCAGGATAAATTAAGCACAATTTTGGTTTTCAATATTTCATTTCCTCCACACTTCGATACAAGAAGGAAGGTGTTTCAGGTCCTATGAAAATACATACTCCATGTATAATAGACACTGCTATTTTTACATGAATGGTGAATAAAATATGAATCAAGCACATGTTTGTTCTCATATTCTTTTGAATGATTTAAACATGCAAACTTGAACTTAAAATAGAAAAAAAAACACTGATACAAGCAAGAGAGAGTATATTATAGATTTTTGTCAAACACTTACCATGACTGAACATTTTTGTTGAAAGAATATGATGTTTTATAGTAGTAGCGTAGTACCAGTGTTTGGGGGAAAGGTCAGTAATCAGACTAGTTAAGCAACTCTCTTTGTTATGAAGGATTAACTGGGCTATTTTTTATATCTTGGACTAGCTCAACATATTAATGAATCTAATAATTAAGCAAATTATTTGAAAAATATATAAAATGGTGATTTGATATGCAAAAATTATATAGAATGATGACTGAATATCCTTGGGTGAGTAAATAATTTTCTGAAAAGGAAATGGTTTATTCTTCAACATCCTTACAATGCAACAATAAACAATCAAGTCTTCTCCTTTCTGGGAACCTTTATAGTTTAGAGCCCTTTCTAATCTCAGTCTTTTATTTTTTTTCAGATTTAAATATTTTATTTCCACAATTACCTTTAAAATAATTTTAACTTTTGCTTCTTAAAAAATTGAGTTTTAATTTTTTTTCTCTTCTTCCCTCCTCTACTCCTTCATTCATAAAGCAAGAATTTAATACAGATTATACCTGTGCAGTCATGCAAAATATGTTTTGATATTAATCATGTTGTGAAAGAAAATACTGAATAAAGAAGAAAAAATAAAAGAAAAAATATGATTCAATCTACATTCATCCTCCATCAGTTCTTTCTCTGGAAGTGAATACCATTTTTCATCATTGGTTCACTGGAATTCTCTCAGATCACTGTATGGCTAAGAATAACTAAGTCATTCATAGTTACAATATGTAACAATATTGTAATTATCCTACAATATTGTTATTGTTATATATCATATTCACCTGGCCTGCTCACTTCACTTTGTATCCATTCATGCAAGTCTTTCCAGGTATTTTGAAAGCATCTTCTTCACAATTTCTTATATTACAATAGTATTTCATCACAACTTGTTCAGTCATTTCCTCGGTTGAACAGCATCATCTCTATTTCCATTTCTTTGTCATCACAAAAAGTAGTGTCAATTTTCTAATCACTACAAAGACAGACACTAACCCCTGAGAGGTTAGGATATTGAGAACCATTTTTATTGAGTTCTTATCCAGTGCATCCCCTATACCAATTAACCAGGCACCATTTACCAAACATAAACTACTGATCAGCACCAGTTATGTTTGATTTTAAAAAATGCTGAGAATGTACAACAAGGATAGATTACAAAAACATGCCTCTGCAAACTAGGAAAGAATCAGAGAATTTTCTCCAAAGAAAGTGGACTCTAGATTAGATATTTTTGGTCAAGAAATAATAATTCTGCCCTTGATTCATAGGCATTCTCAAGTCTACAAATGCACATACACACAGACACCCCCCCCCCTACACACACACACACATATTCACACACTGGATAGTGCAAAACTTGAAGCATGATAAAAAAATAAATTAAAAAATCTGTGTTGTTAGTCAACTTTCTCATAATGAATACATTATTACATGAGTAGTCCTTAAATGACAAGACACACAGTTAGGCAATGGATCCATATGCAAAGTTGTTTGAATTGTCTAGGACCTATCAGAGTTTGCAATCTGTTGGCATTGTCTTCATGGTATTACTTCCATGCTATAATGAGATATTGAAAAGTAATTTTCTTGTAAACATTAAAAAAAATGTAAGTATACCATTTTAGAAGAGAAAATAGGATGTTATAAATTTATTGAGATGTTTTATATTATATATGAACTAAAGAAAAAAATAAAAGAGTAACCTAGATTTAAAAAAAAAAAACTTATTTTGCTAGGATGAAAGCTGCTTGAAATCAGAGAGTATTTTGCTTTTGTTTTTCTCTCTCCAGTTTCTATCCAGTATACTGCATGGTACATGATAGGTGCTTAATAATTGCTTGATTATTCATTGATTGGGGAAACAGAAGTGCTACTACTTCTAAATACTACATTGATTTTCTTATTCAATCCATATAGCTCTATCTCTTTAGCCATTACCTTTATTTTATTATCTATTTTTATGATTAATTTTTAGTCATAGCCTTGTCTGATTGAATCACAACTCTGCTGATTTTTTTTTTTCCATCTTCCATTTTGTTCTTCTATCTAGAGATATAGCACCTCCTCTGCTGGGAAGAAAATACAAAAGTTGAGGTGTGGCTCTTTTGGAGCATATCGTCATGGAAAATGTTAATACCTATTTCATATTTCTTTTACTTTTTTTTGCAGGTTCATTGAAATCTAGTGGCCAGAGCCCGAAGTAATATTTTCACTTAAGGTAGGAAAATGTTCATTATCTTTGCTTTTATTTCTTAACAAACCTTTGCATATAATTCAGTGGAGGGTCTTCAAAGGATGGAGGAGCTGAGAACAGCTTTAGGTATAAAATTAACCATCCGCCTCGTCACTCTGCCTTCATTGTTCTCAATTTTCACATATACTTCAGGAGTTTAAAAATGTTTTGTTCTGGTTTTCTGAATAGGAGTTTATTTGTTTAATGTTAAGTCTATTCTAAGGATTTACCTACCAAAGCTCAGACAATATCAGGGTTAGCAGTCCTGGAAGGAAAGATAAGATTTATGTTTCATATTGTTATAGAAAGGTCAGGCAAGGCAAGAGGTAGAAATGCTGTGTTAAACAGGTGGAATGGTGAATGTAACCCTGGCTCTAAGGGCAGTTGAAGTAGATTTGATTTTGTGACAAAGGTTGTGCTTTGGTCTAAGGTTTTGTATACACATTCTACAGAGACAAGTCTTCCTTTCAGAATGTGGAATGCCCCAGTTCCCTCAAAACAAACAAATGAGTGACTGTATCCAGTTAGAAGTGATTGGTAACACATTATACACTATGCTGGTGAAAAATATATTTTGAATAAGGACAAATTCTGCAAATTCTTTCTCTCAGACTCAAGGCTATTCATACAATGTACATATTAATCTTCCACTCTGTGCAGAGAGAAATGTATTAGGTACTGGGTAAGGGTGGGGGGACAAAGATTAAATATAGACTATATAGAGCTCATAATATAATACACAATAGTGGAAAATGCCAAAAACAAGTAGAGTATATTATGACATGTGATAAATGAAACAAAAGGAAGATATAGACTGAGGGGAGAAATGAATGTTATTTACTGAAGAGATCATGAGTAGGATTAGAATCCTGTCTATCCTTTAATCCTCAGATCAAATGACATCTTATTGATCATCAATAAGATCATTGATGATCATCAGGAAGATGGCATTTGATCTAAGACAAAAAGGTTGGGTCGGATTTCAATCAGAAGAGATGGGGAGAGGTGGTTTTCCAAGAACAGGGAACAAAGAGAGCAAGGTCAAGAAAGCCCCCAGAGTGTGGAATGTGTAGGATATGCAGAAGTAGTTTGCTTAGAATCAAATGCTCATCAAAGTCTCTAGGGTGAAAGAAAGGCCACTTCTACATTGTAGAGAGGTTTTAGTGCCAAAACCAAGTTTGGCCTT
>CM053585.1:280379490-280398170 GCA_028646515.1 Pseudochirops corinnae
CTTGAATGTTGAATTGACATATTGATTTCATCTGGTGGTCTTGGAAACTCCTTGGTTTTTTTTCTCTGCACTCAAACTGGTGAATGCTTAGAATTAGTGAAACTTTGATCTAAGCTCTACTTCTGACGCTTAATGGTCTTGTGACCATTGAAAAGTCATTGAAGCTCTCCATACTTCCAATAATTTCTCTTCAACTATGAATTATCAGTGAATCTTGGAAAGTGTAGGTTAAGTGGAGCTCCATATTAGAATGTCTCTATACCAATCAAGGCCTCATCAAGACATCAAAAATTTATTTACTCTTCTGCCCCTACACAAGAAGACAAAGAAAGCCCAAAGGCAACATTCCCTATCCTAACAAATTAGCTGAACATTTTCTGAGTGTGTGGGTGTGTTTATACCTAGTAAATTCAATTCAGAGTCAATTAAGCATAATGATCTCAGTTGTTTGGAAAATTTTTGAAATGGAGTTCTCAAAGCATTAAACTTAATATCCAGGAGCTATGGTAGGAGGTTGCCATGAAAATGCTTACTTAAATAGATGAAGAGAATCTTTTCCATGCTGCACATACCCTCTAGTAAACCATATAGCCAATTACAACAGGTATTGCCCATCTGTGCAATATAGGTAACTTAATGTTATGAGAACTATAACTTTTAGATTTTATTACACTTTTTTTAAAGTTAACAAACTTCTCTTTCAAAATCTCCTTGCATAAATGTATTAGGAAAAACTGTTTTCTCTTAAGATAGATGGTCTTTGAAATATTTGAATAGAAGATAGAGATTTCGATCTAAATTATAATTATTTCCTACATCTGTTCTGATACATTTAGAATGGTTTGTGCTTGTAAATTAGGTGTTAATGAAATAAAAATGCTGTAACCATGTGGAACATCAGAATTGCAATTGACTGAAGACAATTCTGTAAATTCTCCAAGGACTCTTTATGGAAGCAAAAGCTCTGGAGACTTACCTACTACATACACAGAATATGTCTTCATACACTAGTGTTAGTTTCAAAGTACAGTCCTGAAAATAGCCAAAGAAGTGCATCTTGGGCCACTTTCTTTTAAAGAAAAGTAGCCTATTTTTGTCATTTTATCCTTAGTCTCTGAACAACTTAGCTATACTACATGGAAAGGCAATCTTTTTTTTTTTTTTTAAATAGCTTTTCCAAATATACTCTTTGAAAGCACATGCTCAGAAATGTGATTGTTTCTCCTTAGGAGTAGTTAGTCTTCATTTTCTTCTTTACTGTTAACTCATAGTTTTCTGAATGTATACTTCATAGTATTCTGATAATATATTTTTTCCCCAAATTTATACAATAAAAATAAAAGTTGTGAAGGTTTGATTTGATTTGTGTGTGTGTGTATAAGTTCTTATTTGAAGAAAATGTATTTTACAGGGGGCAAACTTACAGCTAGGAGATTATAGGAGTACTTTCAGTGATTTTTTTTAGTGGCCTACATTCCAAACTGCCTAATATTGTTCTGAATAAAAGTAGGTGGGCTTTTTGGCACTTAGAATAAAGCTTTCTTTTCTTAGATTAGAAAAAGATATGTTATATCTTTTGTTGAAATTGATTTTTATCTGTCAGGAATTATTCCTGAAACCTTAAGCACAAATTTCTGGTACATAACACTTTGGTGATTTTTTTTTTACTTCTATTGAAGTATGGACAAATTACATGGAATAATTTCGGGAATATTTCACTTAGTTCTAATTATAATAGATTCTAATTTTGTCCTTATTTTTCTGCATTGGGTCTAGAGAAAATGTTGAGAATCTGAATAACCTTTCTCAACCATTGCATGAGATCATGGTGGTATAGTAATAGCTCACTGCCATAGGACCTATATAAGATTGCTATGGTTGAACTCTAACATAGGAATTTTTTTAATGACATTAATTTAAATGAATTATTTTATATCCAGTTAAGTTTTACAGAGTCACATTAAAAGTCTTCAAATGTATCCCAATTTTATGTACCTCAATCCCTGCCAACATCTCTTATCTTTGAATGAATTCTTTCATGTGACAGGTGTTAAAATTCATACCAATATTTCAAGAGACATTTTATGACAGAGAATTGATAACTTGGTCTAAGCAAATTCCCAAAGGACTCCTGTATAGTTCTGAGACACTTCTAAAATGCTGAATTTTGCTCATTCAAAATGTACTGTTGATTATTTTTTTTGATACTGTAGGAAAATCTTAAGGCCTAGAATATGAAGGACAATTTAGCTCTCTAGTCCTTGATCTTTTGTTTTTTTGAAGAAGAATTTGCAGATAAATTCCTAGTCTACATTGTTCAACTGTAATTTTTATGGGGGACAGAATATTTTGAGGTGGTATTAGTGTGTTAAAAGTTCTAAGGCCTATGAATATTAAATCTTAAGATACACGGGCAAACGACAAAGCTAAAATTGTAGTAAGAGTGTTCCAAAGGTTCTCATTTCCAACCATGATTATTTTCTAAAATAAATGATCTGGTCAGATCTTTGTCTTAACAATTCAAAACAAATAAAAGAAGGAAAATTCCATATGGACCTTACAAAAATAATAGCCCTTCCTATTTTTTTCAGGGAGGTAGAGGATGATACTTTGTTTACTTTATGTATACATATATTCTGAATCTGTAATAATCTTTTAAAATGTTAATGTGGTTTATATATGTCTTTTTGTTTTCTTCAATCAAGATAAGTTTTCAAAATTTTCAATCAGTTGAGTTGAGAAACTTAAGTGAGATCAATGAATCATTTATGGGGAATTCTTACTCAAATATTTTCTTTAATAAATTAATCTTTTGTGTATTTATTTAAGTTTTTTAACATTCATTTCCACAACATTTTGAGTTAGAAATTTTCTCCCCTTCTTTCCTCTACCCTGAACCCAAAGATAGCAAATCTACTGAATATTTCTTCCCCTGATATTTTCTTTCTTATATCCTCCTCTAATATACCCCAGTGCCTGTATGTCTTATTTCCCAGTTGCATGTAAAAAAAAAACAACAATTTTTTTAGCATTTGTTTTTAAAACTTTGATTTCCAGATTCTTTTCCTTCTTCCCTCCTCACTCAACCTCACTATGAAGACAAGCAATTCAATATAGATTGTACATGTATTGTTACACAAAATGTTTCCAAAGCAGTTATATTGTAAAAAGATTAATTATATTTTCCTCCATCCTATCCTACCCCCCACTTATTCTATTTTCTTCTTTGACCCTGTCCCTTTCCAAAGTCATTTGCTTCCAATTATCCTCTCCCTCAATCTGCCCTCCCTTCTATAATCCCCCTCCATATACCCTTCTGTAAAGCCATTCATGAGAAGCGTTCTAGAGGACTGCTGCTGTGAAAAGCTTTCAAGGTTCTGATTACATAGTATAATGAGTTCTCTATTAATTCAATAACAAATCAGAGCAAAACATTGATAGATAATCAAAATACAGCATTCACAATGTTACAATTTATCACAGAAAATCAAAATACAGCCTTCACCACGTCACAACACAACAACTTATTAGTAAAATGGCTACATAGTTTTCCCCAAACTGGTCACATGGTTTTAAACGAAGTACATTCATTTAGTAAATGACAAAATCCTTAGTTCAATTGCAAAGTACAAAAGTCAAAGTTTTCCATCCCTAGGTTACAGTAAATCATAATCTTCTCAATCAGTACACAGTATCTAAGTAAAGTCTTCTTTCAGCTTTACTTGAGGCTGGCTCTCAGCTTCCATGGTTCCTCTTCCATAGTCCTAGCTCCAACTGTTACCTGGGTTCAAAGGCAGGCAGCTCCCAGTTCCTTGTCCAGCTACTTGTTCAGTTCTTCATCCAGTTCCTGTTCCATATTGAAGTTCACAGTGTACAGTCCACTTCAAGTCCTTCGCAGTTCCTGTTTCTGGGAAGACAATGCTTGACAGAACCACAATAACATTCATAAACATTGACAGCAACATCATCAATTCACTATCTGCTGTGAAATCAATTCAGACCCACGAACAAGGTCTGAGAACTCAACACAAATGTTAAACATAGAATTCAACACAGACCCACAAACAAGGTCCAAGAGGTCAGCACAAATCATCAGTAAAGTCTCAGGACATCCAAAATCCTATTCTAGGACTGCTATAAACATACAACCAGAAACTCCTCCTTCTAGGCTTCCAGTAAGGTGCCAGGGATTCTGTACAAAGTATACAAACAAATATCAACACAACAAACAAAGTGGCAGGATACCACAAGTTTTCTCCTTGTCTCTGCACACAGAGAGTCCTCTTTTCAGTTCTTCTCAGTTCTCAGTTCAGTTCTTATTTCTCTTCTCTCCAGCAGTGGCAACTTACCCTTATATGTGGTTATTAGCTCCTCACCTACCTGTTGTAGGAGTTCATGAGTTCTAGGGTTCACAAGCTGTGGGGTTCACACATTCTGTTTCTTAACAGACTTGATAGGAGGCTCAAAAGAAACTTAAATTGAAAAAAGGTGTTAATTCAATAGCTGAAACAAGATGTGAACTACTTTTATGATTGCCATTACACCTTCCCCCCTACTTTTGTATAAAGTAAGATATCCAATTGAGTGTGTTTGTTTTTCCCTCCTTAAGCCAAATGCAAAAGGAGTAAGGTAGACCCATTCCATTTCACCATCCTGTTCTTCTCCTCCATTGCAACAGTTTTCTCTCACCCCTTTTATATGGAGTAATTTACCCTATTCTGTCTCTCCCTTTCTTGTTATCTCAATATTTTCCTCTCTCATCTCTTAATTTTATTTTTTAGATTAAATGTCTTCCTATTCAACTGACCCAGTACCCTCTTTACATGTATACATGTACACACATATGCAAATCCTCACATACATATTTATACACACATACACCATCATATATATATATATATATATATATATATATATATAAAACCACTGACCTCCATATATATATAGATATAGATATAGATATAGATATATATATGAACACACACACACACACACACACACACACGCACACATATCCCTTCAACTTTCCTCATACTAAGAACTGAGAAAAATCCCATGAGTTATACTTATCATTTTTCCATGTAGGCATGTCAATAGTTCAACTTTAATAAGTTCCTTATGGTTTCTTTTTCCTGTTTACCTTCTCATGCTTCTCTTGCTTCTTGTATTTCACAGTCAAATTTTCTGTTCAGCTCTGGTTTTTTCATCAAGAATACTTGAAAGTCCTCCATTTCATTGAATGACTATATTTTCCCCTGAAGCATTATGCTTAGTTTTGCTAGGTAGGTGATTCTTGGTTTTAATCCTAGCTCCTTTGATCTCCAGAATATCAGATTCCAAGACCTTTGATCCCTTAATGTAGAAGCAGATAGATCTTGTGTTATCCTGATTGTGTTTCCACAATGCTCAAATTGTGTCTTCCTGGCAGCTTATAGTATTTTCTCCTTGACCTGAGAACTCTGGAATTTGTCTATGATAATCTAAGAGTTTTCTTTTGGAGATCTTTTTCAAGAGGTGATCAGTGAATTCTTTTAATTTCTGTTTTGTGCTATGGTTACAGAATATCAGGGCAATTTTCCTTGACAATTTCTTGAAGGATGCTTTCTAAGCTCTTTTTTTGATCATGGTTTTTCAGAAAGTCTAGCAATTTTTAAATGATCTCTCCTGGATCTATTTTCCAGGTCAGTGGCTTTTCCAATGAGGTATTTCACATTGACTTCAATGTTTTTCATTTCTTTGGATCTGTTTTATAGTATCTTGTTTTCTCATAAAGTCATTAGCTTCCATTTGCTACAATCTAATTTTGAAGGAATTATTCTCTTCACTGAGTTTTTGAAATTTCTTTTCCATCTGGGTAATTTGGCTCTTTAAGGCATTCTTCTTCT
This sequence comes from Pseudochirops corinnae, assembly GCA_028646515.1. NCBI lineage: Eukaryota > Metazoa > Chordata > Mammalia > Diprotodontia > Pseudocheiridae > Pseudochirops > Pseudochirops corinnae. Next base: position 280,385,376 of record CM053585.1, read on the forward strand.
CCTTGGCTTTTTGGACAATTTTTGTCATTTGAATTAGTCTGTTTTTTAAGGTGTTATTTTCTTTAGTATTTTTTGAGTCTTTTTTAGCAGGCACTTGACTCACTTTTCATGATTTTCTTCCATTGTTCTCATTTCTCTTCCCAATTTTCCCTCCACTTCTCTTACTTGATTTTCAAAATCCTTCTTGATCTCCTCCATAGCCTGTAACCAGTTCTTATTTTTCTTGGAAGCTTTTGATGGAGGAATTTTGACTTTGTTGTTTTCTTCTGGTTCCATATTTTGATCCTTTTTGTCTCCCAAAAGTATTCTATGTTCTGATTGCACTTCCTCTGTTGGTTCATCTTGCCAGCCAATTACTTGACTTTTGAGCTCTTTGATACAGTAGTACTCTGCCTTCAGAATGGAGAGTTTTGCCCCAAATTAGTGCCGTTTTTGCAAATGTTGTCAGAGCTATGAGGAAGGCACCCTCTCTATAGCCACCACAAGCTCTGGCACACTGAACACACACCCCCCAGGAGACCCAGAAGCAACCACGTGGCAGCAGCTGCAGCCACCATTCCTCCACAACCTCTTGCCTGAGGGTCAGGTGCCAGACCACACTCTTCTTTCACCCAGTTCCAACAGAGTTTCCCACTGACCTGTTAATTTCTCTTTGGCATTTGTGGAGTGAAAAGTCTGGAAACTATCACAGCTGCCAGTGATTCGCTATCCTGAAGTCTGTTCTGGCCAGTCTGTGCTGTTGGTCAGGGCAGACCTGGGTCTGGGCTAAGGCAGGTCATGTAGGACTGTACTCAGTTCCCAGCTAGATGTGATAATCTTTTCCTGTCACCTGCAAGGCTACCTTCAGCAGATTTTTTTCTTTCTGTCACTTTGTGGTTTTTGTAGCTCTAAAATTTTTGAGTCATATTTTACAGGTATTAGAGGTGGTTGCATCAGGGCTCAAATAGGTTCCAATTTTTACTCCATGCTCTTGTCTCTGCCCCCTATACTTCAAGTCTTAAAAAAAAAAGCATTAACAAAAAATATACTTATGATATTTCAAAAATTCATCCCAATTATTTCAAGACAAATCTCTCCAAAACATGTACCTTTTCCAAATTCGTAATACATAGAAACTTAGAGGTAATTAAACTATATTATAATTGTGTGTTTTTTTTCTTTTAAAGCATGTGCTCAGATTGATATGTAGCTCAAACATTTTTTTTACATTCTTCTCAGTATTTCTAGATGTAAAAATTTAAATCAGGTTGTATTAGTTGCTAAAGATTTTTAACTTTATTCATGTCAATCAATTCATCAACAAACATTGATTAAATGAACAATGAAGGGTCAGTCACTATAGTAGGCACTAGAGATAGAAGAAAATTCAAATCACTAGAAGAAAAAAATAGGAAACAATCCTTCTTGTCAAGAAACTTTAAGAGTTTATCAAAGGATGTTATAGGAATTAGGGCTGAGTGATATGAGATCTAAGACACTAGAAAAGTTGGGAAGAAAGGGAAGGCATGAACTTTGGTTTCAACTTTGCTGAAGGTCACACTCTCTTTTCCATGGAGGCATAAATAGTGGGAGAGATGCTAGAAAAGGTACTAACATAGAGTGATGATACTGAGTGACAGATGATCAAGGACCTTCCTTCATTCTCATTCTTCTGCCTCCCCCACAGGCAACAGGCAAGGGCTGAAGTTCTGATTTTAGTGCTCTGAGAGACCATGCCAGGGGTAAGGAACTAATTGCATTTTAAATTTTATAATATTTTGGCCCCTCCTGCTGCCAACACAGAGGATAAAGTACATGAATCTTTTTCATCAACGATTTAACCAGCCTATACATTGTCTTTCTCTTTTAATAAATTTAAAATTTCTTTTAAATTTAAATAAAAAAGAAAAAAATTTTGCCATGTACCCAATAGAACATAAGGAATCAATATATAGCAATGAATTTCCATTTCAAGAAAATGCATATAATAAATACTACACATTATTTTCAAAGCTGTCCATCTTTTCTTTCCTTCTTTGTAAGTTTTCTTTTGTTCTCTGTTGTGCACTGCTTACTTTATTTTCCCACCTCCCCCAAGAATTAAGCTATGATAGAAGAATCATGTACATATACATATAAACATGTGTGTATATTTCTATACATACATACGTATCCATAAACATACACACATATACACATACATCTCAAACCCACATATGTAAGACCCTATTTTGCTTGTTCCTACTTGCTGACTATACAATATCTTTTTGAATCAGAGCTGGTATTGATCTCTGGTTCTAGTGCAGGGTGTTTAATATTTTTTTGTGCTATGGACCCCTTTAGTAGCCTAGTAAAATTTAATAATTGTGAAGTTTGTTGATTACATTTATACTTGAAGGAAATCCTAAATTTCCATCATAGTTTAGTGAAAATAAAGGTTTGATTTCTTTATTTGATAGAAAATTAATCTGTGGATGTTGTGTTCCATGAATTCCAGGTTTAAAACTCCAGAGTCAAACCATTTTTTCTGTGGGAAATAGAAAAAGGTCAGGGAGCCTGAAAGAAAGAGTAAGCATCAGTGAGGAGGGACACTCTCATCCTAGCAGTCACCAGTATAGGAAGTTTCAAAATCTTTAACTTTTCCCACAGGAGGGAAAAGTGAAGAGATAGAAACTAGCCTTGCTTTTTACTATTCTTGATATTTAATGGTCACATATATACAGAGGTATAATGGAACCTGGTATGCTCAGTTAGTCAGAGCTTATTGTTAAATTTAGATATAGAAAATGAATACTAGTTTTCATGTAAGCTGGAGGTTTACATAAGTAGCTGAGAGAATCAGGAAACTTATTACACAAAAAATGATTTTGTTGTATTTTGACTGAAATTAAGGGGTACATGTCATGAAAAAGGAAAAGTCAGTACAAAATCACAATGTTTAAATATAGATTATTATGTATGAGGAACAATAAGAATGCCACTTTGTCTAGACTGAAGAGCTATAATGTCACATGAGACTAGAAAAATAGGATAAGGTCATTTTTGCTTGGAATAAATGGAATTTATTGTGAAGGGGGACTGATATCAGGCTTTAGTGGTAAACAAAACAAAATGACAATAACAATAAAAACTATGTTAATTATGTGTAGGATATATTGGATAGAAAAAAAGAATTGAAGCAGAGAGATCAGTTAGGAAACTATTGCAAAATGTAATGACTGATTGCATGGCTCTCCATCTAGTGAGAACTTCGTACTTCTCACCTAGGTATAAGGAAACCTAATTAATCTCTGGGGTAGCTCAGTTCTTACCTATCCTCAAAATGGCAGGTCTAATTTCCTAGAGTATGACTAACATGACATGATTACTCAATTTGTCTCAGAATTCTGAAAAATCTAGTTAAGGAAGAATATATTCCTAATAATTTCCACATTAGCTCTTTCAGCAAAACCTAAGAAGACTTTGATGAACTGATGCAACTGAGCAGAATCAGGAAGACAGTGTACACAGAAGCAATATTATAGAATGATTGACTATGCATGACTTAGCTATTCTCAATGATACAGTAATACAAGAATATTCCAATAGACTTATGATGAAATATGTTACCCACCTCCAGAAGAAGAACTGATATTGTCTGAATGCAGATTGAAACATATACTTTTTAAATTTTTATATTATTCTTTTCTTTTTCGGTCTGCTTTTTTCCTATAATATAGCTAACATGGAAATGTTTTGCATGACTACATATTTAAAGTCTATATCAAATTGCCTTCTTCAGGAGTGGGTTTGTGTGTGAGAGGGTGAGAGAGATATAATTTGGGACTAGAATTTTAAATAGCTAATGTTAAAATGTTTGCTTACATGTAATTGAGAAATTATACACACATTATAGACATATACATACACACATATATACATATATGTGTGTATCTATATATTTGAATCCACACTTAAAGCTTAGCATCCTTTCCTAGTAATGCATTCTGTATCTGTTCTGGAGAATGGGCATATACTTATGGGAACCTGGAGGGGAAGCAAAGGATTAAAGAAAACCTATGTACTTAAGGTGACTCCCAACTTCAGACTTTAGCTTTGATGAACTGGGTCCATTCAGGAAAATCTGCATCAAAGGAAATCACTTTTCTCCTGTTTGTTTGCTGGCTATCTTTTCTCACTTTAAAAAAATTTCTTTCCTATATGTGAATTGATGTAGCATTTACAAGTTCTTTTAACTTGAAATCACTGTTAAAAAAAGAATTTAGAAACTGTTATCTCTTAATTTCTATGGCAATCACTAGAGAGCTTTAAAGCTCACCAGGACAACTATCTCTGTGTACTACAGACCAAACCAGATATGCTGTCCAATCAAATCATAGCAAACAAAGCTTATACACTAGGATGCTATAGTGTCCAATTATATCTCAGCATCTCTTTATACACAACTGTTTCAAAACATTCATTTCCTCTTTTCTGCTTTTTCACTCTCAAAAATGCAGGAGGTACAGATAGGGAGAAGGGAAATACAACAAGGGATACCTGATGCTTCTGAAAAGCTACACCTCTCTTCTATTCTAGTATTGGATACTGAAGAGGAATATCTTGAAAAGATCTTGTCTGGAGAGGATGTACCTCTCTGCAACCCGTAAGGAAAATCATAAATAAAGCCTTTTAACAACTAAGTACTCCAGCTAATATTTACAAATACACACAGAGAGAGACAGACAGACACAGAGAGACAGAGACAGAGACAGAGAGAGAGAGAGAGAGAGAGAGAGAGAGAGAGAGAGAGAGAGAGAAAGAGAGAGAGAAGAGAGATTTTAGACTTCTTAGGTCCTTTACTTTTATCCTTAACCTTTTCTATCTATCTCCTCCCTCATATATGTTTTAGTGGCTTAAATGAGTTTCTTAGAACTTAACAATTTACCTTTCACTTAAAAGGTGACATCTTCTCCTATGATATAATAATCTTCTATTAACCAAAACTTATTCTCCAAATACCTATACATATTGTTTATCTCTTTATTTTTAATTTTCCCCTTTTGGTTCTTGAAAAGGCTCTGTGCAAGTATACCAAAGGACCCCTATGCTCTTCTGTTCTATATTTTCAATATAGGTTTTCTCTATCTCCCTGTTTCTTGGAAACTGTTTCTTCATAGTCATATTTTCTCAATTTTTGATAAATACATTATTTTTTTCTTTAATTAATCTTTCTGTTTATGTAAAAAAGAGGTATCTTCTATGATTTCAAAGGTGACTTATGCCACAAGTCATTTTTTTATACAAAACTGGTCAATTTATAACAAATTCCTTTCTTCATAGGCATAATTTATCAGTTTTTATTTTTGAAATATTTTCTTACTCTTTCACCTTTTCAAATTGAGTGTTATTGAAATAAATAATATATTTTATCCTTTACCAGTTGACATGATGGATTTTTCTACTTACAAAAAGGACTTTTTAAAACCTTTTTTCAGAATAAAATGCTAAATAAGAAAAGGAAAATATTTATAGAAAAAAACCTTAGGTAAGAGATGTTGAAATTCTGAATGGGAAGAGTATCTATATGAACATGGAGAAGGGAACAGATTCAAAAATATTGTGGAAATAGAAACAAACATATTGGACAACTGATAGAATATATGATATGAGGAAGGAAGAGTTCATGATTATATCTAGTTTGAGCATTTGGATAACTTGGAGGATGTTGCTTCCATTTATAGAAAGAGGAAGATTCAAAAAAACAGAAGTAGATTTATTTGGGTATGAGTTATAATTTGGCTATATTGTGTTTATTAAGAAATATTTGATTTAATAAGTAGTTACAAAATTATAAATCAGAAAAATATTAGGGTTCAAAATATAGATTTGGGAAGTTATATTCTTAGAGAAAATAATTGAACCCATGGGGAATTCATCAGTTTACAAATTGAGAGAATGGGAAAAGGGAAAGAAGACTTCCTAGGACAAAACTTTTGGGTTACATTCACATCTAGAGAGTGTTCAGATGGGTCATGTTCACACTGAAAGTGTGAATAAATGATGAAAAACCCAGAATAGAAAAAGAATCAGGGAAAAAAGATGGTAAATGTTGCAAAGAGATCAAGAAGTCTAAGAACTGAGAAGAGATGAAAGATTGGACAACTAAAAGGTAATCAGTAAATTTGACCTGAAAAATTTCAGCAGAGCATTGAGATCAGAATCCAGATTGAGGGGTTATGAAATGATGGAGAGAAGAGGAAATGGATACAATGAATGCAAATATAGTTTACTAGGATCTTGGATGAGAAAAGGAGGAGTATAAATATGGAAATTATCTTTGGAGATTGATATTGTCTGAAGTAGATATATTTTGTTTATTTTTAAGTATGGGATAGATTTGAGTATGCTTATAATCAAATGAATGAAGAAAGTATATACTAATGGATTAAAGATTATAGATAGGGGGGTCTAGGTGGCACAGTGAATAGAGTATTGGCCCTGGAGTCAGGAGGACCTGAGTTCAAATCTGACCTCAGACAGTTAATACTTACTAGCTATATGACCATGGGCAAGTCACTTAACCCCAATTTCCCTGCCTCCTCTCCTCCACAAAGAAAAAAAAAGATTATAGATAGAGATAAGGCAATCCTATGGCCAAGATCAGAAATAGTGAGATCAAGAGCATACACAAAAGATATCATTCTTTGTCTAGCAAAATGATTCACTACACTCTGAATAAATTTAACTATACAGATTCCAAACAAGTTCTCTAGGGATTTCTTTTTAATTACATGTTTTAATAAATGAAGAGGCAGTGTGGCATAATGCATATAAGGTCAGCCTTCAGGTCAGAAAAATTGGGGCTAATTTCCTGCCTCTGACACATGTTAGCTCTGTGACCCTGAGTCAGTCACTTAATCTCTAGGTGACCAAGACAATTCTGTAATTCTCTGTGTAGGTAAATAGTTTCCTATCTGCTTCATCAGAAGTAGAAAACATTCTCCATTAATGTAGATAGAGGTGCCTTTTCTATAACCCAAGGATTAAAGAGTAAGTAATATGGACAGTAGACATCTGAGGGATAATTTAAAGTCAAATGCTACTTTTTCTGAGCCTTCTGCTACTGTACTTGCATATATACATTCATGCATGCATGCATGATATATGTATATATACATATACATGTGTATGCTTATGTATGTATGTGTATATGTATGTATGTATGTACCTTTAAAAAAACAGAAGTTCCTTGAGGGCTGGGATGAATTTTTTTATGCTTGCATTTGTATCCACAACATGTGGCACAATGTTTGTCACATGACAATGTTTGTTACCTTATTTTAAGTGTAGTGTTTTTTTTTTTAAAGAATCAAAATTCTACTAAAATGTTAAAGTTGTTTTCTTTTGGTAAGGTGTCTCTTGATTGCAGAGCAGAAAGTGTTATGTGAATATACACTACTTTTTCTAGCTATTTTTGTGACCGTTAAGATGGATCCCTTTCAGGAGGTAAGGAAACAGGGAGAGGGAAATAATTCAGTTGAAGGCCATTCCACACTCATCCTCTCATCTTTTTCCCTCTTAATATTCCACAAACCATAATCAAGCCCTCTTAGTCTCACCCTCTCATCCAAAAAATGTATTCTGAATGCCTTGATACCTTTGAAAGTTACTTTGAATAATATATTACTTAAATGATGCCTATAATAGTATCTATAAAGGAAGTGCTTAGATTCATACTCGTCGAAAGCATGACCATAGTAAATTAGAGGGAAATAACTTTTACATTTTCATAAAACCATAACAAAAATATCCTGATCTTTTGTGTTTTGTAGTTTCTAAACATTACTCATTCTCAACTACACTTATTGGGATCTGGAAACATTGATTTAAAAAAATAGATTAGGGATTCAATCTGAAAGTCTCTGACAGTAGTTTTATGATGTTTGTAGCACAGTAGCTAACTTGATGTTTAACCATTATTTGACAAAAAAAGTTTTAAAATAGTTCAAATAACCATGATTCCATGCAGCATTTCAAATCCATGTCCATGTTATATTCTTATAATGGAATGGAGGATGTTTCCAGTATAAGTCATTGAATTATGCATTTAAATGTCATTGACTATCAGTACGACCTACATTGTTTTATTAATGAGTCTTACAATCTATAAAGATAGATACCTAATGAGATTAACTGATGTAAAGCCTTTTTTAAACCATAAAGCACCATTATAAATGGCAGCTTTTCTTATTATCTTTGTCATGTTTGGGATTTCTTTTTTCCTTTAAATAGCTAATGAAAGTAATCATTGGACAAGAACTAGTAAGAATTTTGGTGAAAGGTTTCTTTCTTTTCTTGTGATTGATTCTCTTTGCAATGTCTAATAGAAGAAAAAAATTTTCCTCTTTCAATAAAGTAATTGAATGAAGTATAGATGGAGATTCCTAGTACTTCCAGTTCCCTTTTTTTGACTACTTGGACATCATCATGGCAAAAGTAGCAGAGTGCCACAGTGCTCTGACCCCTGCCTCCATTGTACAAGCAAATGACTTCCTCTCTTCTGAACAAGGCGTTGCATCTACAGGATAGTTTAATTCAGGGTTGGAGGGAACCAGCAGCCTCAAAGTCACAAATGACCTTCTAGGTCCTTGAGGGCAACCTTTACCTAAGTCCAAATTTTAGAGAACATTTTTTTTAATGGGATTTGTTATATGAAGTTTAGATTCAGTCAAAGGGCTTCATTTGCACACCTCAAGGACCATGTGTAGCCTTGAGACCACAGGTTTACTACCCTGATTTATTCTAAAAATCTCCCAAGTACCCCAAATTCTGTCTCCTCATCACCACAAGCATATATAAATACCTCCTGCCACCCTGCTCACAATAGCCATCGCAGGTACTACTAAGAGAGTACAGTGACTGATAAATAAGAGTCTTATCTGATAAAAACAGAGTCCATGTTCATTTTGGGTGAGAGTGTGTCCATCTTTAATAAGGAGATATTGAAATGTTGCCAGAGATTACATCAACACTTTATCTTTCCCTCCTCCATAACCTCAACACTTCTCCCAAATTTCCCTCTTGCTATTCAAGAAATCACTAACTTTCAGGCTCTAGGGTTCAATGCTTCAGTGTCATATTCAACTCCTTACTCTCACTCAACTCACATATCTAATCAGTCCCTGAAACTTGGTTTCCAGTTTTTACCTCCACATTCTCTCACATAGGTCTTTTTTTTTTCTTTTCACATACAATCACCACCATATTTCAGGCCCCTATCATCTATTGCAAGAGTATCCTACTTGATTTTCCTGGTTCAAGTCCCTCCCTCTCCAATCCATCCTTCACAGAACTGTCAAAACTAACACATCAAGAAATCTGACAGCATATGAAATGTTTCATAATCTTTAGTCTTCTACCTCTTCAAGGCAATAAGGGAAGTGATTTCTCAGATCTTTTCTTTGTGGCCAAGCTTGGTCATTATAAATTCTAACCATTCAGTTTTGATTATTTCATTGTTGCTTTTCTTCACTTTTATATAATAAATACTTTTTGTTATTTTGTATGTCATTTTATTGGTTCTATTTACTATGATTTACATTGTTTCTCTCCTATAATCATTTTACTATGAGCCTATGAAATGAGCCTATGAGCCTATAAAACTCATTTGACTGGATTGGTTCCAGCCCATAGAATCTACGTACGCTAAGACTTGACAGACCTGGATTTTCTGGCAGCCACTTTCACTTTGTAGCATGGTTAGAATTGAATTTCCTTCTGTCCTGACTTTCATTTCTCATTCCTTATAAAGCAATTAAGAGTAGACCCTCATTTCAATTGTCTAATGTATCCTATGGCCTAATCCCACTGTGAGGAATCAGTCACTCACTGATGCCATGCCATATTTTGTCTAAAACTTTATATAAGTTTAAAGCTTGGGGTTTCATTGATATGTGCATTCCACTGTGAGTCTGAGCCACCAGTTATATACTGCCTGTGAAATTGTGGAACAATGGCACTATTTATGGATAATGTCCACCTCTGGCATCTGTTTTTTCTCCTATAACTGATGGCTCAATATGGCACTGTTAGTATTTGTGAACAACTTCCTCCTCTTTTTTCAAAGCAATTAGATTCATCAATTTTTACAGTGCCCCCTCACCAATAAATGTCATTACATTCAAGTATTAAAAATCATTTAGCTATTTCCCAAATGATGAGTATCTACTTTATTTCTGATTCTGTTATTATATGAAATACTGTTGTGGATACTTTGTGAGGATATGGAACCTTTATGTTTATCATTACATTCCCTAGAATTTTTTGCCTAATAATAGAATTTCTGGGTCAAGAATATGAATCCTTTAGTCTTCTTCTTAGGACATTTCTAAGTTATTTTCCAAAATGTCACACCTCCACCAAGTGAATTTTTGTGCCCATTTCCCACAACTTCTCTAACAGTGACTCTTCCCTCATTTTGGTGTCATTACCTCTGTAACATACCTCAAATCTATTCCCTTCTCTCTACTCCCACTTCCACCCTCCTGGATGTCACTTAGGAGCAACAAAGTGGTGGAGTGGATGGAGTGCTAAGTCTAGAGTCAGGCAGACATTTCCCTGAATTCAAATGTGGCCTCAATCCTGAGTAAGTCACTTAATCATGTTTGTCTCAGTTTCTTGATCTGTAAAATGAGTTGGAGAAGGAAATGGAAAACTACTCCAATATTTTTGCCAAACAAACTCCAAATGGGATTACAAAGAGTCAGACACATTTGAAAAACAACTCAACAACAACTACAGGTGGTACAGTGGATAGTGACAGTCCTGGAGTCAAGAACTGAATCCAATCTCAAACACATATTTTAGGCAAGTCACTTAAATATTGTTTCCTTCAATTTTCTCAACTATGAAATGCAGATGCTTATAGCACGTATCCTCAAAGGGTTGTGGAAACATGGTTCCCATGGTAGCCTCTGGAATGGTAGAATTTGAGAAATTTGTGTACAAGGATAGTGAAAATCTATTAAAGTTTCAATATTGAGTAAATATTCCAAATCCTAGCTATTAATAAAACCACACTACACTGAAGAAAATCACACTATACTCCACCACCTGATTTTGAAAAGTATAGCTCTTTAGATATATTCCCAGGGTGATATGAATAATATTGTTAATTGTTAATTACTAATTGGGAAATAACCACTTAAAATTAATTGATGAAATCTTTAGTCATTTTAAAAGTGAAAATCTGAATTATTATAATATCATTCCTGATTTTATGATGAAGACATATTTTGTTCTTAGCTTTAGCCACATATTTTGTGAGGGTCTTCTTTGGTGCTCTGTAATATCTTTTTGATATGTTAATTAATTAATTTATTTTAGTTTTCAACATTCACTTCCACAATATTCTGAGTTACAAATTTTTCTCCCCGTCTTTCACCTATCCCCCACCCCAAAAATAGCTAGCCTATTGAATACTCCTTTCCCCAATCTGTTCTCTCCTATATCCTACCCTAATCTCCCCTCCCCAGCTTTCTAGTAAGGCAAGATGGATTTCTATACCCTGGTGCCTCTATATCTTATTTCCCAGTTCCATGTTAAATATATATATACACACACACACACTTGTTTTTAAAACTTTGAGTTCCAGATTTTTTCCCTTCTTCCCTCCTCACCCACCCCCACTGGGAAGATAAGTAATTTAATATAGGTTGTACATGTGTAGTTATGCAAAACATTTCCATTATAGGTATATTGTGAAAGACTAACTACATTTCCCTCCATCATGTCCCACCCCTCACTTATTCTCTCTTCTCCTTTGACACCATCCTTTTTCAAAAGTGTGAGCCTCTAACTAACCTCTCCCCCAATCTTCCCTCCCTTCTATTATCCCCCCTCTTATCCCTTTCCCCCCTATTTTCCTGTAGGGTAAGATAGTCAATTGAATGTGTTTGTTATTCCCTCCTTGAGCCAAATTCAATGAGAGTAAGGTTGTCCCCTTACCTTTTACCTTCCTGCTCTTCCCCTCCATTGTAAACATTTTCTCTTGCCTTGTTTATATGAGATAATTTGCCTTAATTTATTTCTCCCTTTCCCTTTCTCCCAATATATTCCTCTCTCACTTCTTAAATTTATTTTTTAGATATCATCCCTTCATATTCAGCTCATCCTGTGCCCTCTGTCTATGTATACATGTTCATACATATGCACACCCTCACATATATATAAACACCTACACTCTCCTATACATAAATATATATGTATGTATACATATATACAAATACATGTATATATACATATATATATATACATACATGCATATGTAATAGTAATCGTTTTAGCAGGATACTTAGCACTTAGTACTAAGTGTTAAGTGTGGAAGGTGCAAACTCTGTCCCACTGTTAAGAAGGCATGAACTCCCTTATTGATGTGGAAGAAGGGGATTGGCTGAGCCCCTGTTGATGTGGAAGAAGGGGATTGGCTGAAGTGTGTACATAAGCAAGAATTCCAGAGACGGACAGACGGAATTGGAATGCTGCTCCTGCTGAAGGAAGAATTGTGGAGCCTGAAGCCGGTTGAGAGAGAGAGAGAGAGACAGAGAGAAAGAGAGATTCTCTCCCAGCATCTGGAAGCTGAGAACTGACTGAGAACTGAGTTGGAGTTTTCCTGAGACCAGAATCTGGTGAGGGCTTGCCTGGAAGGCTGAGAGGCCTTGCCTGGAAGGCTGCCTGGAAGGCTGAGAGGGCTTTGCCTGGAAGGCTGCCTGGAAGACTGAGAGGGCTTGCCTGAAGAAGCATGATGGGGATAAGACTTTGTTTGTGGCCTGGCTG
>CM053585.1:280398670-280420587 GCA_028646515.1 Pseudochirops corinnae
GTAAATATTCTTTCCCAATTTCCCACCTCTCTCTTAATCTTGGTTACATTGGCTTTGTTTGTACAGAAACTTTTCAACTTAATGTACTCAAGGTTATCCATTTTGCATTTTGTAATGCTCTCCAATTCTTCTTTGGTCATAAAGTCCTCCCTCTTCCATAAATCTGACAAGTAAACTATTCCTTGCTTCCCCAGATTATTTACAGTATCAGCCTTTATACCTAGATCATGCACCCATTTAGACTTGACTCTGGTGTATGGCGTTACATCATGGTCTATACCCAATTTCTGCCATACTATGTTCCAATTTTCCCAGCAATTTTGTCAAATAATGAGTTTTTATCCCAGAAACTGGGGTCTTTGGGCTTATCAAATAGTGTATTATTATAATCATTGATGATTGAGTCTTTTGTACCCAATCTATTCCATTGATCCACTACTCTATCCCTTAGCCAGTACCAAGCAGTTTTGATGACTGCTGCTTTGTAATACAGATTAAAATCTGGTAAGGCTAGGCCACCTTCCCTAGCATTTTTTTTCATTAATTGCCTTGATATTCTGGACTTTTGATTCTTCCAAATGAATTTTGTTACTATTTTTTCTAGTTCTATAAAATAATTTTTGGGTAGATTGATTGGTAAAGCACTAAACACATAATTTAATTTAGGTAAAATTGTCATTTTTATTATGTTAGCTCAACCCAGCCAAGAGCAGTTAATGTTTTTTTCATTTAGTTAGATCTGACTTTATTTGTGTGAAAAGTGTTTTGTAGTTGTGTTCATAAAGGTATTGGGTTTGTTTTGGCAGGTAGATTCCCAAATATTATATAATGTCTACAGTAACTTTAAATGGAGTTTCTCTTACAATCTCTTGCTGTTGGATGTCATTGGATATATATAAGAATGCTGAGGATTTATGTGGGTTTATTTTATAGACAGTGTTCTTTCATCACCCAGTTGCAACAGAGTTCCCCACTGACCTTTCACTTTGGAGTTTATGGGTTGAGAAGCCTGGAAACTGACAGTTGCTGGTGATTCACTCCCCTGATGTCTGTTCTATCCAGCTTGGGCCACTGGTTAGAGCTTCCTGGGCCTGGCCTGCACATGGCTCATGCAGAACAGTGCTCAGCTCCCAGTCTGGTGTGATAGACCCTTCCTGTTAGTTTGCTGGGCTGCCTTTAGCAGGAGATTGGTTTCTCACTGTCACTTTGTAGGTTCTGTAGCTCTAAGATTTGTTTAGAGTCATATTTTACAGGTATTTGGGTGTTTAGTGCACAAGCTAAAGCAATTTTCTGCTTCTACTCTGCCATCTTGGCTCCACTCCTCCCCGCAGTGGAATAGATTACACACACAGCATTCTGAAGTAAGTGACCACAGTAACCTGGTGTTTGATAAATCCAAGAGCTATGTATTTTGGTCAGGGATCCAGTATTTGACAAATATTGCTGAGAAAATTGGAAAGGAATTTGGCATAAACTACACTTAGTTCAAGATCTCATCCTATATAATGTAACAAGGATAACATTTATACATGATTTAAACATAAATGCATAATTTTGATTATGTGATTTAAAAAAAAAACTGCACAAACAAAAGTAAGGCAAGCAAAATTAGAAGAAACCAGGAAACTGGGGGAAATTTTCTACAGAAATTTCTCCTTTAAAGGCCTTATTTCTTAAATATAAAAGGAATTACACAAAATTTATAAAAATAAGTATCACTCCCCAAATGATAATTGCTCAAATTATATAAATAGCTAGTAATATGAAAAAGTACTTTAAATCACTAATAATTAGACAAAGGCCAATTTTAAAACTACTCTGAGGTACTACTTTATACCTACTAGATTGGTTAATGTGAAAAGGAAAATGACAAATTTTGCAGGGAAAGTGGACTAATGGACTACTGGTTGAGTTGTTAATGGGTCCAACAATCATAGAGAACAATTTGGAACTCTTTCCAAGGTTCTTTAAAACCTTTGATCCAATTATTCTACTATTACCCTCTGTTCCAGAGAGATCAAAGAAAAAAAAAGGACCTATATGTGCTACAATAATATTTACAGCAGTTCTTTTGTTTTGGCAAAACAATTGGAAAGTGAAGGGATGCCCATCAACTGGAGAATGACTGAGCAAGTTGAGGTACATAATTGTGATAGAATACCATTTTTATAAGAAATTATGAGGGATATAATTTCATAAAAATCTGAGAAGTCCAATATGAACTAATTCAAAATGAAGTGTACAGAATGAGTATAACATTTTACACAGTAATAGCATTGTTGTAGCAATAATCAATTGTGAATTATGTAAACAGATTAATATAATGATAGATGAAATTTCTAAAAAAAATCATGCTAAGAAATGCCATCTATCTTCAGAGAGAGAACTGTTGAATTCTGAATGTAAAATGAAATATATTTTTCACTTCCTTTTCTTTTCTTTGCAATATATCTAAAATGGAACATGTTCATGAATTCCCATGTATAATTTGTATCATATTATTTGCCTTTTCAATTGGTGAGTGAGGGGCTTGAAGGAAATAGAGAATTTGGAACTCAAAATTAAAAAAAAATGAGTATTCCACAGAGAAAAAATTCAAGTCACTGCACTTGTACTGAGCACACAACTTAGTCAGCCAAACAAAATAATTCCAGGCTTCAAAGCATTAAAATCTGTTCATGAAGAAAAATCATGTGCACAAATAGACAAGTTATTGTTGCTGTTGTTGTTATTGTTATTATTATTAGTAGTAAAATATATAGTACTTTAAACTTTACAAAAATGAGCAAATTTGGTGCTCACAAATTCTACAATTGTACAGATGAAGTAACTGTGGCAGGGGTTATGTGATTTGCCCAAACTTAGACAGCCATGGAGCATTACAGGCCAGAATTTTATACCACATCTGACTCAAGATTCCTGCATTCAGGAATCAGAGCATTAAAAATAATGAGAAAAATCATTGTCACAGAACAACTGATTCTTGAAGAATATTAGGGATTCTAAGAGTCAAACAGGAGAATAGAATGCTTTTGAAGAATGTAGGACAGCAGTATATTAGAAAAGAGATGAGAGATAAGAGGTTTTTTTGTTTTTTTTAAAAGCAAGAAAGCCAGTTTCCTGGACCATATAGTGCATGAAGGAGATGTATGTTGAATAAATAGTAGGTTGGAGCCAGTCTGTTAAGGCATTTAAAAATGCCAAGTAAAAAAGTTTGATTATATGGACCATTGTCATCACTGCAATGTCTCTGCTTTTTAGCATGCTATACAGATTTGCCAAAACTTTCCTTTTAAAGGACAAAGTGTCTTAATTCCATGGCTGTAATCACCATCTGCAGTGATCTTTGAGCCCAAGAATATAAAATCTGATAGTGTTTCCTTTTCTTTTCCCTCTATTTGCAAGGAAGTGAGGGGACTAGTTGTCAGTATCTTAATTTTTTGATGTTAAGCTTCAAGGCAACTTTTACACTTTCCTCTTCCACTTTTATCAAAAGGCTTCTTAAATCTTCATTTTCTGCCTTTAGAGTGGTGTTGTCTGAATATCTGAGATGAATGTATATTTCACTGGACAGCCTTAATTCTGATGTCTGATTCATCTAGCTTGTCATTTCAAATGATGTACTGCACATAAAAGTTGAGTAAGGTGCCAATACACAGCCTTATCATACTCCTATTCCAATCTTAAGCCAACCAGTTGTCCCATGTTGGTTGTATTACTTTTTGGTGTGCATATAGGCTCCTCAGGAGACAAGTAAGATGATCTGGTACTTTTCACTATTTGAGAACTTACCACATTTTGTTGTGATTTGCACAAAGTTTTTTGTGTAGTTAAGAAAACAGAAGTAGATTTTTTTTCTTAACTACCATTTTTTTCTCTATGATCTAGTGCCTGTTGGTCATTTGGTGTCTGCTTCCTCTTCCTCTTCAAAAACAATCTAGTAACTCTTAGTTTGTATGTTGCTGAAGCCTAGCTTTCAGAATCTTATGCATAACCTTACTGGCATGTGAAATAAGTGCAATTGTTTGTCAATTTGGATATTCTTTAACATTATCCTTCTTTTTAGGATTAGAAAATAAATTGTATGATATCCTTTAAGACCTACTACATTGTTATGAGGAAAATTGAGATGATATATATTATTTGTACAAAATTTTAGGTATTCCATGTCAATAATTATTATTATTATTATTATTTTATTTGACCTCAATGTATCTGTTTTAGAAAAAACTGCACATCTCAAGAAAACTACTTTTCATTAGTTAATGGTTTCTGTTAGATCTTTTATTTCTATCCTTCTGAATTGCTCATAACTGAATGGTATTATGGTTGATTACTTAAGATGAGGATTTTAGCAGTTCTACTGTATTGAAATTAAATTAACATATTTTACCATGCTCTGAACAAAACTAAAAAATTTCATGAGCCCAGTATTTCATCAACACGGATACACCATATGTTAGTAGGGAAAAGACACCAGTGGTGACCTCTCACGTTACGTACTTCTTGTGTGTGTCTCATGTCCTACATAGAGATTCATCCCATCATGTTACAAGTTTTTCAATATTCTTTGAATACTACAGAACTTCTTTATTTGACCATTTGGCATAACTCTATCTTAGCACATAATAAGGCTACATGATTTTTCAGTGACTTCTTTTATGCTACCTTTTTTTGTGTGGCAAAATATGTTTGGTAATATGTTACAGCATACTTATGCCTCCCAAACCTCTCTTCAGTTTTTCCACAATTCGGATTCTTTGGAAATTGAGATATTCCATTCTTACTAATCACTGAGTATCATTAAGAGAATTTTGTTGTTAAAAGGTTGAGTTGCTGTTTCAACGATTGTGGGAAGTCCTTTATAATTTCCCAAGTGACAACCAACCTTTGATCTTCCCTTATTTCTTTCTTAGCCTAGTTCATTATTCACCAGTTTTATTGAGCCAAGATAAACATACTGGCTAAATAAGTAATACACTCAGACATTCATCTTAAGGTCATAGTATAGAAAAAACAAAAGCACCATCATTTGTTTTTTTTTTTTTTCCTGTATAAATTAGTTATAAAGCTGATGTACATAATATCGGATCTTATTGTAGAGGTTCGGTAACACTCTGCAATGGTATAATCATCACACTATCTTCACACAGGAACATTTGGGGCTCTAATTGCATCTAGGGAAGTAGTGAATCCTTCTTCCATTTTCCTCTCTACTACATATGCTTTATACCAATGGTGATCCAAAAATCTCCCAATTTTACTGCTAACTTGATACTGATAAGAGATAACATTATATAAAGTGATATTTTACCTAGAGAGAATTTTAGATAAGGTTATCTCTGTGGTTCATTTATCAAGAAATCACTTATGATCTTACTATATTCCTCAGAAACAATTTAAGAGAATATATAACAGTAATGGCAATATTATTTTAAGAACAACTTTAAGAAAATAAGTCACTTTGATTATTATGAATATCTAAATAAACTACAAATGACATATGAAGGAAATTGCTATAGGCATCCAGAGAAAGAACTGATAAACAGAAGTATATATAAAATGATTTTGTGTGTATGTGCATACACACAGTTACACATATATACATATATGTATGTATAAACATATGCATTATATTTATGCATACATATATAAGTATAAGCACATATATTATTTATGTCTAACAGCAACCAACTCTAACATCTTCATGGCAGGGAAGGGGCAAAGGAAAAGAAAAATAAGAAAAAAAGAAATTTACATGATAATTTTATTACGCATTTAAAGAGAACACCAAGTTGTACATACTAGATTTGTATTTTCATGTGCAATTATAGTGGTAATTATATTACTTTGTGGAAATTTTTGCTTAATTCCATAAAATAAAATTAAAATAAATAAAACAAATTTTTTTCCAAAATTGTATTTTAGACTCAAATGCCAGAACATACAGAATAGAAAAAAATAAACAAAAATATATCATAAACTTAAATATTGGAACTTAATTACAATGTTAGAAGGAAATAAAAGCATGTCATATTCTTAGCAGAACATGAGAGGATTCAAAATATGTAATAAAAAATTTTCATTCCAAGAAGGCCTATATGACAAGTAATAGTCATTGTGGTAAGAATTGTCCATCTGTTCTTTGCTCCCTTGTGTTTTCTTTTGCTCTCTGTTGTGCACTTTTTTATTTTATTCTTTTTTCCCCTCCCCTCAACCCTTCTTCTCAGAAGGCCACAATAAAGTTTTAGATATGTTTTTCTGTAGCTATAAATATATACATACCCTCCTCCACTCTAACAGAAGGCTACAATAAAGTTTAGATATGTTTCTCCATAGCTATAGATATATACATACACATATCCATACATATATAGACATAGATATTCCCAAACATATTCTACTCCTGATCTTTGTTTTTATGTATGTGCATATCTCTTGTTTCCCATCCTTCCTGTCTCCTCTACTTTATTTTTACCCACTACCTTGCTGTCCTATGACTTGCCTATCCCCCTTCAACGATGCCCCCATCCTCCCATTCCCATAAATCAAAACACCCTTCTATATCTCTTTTTTACCTATTCCCTCACCCTCCCCTCTAAAGATCTGTCCCTTTTCCTCTCATCCCTCCCTATGCCCCTACCATTTTATTTATTCTGAATTTAGAAGTCTTCTGTACTCACATATACGTGTGTGTGTTGTTTGCTCTTACAATCATTCCTGACGAAAGTAGGTTACCAAAACTACCACCTCTCCTCCCCCATTTAAGTCCAATGTACCAATTCTTCCTCTTGCACTTAATTTGTATGAAATAATTACACTTTTCAGCTGTTCTTAAATGATTTTTACTTTTTAAATTCAAATGCATAGATTTTCCCCAATCTTTCTTATGGACTACCCAATTATTAATAAGAATCTTATGCGTAAATTTTACATTTTACATATATAAAAAGTAAACAGACTGTCCTTATGAATCTCTTATAATCAGTCTTTGTTATGAACCTTATATTTATATTGATTCTTGTATGTTTAATAGTCTATTAAGTTCAGGATTTTTATTAACAAAATCTTGAAAATCTGAGAAGTTTATCAAATGTCTTTTTGTTTTTGCTCAAGATAATAGTTAACTTTGCAAGGAATGATCTTTTTTTGGTTGGAGTCCCAGTTCTTTTGCTCTTCATTTTGTTATGTCCTGTGGTCCTTTAATGTTTCTGCTGCTAGGTCTTGTGTAATTTTAATTGTAGTATCATCATATTTAAATTGTCTTAATCTTGATTATTTTAATACTTTTTCTTGAGCTGAGGATTTCAGAATTTGACTATGATATTCCTATGAGTTTTCCTCATAGGATCTCTTTTAAGTGGTGATGAATGATTTTTTTTTTTCTATTTCTACTTTACCCTCTTGTTCTAGTGTTTCAGGACAATTTTCTTTTATTATTTCTCATATTATTGTATCAAGATTGTTTTTAATCATAACTTTCAGTTAGTTGGATTATTTTTATATTTTCTCTTCTTTATCTATTCTCCAAATCTTATCAGATGCTTCACTTTCTCTTCTATTTTATTTTCATTATTCATATTTTGTTTAATCTTTTTTGATCTCCTATAATTTCACTAGCTTCACTTTGACCAATTCTAATTTTCAAGGTGTCATTTTCTTGCTTAAGATTCTAGATCTCCTTTTCTAATTGCTCAACTTTCCTTTGATACCCTTCTTGTTTTTCTTTAATTATTTTTACTTTCTTTTTTAGTTTTTCCTCCATCTCTATCATTTGATTTTTAAAGTCTTTTTAAATGTCTTCCATAAATTCTTTTTGGGCAGGTAACCATTTGATGTTACTCTTTGGGGCTTTCTTTACTTCACTTTCCTCCTCTGAAGAGGAGCCCCGATCAACTCTATTCCCATATAGGTTTCTATAATTGGATTCTTTCTCATTTGGCTATGCAGTCTTGTTTTTGTTTTTGTTTTTTGCAGTGATAGCTTTGTTATTTGTAGTTACCTCTAGCCCTGGTGTATGGGAAATGGTGCCTCTTGCCACAGATCTTCAGTTCTCACCTCTATCTTGAAACCAAAGTCAAACCTCCTGCCTCCTGTAAGCTACATAGTCAGGGGCTTTCTGCCCCACTGCTTCTGCATCCACCAGGCTGTGTGCTTGTTCATTCTTGCCCTGTTGCTTTTTGCAGCACAGTTGGGTCTGGTGTTGCTGGTCAGCAGAGTTTCTCTGTATCTTCCCAGGCTCAGGTGCCCAACTCCCCTCACTATCCCAGGGGTAAAAATCCAGGTGCCTGGGGCCAAGGCACCAGGCTCAAACCAACTAACCCTAAGGTTTGGTGCTTGTTGTTTAAGAGGCTTTCAGCTCTTGTTAAAATGGAACCTAGCCTGGAGGTGTTTACTCTTCACCAGAACCAAACCTTGTCCTGGGATTTTCCCCAGTAGGTCCTAGGAGGACCTTGGTTATGCCCCTGTTCTTATTTATCTCCACCTACTCTTTATTTATCCTAAGGTGCTATTTTAACTCTTTTGTGGTGGAAAATTTTGACAGCTTGGAATTCGCTAACCTGGTCAGCCATCTTCTCAGAACACTCTCATAAAAAAACATTTTAAAAGAGAATATGTAAGAAGATAATTTGGAGTGTGAATAAGAATGGCAGTAAGCTAGATGTAGAGGAGGTCAAATTCCCTCTAAATACCCCAGTGAAGATTAGAGATGACACATTCTAAAAAAAAAAAGAAGAATCATCTATAGAATGTTTCATCCATCCCAGGGATTCATAGAAGAATTCCCAGAATTTTTTGGAGACTTGATATGGATAGTCTGGGAGAAGAGTAAAGTCACAGGGCAGCCCCAGGAGATAAGGTCCATTGTAGCAATGGACCTGAGCTCAATTGCAAGAGAAAAGCTTGATTCTGGCTGTCTTGAAAACTTGTGATGGAAGTTCAGCATGCAAGAGAAACCCCTCAAACCAATAGCAGTGAAGAAATATTCCAGGGAGAATCTATCAGAAGGGAAGGTCCAAGACCTCTGTGGCAGGTAAGACTTATAGCCATGGTGGCACAGATGTGTAATCCCGGGTATTGGAGATGTTGAAGCTGGTAGATCATTTGATTTTGGGATTTCTGAACACACGCCCAATTCAGTGAACCTCAGGATTATCAAGGATATCATGTTGCCTAGGTCAGTCTTAACATTTATTAAATATCTGTTATGTGTCTGCATTGAATCTCTGTAGGTGCTAAAAAAAAAAAAAGACAGAATATTGTCCCTTGATTAAATGGGGCTTTAATATTTGATGGTAGATTAAAAACCAACAAAAATTTTTATGAATGAGCAATGTATTTGATAAATAAGAAATGGCTGAAAGAATTCACTAGGATTAGGAAGAATTGGGTAAAGCTTTTTATACAAAATAGAATTTTAATACAGATTAAAGGAAGGAACATAGGAAAGCTGATAGAGGTAGAAATGAGGAGGAATGGCAGAGAGCCAGAAAATGTCCAGGGCTGAGAAATGGGGTTCCCTTCCCCACCCATGGAATAGCAAGGAGGCCAGTTTATTTGCATCAAAGAAGACATGGAAGGTGGGGCATGAAAGGATTTCAATGCCAAACAGAGGATTTTGTATTTAATCCTCAAGATGATATGAAACCACAAGCACTTACTGAATTGGGGTTGCTTTAAATGCTTTTTTAAAAATTTACTCTGGTAGTTAAATGGAGAATGATGTACCAGCCTTGGAGTCATGAGGACCTGAGTTAAAATCTGGCCTCAGACACTTAACACTTACTAGCCCTGTGACCTTGGACAAGTCACTTAACCCCAACTGCCCCTACAAAAAGCAAAAAAAAAAAAGTGGGTGAAGTGAACAGAGATTTGTGAACATAATGGCCAGTAGGCTTTGAAATATTCTAGAAGTGAGTCAATTTGGACTTGTTCTTGTATGGTTCTGGCATCAGAAGAGAGAAGAGGACATACTGCAGAGATATCTAAGAAGAGGTTAACTAGATCAGTTAGGTAATTGAGCATGTCAAGAGTTCTATTAATTATAAGAAAAGGGTAAGGCCTGTGAAAAATTCCTAAACTGGGAGAATGAAATAGCAACTTCAAGGCAGAGATCCATGATTCAGTAGCCCTAGAGTCCTGTGAAGATGGTTTATATAGTCTTGGCTTTTATAGTCTTACCTAAGACCATGCAATTCCTGGCCATATCATTGATTTGTAGAGCTTGATACAACTCCCCTCCTAAGGTGAATACTGAAAGTAATACGATAATAAAACCAAGAAAACTATGAATAAAGTTGATAAATACCTTAATTTGAGAGATGACAATAGGTAAACCTTTTGTTTCTATCCAAAAATCTTTTGGAGGACAGAAGGAGGATAGAAATTTTTTACCTGGATAATAAATTCTCAGAAATAATTATGTTTTATCAAAAAAAATTGAGAGTACCTATAAGAAATTTTAAAAAAAAAAGAACTATAGAATTAAGTTACTAGAGAATTACTTGGGATGTATAGTGAATTTAGGGAAAACTAATACCTCTAGTGAGAGGGCTGCTGAATCATTTTCAGGGCTACTTTTCCCATCTTGTTTCTTCTTGCTTTGTTCAACTCTCACCTCTGGCTTCAAGAAGTTGTAGCATACATGGTGGCTATACTCCAGTAAACCATTAAACCAGATGGGCTAAACAAGGTTGAAGGTAAATAAGGACTCTCAAACTCTTCAGTGAGTTAGGGGGGTGTCTACTTTACCCTAAGCATGTGAAAACTTCCCCTGTTGGAATGGGCAAATGAGAACAATTTTTTTCCAATGGTCATGAAGGCAGCTAAAGCAGGCACTGTGGAACACTTACAGCTTGGTCAGACATCAAAGACATCAAGGTCATCCATTGCATCCTGAGTCATCACCAATTGTCTTAACTCTGTCCTGTCATGGACTGTGCTGACTTTGGAAGAGAGAAGCTGATAACTTCATACAATTCTGCTTCATTTATGTACAAAACATTTTATGTACAAAATTTATGTACAAAACAAAAGACATCAGTCTAATATTTTACCATTTTTACCTATCTCAAAGTCCTTTGGCAAAAGGCAAATTATGAAGCAGGATGAAGAGATATACTGGGAGCTGTAGTCACAAATCCAAACACAGGCAGCCCAAGCTATAGGGCTGTCTTCTCAATGGAAGGAGCAGTGGGATTTGGCAGCCCCCTGGGTGTCTGAGCAATCCCTTAAAGGCTGTACTTCTCACCTCCTGATCTGAGGAAATGCTCTAAAAAAGATCTGCCTTACCCAACCCTGGCCTGTTTATTTGCAGGCAGGCATCCCACCTTGTAGTCAAAACTCACACACACACACACACACACACACACACACACATATTGTTCAAAAACTTCTGTAAAAATGATATCACTCTAACGTATACACTCGGTTATCTTATCCTAGAGGAAAGTAGGGGAGAAGGGGATAAGAGGAAGAATGATGGAAGGCAGGGGAGACTGGGGGACAGGGTAGTTAGAAGCAAACACTTTTGAAAAAGGACATGATCAAAGTAGAAAGTAGAATAAGTGGGGGTGGGATAGGATGGAGGGAAATATAGTCAGTCTTTCACAATATAACTACTATAGAAATGTTTTGCATAACTACACATGTACAACCTATATTGAATTGCTTGTCTTCCCAGTGGGGGTGGGAGAGGAGGGAAGAAGTGAATGAATCTGGAAATCAAAGTTTTAAAAACAAATGTTAAAAAAATAGTTTTTTACATGCAACTGGGAAATAAGATATATAGGCACTGAGGTATAGAAATCCATCTTGCCCTATTAGAAAGTTGGGAGAGGGATGGGGGAGGATATAAGAGAGAACTGATTGGGGGAAAGGGTATTCAGTAAGCTCACTGTCTTGGGGGTAGGTGTAGGGGAAATACAGGGAGAAAGTTTGTAACTCAAAATCTTGTGGAAATGAATGTTGAAAACTAAAAATAAATAAATACATTGGGAAAAAAAATTAAAAATGATCACACTCACCATCATTAGGTGGAAAGTGCACACACTTATGGACAACACACATCAAAAAAAACCCCAGTAGATTTGAAAGATGAACAGCTCTTGCTGAAGCTCAGTAGACCTGAGTGAAACAAGGCTGGCAAATGCAGTCTAGTTTACCAAATAATGAGCTGGATGCACATTTTTCTAGAGTGATGACGGTGAACAGGGAACACCAGGAACCTGGAATATGTTTTGCAATAAAACCTAATCTTGCCAACAAACTCTCATGCCTACCAAAAGAAGCAAATGACAGACTCATGGCAATGTGATTACTGATTGTAGGAAAGCACCACTCTGCCATCATCAGTGCCTATTCTTCCACCATGAGAAACCTCAATGAGGTCAAAATTATTATGAAGACTTGGAGATACCTATCATGCCAAATGATGACAAGCTTATAATTCTTTAATGGTACAATAGGCACAGATTACCACAAATGACAGGGAGTCCTTGGGAGGTATGAAATCAGAAACAGCAACAACAATGGTAACTTACTACTACTAAAGACTTGTGCATCTTATGACTTTATAATCACCAATACTGTCTTCCATTTACCTAACTTCAATAAAACTTTGTGAATGTACTCTCATGGCAAATACTGACATTTATTACACTATGCAATTGTAAGGAGAAGAGAGATAGGATGTGAGAGTGATGAAGGCAATGTGTGGCACAAAGTGCTGGACAGATCACAGACTTATCTTCTACGAGCTAATTATTTGCATTCAACAAAAGGGGTGGCACCAAGAAAAGGTGACTACCAGAAGACTTTGTATCAACAGATTAGAGTGCAGAAGCACTCTAAAAGCTGGGCCAATATATGGTTGGCAACAGTGGAGTAGAATAGAAGTGGGCAGTATTCAGAGATCTAGCATACAGCATTGCATTTACTCATCTGAGTCAGAATACTTGTAAACATGAAGACTAGTTTAACAAAAATGATGGGCAAATTCAGAAACTTCTAAACTAAAAACAAGAACTCCACATGGTTTACCAGCAGGGTAGTTAATCTGTCTCTAAGAAGACAGCATTTAACTACATAAAAAAGTAAAATTACAAGTGAAGCTTAGAGAGAGATGCAGGATTCTTGACTCAGTAACATGGCAGATGGAATTCAGTTTTATGATGATAATAATAATTTAAAGTGCTTCTATGATTCCCAGAAGGCTATTTATGGCCAAAGACATGTGGTGCATCTCAACCACTCTGATGAGGCAGTCATATTGGTTAGTGATAAGGATATGATCTCAGAAAGATGGGCTGAACACTTCCATAGTATTCTTAACAAACCATCCTGGATCAATGCTGAAGCTGTTGACCATTTACCTCAGGTTGAATTCAATCCCTCTCTAGCTGAATTTCCAATTAAAAAACAGGTTGTGAATGCCATTAGCCTCCTCTCCTTCATCAAAGTACTGGTCCTAATTCCATTCCAGCTGACATTTAGAAGGTGGAAGGGCCATTTCTCATACAAAAGCTGACTGAAATTTTCAGGGTTAACTGGCAACAGGAGGTTATCTCCTAGGAGTTAAAGGGTGCCTCCATTGTCAATCTCTATAAAGGAAATAGATCATCCTGTGACAATCACATGGTGGTGTCTCTCAGTCATTTCTGGAAAGATTCTTGCCATATTCTTCCTTAATAGACTGATTCTTCACATGGAAGATGGTCATCTACCTGAGAGCCAGAGTGACTTCAAGAAGGGCAAAGAAATGATCTGTATGGGTTTTCCTGCCCAATGACTCCAAGAGAAATGTCAGGAGCTGAACAGAATTCTGTATATAATGTTTATTGATCTGACCAAGGCCTTTGATACCATCAGTCATGGAGGTTTATGAAAAATTATGTCAAAACTTGGTTGCCCAGAATTTCACTATGGCATGCTAGGGTTCTGGATAGCGAATAATTCTCTTGTGCTTTCCCTGTACAATGGAGTGAAGCAAGGCTGTATGCTAATTCATATGCTTTTTAGTATGATGTTTACATAAATGTTGTCAGACACCTTCAATGAAGAAGAACATGTGTAATGTTAATGGAATGTGAAGATCTCCCATGCCCCTTTGTATTGACAAGTAAGCAAGTACTTAGCACCTCCTTTCAAGTTAACACCTTGTTTAATCTATTTAATTAACACAGAAGTAGTTAACACCTTGGGGGAAGTTGCTGATATATCAGGAAGGGGTACAATGTGGGGGGAGCTATACTGTATATAAGGAAGAGAACCAGCAGGACAGTCAGATTTTCTCTCAGTGAGCACCTGGAGGCTGCAACGCTTGCCAAGACTCTCCTTCTGGGAAATTTTTGCTGAGACCCTCCTTCTGTAACTTTTGCCAAGAACTTCCAAGAACCAGGCTGAGGAGTTACCATAAGGGAGAGAAGGATCCCTGCTTGCGGGAGCCTGTTCTATTGTGAAGGCTTGGGAATGTGGATGTTCACTGCATTAACTATATGTATCAACTTCATGACTACAGTAATGACTTTGGCTTTCTAGTTCTGGCATTCATCTTTCTGGTGCTGGGACTCAGTTTTCTGGTATTTGAATAAAGGCTTTGTTTCTGCCCTCCATGTGGAGAGTTTGCTACATTTTGTGATTCACAACTATACCAGCATGTTGATAACCACCATGAGTGTTGTGAATATTGCATTATTGTTACATTAGGCTGAGAAGGCCACCTGGACGACAGAGATTTCTTCTGGGTCGTAGAGCCAGCTGAATTGCTAGAGGACTGAAGAAGCATGACTGGGATAAGACTTCGTTTGTGGCTTAGTTAATCCTTGAGTTAATCCCGGCAACAGAAGTTGTGAAAGTTTTGAGATGTGCTGGACCCTGCAAACTTCAGTGTGTAACAAGAACTCATGGAGGACTAGACAAGAACATGGGAGCTGTCTGCCTCTGAATCCAGTTGACTAATGGATTAAGGTAGGAGCTGGGACCATGGAAGGAGATCCAGGGAATCTGAGAGATCACTCTGAGTCCAGATGAAGAAAGGGCATCTCTTTGGATATTGAATGTGTGATGAAATTGAAGTTTACTAGACACCACGGGGTGGAGGGTTTTCTAATGATCGTATTTAGTGATTATTGATACTTAGTGACTGATTGCTAGATAAGTGTCTTATTAAATTAACCTATGATTGCCCCATGAGTGGAAGACAAACTTGTATTGTGAAATGATCGAATGATTAAGAAAGGATGCAAACCTCCTTAGGGATAACAGATGATTATTCTTTTGTTCTTTGTTCTAAATACCGTGACCACTTGGGTGAAAACTATGTGGCCATTTTAATGTTAAGCTGTTGTGAACACTATATTGTGATTTTCTGTGATAAGATGTAATGTTGTGAATATTATATTGTGATTTCTTGCGAATGTTTGCCTTGATTAGTTATGGAATAAATGTAGTGTTCACTGTACAGTTTAATCAGAACCTTAAAAGCTGTTCACAGTTGCATTCTTTTGGGAAACTGCTTGTGCATGGTGTTACACCATGGCATCAAAAGCAGCTATCACACTAATGGGAAATTATTCAACTCAAAAATGCTACAATAAATGATTTTTTGTTTGCAGATTATTGTGCACTCAATGCAACCTTTGATTATGACTGGCTTTAGCAGAGTTTGAGCTGAATTGATTGTTGTCTTTCATTCTCAAAGTGGACCAAAATGGCAACACTATCTTATAAGCAAGTTCTAATGTGCCTGATTGTGGCTGACCAGATCAATATTAGTTCAGAATGTTCTGCCACAGGTTTAATACAAATAGCATATGTGAATATTTGAAATGGATTCCCTAAATTTCCATATGTTCCTGTTTCTTTTGAATTACTTCAA
The DNA here is from genome assembly GCA_028646515.1 of Pseudochirops corinnae. NCBI lineage: Eukaryota > Metazoa > Chordata > Mammalia > Diprotodontia > Pseudocheiridae > Pseudochirops > Pseudochirops corinnae. Next base: position 280,414,548 of record CM053585.1, read on the forward strand.
TTTTTCTTTGTTCACAGAACATAACATTTTTTCTAATGATGGCACATCACACTAGGAGGTCTAGTGCCAATGTCTCCCACATCACACAATCAATGTCAAAGTTCTTAAGAGAGACCATGAGAGTAGTGGAGTAGTATATCAAAGGAAATTAACAAATCAAGGAATATTGAATTTCAGGTACTTGGGGAAGCATCAAAATATATTTGGCAGAAACTGTGCATAGACCATCATCTAAGACCATGCACCAAAATCAAGTCTAAATGCTTGCATGAGCTAGGTATAAAGGCTGATACTGTAAGTAATTTGGGGAAGCAGGGAATAGTTAACCAGTTATATTTATGGAGTAGGGAAAACTTTGTGACCAAAGAAGAGTTAGAGAGCATTATAAAATGCAAAATGGGTAATATTGATTACATTAAATTGAAAAGTTTCTCTACAAACAAAGCCAATGTAACCAAGATTAAGAGGGAAGTGGGAAATTGGGAAAGAATTTTTACAACCTGTGTCTCTGATAAATGCCTCATTTCTAAAATATACAGGGAATTAAGTAAAATCTATAAGAATATAAGTCATTCCCCAATTGATAAATGGGCAAATGATATGAACAGGCAAATTTCAGAGGTAGAAATTAAAGATATCTATAATTTTATGAAAAAATGCTCTAAATCACTATTGATTTGAGAAATGCAAATCAGAACAACTTTGATGTACCTCATCTTACCAGTCAGATTGGCTAAGATGACAAAACAGGAAAATGACAAATGCTGGAGAGGATGAGGAAAAACTACAACACTAATGCATTGTTGGTGGAGTTGTGAACTGATTCAACCATTCTGGAGAGCAATCTGGAACTATGCCCAAAGGGCTATAAACAATCACATACCCTTTGACCCAGTAATTCCACTTTTGGGGTTGTATCCCAAAGAGATCATAGAATTAGGAGGAAGAACCATATGTTCAAAAATATTTATTGTAGCTCTCTTTGTGGTGGCAAAAAAATGGAAATCAAGGGGATGCCCATCAACTGTGGAATGGCTAAACAAGTTGTGGCATATGAATGTAATGGAATACTACTGTGCTATAAGAAATGGGGAGGAGATGGACTTCATATTTACCTGGAGAGGCCTATACAAACTGATGCTAAGTGAGGAGAGCAGAACCAGGAAAAATTTATAGACAATCACAGACACATTGTATGTGTGATGACCAATTTAGTCAAACTGGACTCTCTCTTATCAGCAATGGGCAGTTGTAGGACAGCTCTACAAGTCTCAGGATGGAAGGAGATATCTACATTCAGAGAAAGATCTAGAAAGAACAGAGTTTAAATGGCGTCTAAAGCAATCTACATGCTATCGTTCTTTTCCATGTTTTGTTTTGTTTCCTCTTTCCCATTGTTCACTCCATTCATTACAGCCCTTCTATACAACTAGACTAATATTCAGTGTGAAATTACTTGCAGATCCTATACTTGATTGCAGCCACCATGGGTGTGGGGGGGGTGGGAAGGGAGAGGAGAAAATTTGAAACTCAAGGGATTGTAGAACTGAATATTGTAAACTAAAAATAAATAAACAAATCAATTTTATTTAAAAATAAAATAAAATAATAGCAAAATATATTTGAAAAATTCTTTTCTATAAAGGCAGAAAAAAAAGTCTACAACAATGACAGAAATTAGTCATCAGAATCTGAATTTGGAAAGCATAAAACTACAAAGAAATATTGCATAGTGATAGGGAAAGAAGGAGAATGGGAGAGAGGGAGGAGATGGAGAAGGAGAAGAAGAGAGAGAGAGGGAGAGGAAAAATGAAGGAAGAGGTTAGGGAGAGGTAGAGGGAGAGGATGAGCAAGTGGCAAAGAGAAACACAGAGTATTTCAGCTCTGATATGAGGACTGGTGAAAGGGGAGTAGATGTACAGGAATTAATGAAAGTATAAAAAGTCCTGGGGGAAAAAAAATGGTAATGAACATAGCTTCATCTGCAGAGATGTAGGTCTTAGTGACTGCCAGAACATGGAAGGAGCAAAAAAGGGAGAAATTTTAAAAAATGAAAAGATGTTTGTAAATTTGGGGCTTTTGGGAATGCACAGTCACTTAAAGGAATAGACAGAATTGGAAGGGGATATTATGATAGTTGAGTTGAATTAGGTGGTCCTAAGAAAGTAAGGAGTTGGAGACGGGGAAGGAGGTTTTTATATCTCTGGCCATAGGGTCAGGAATATAGTGAATGCGAGGGGGAAAGATTTGACACCTCTGTGTGGCACAATGAATAGAGTAAGGGACTTGAAGTCAGGGAGACTTGAGTTTAAATTCTGCATTAGGTATTCTTTAACTCTGACCTTTGGCAATGCACTGAACTTTTCCCTTTCTGTAAAAAGAGGGGCTTGGATAGTCTCTAAGTTCCCTTCAACTTCTCCATTTATGACTGTATGAAAATGCTGACCTTTGACAAGTGAGTGCAGACAAATTATCATTGGTTGGAGAGAGGTATTGTTGAGGGAGTATGGTCATTTCAAACCTCCCTCCAGGTTCAGATGATGATATTGTGGACAAGAGTTCCATTTTCCAGAAGGAACTAGCAGGAGGAGGTATAGGATCGTGAGAACACTAGGTTCAGGAGTGGGGAGGCAGGAGGTAGTAGACAACTTGTCTTGTAGGAGATTTGCAGAAGAGATGGCATTGGAGAGGCCATGGAAATCAAGAATGTGGGTAACATGCTGTTATCTTTTTCTTATTTTGTATTTATTCTGTATATTCTAGCAAAATGCTTGCATTTGATGATCTGATGGATCATTATTTGTTTATTCATTGATTCATTTATATATATTTTAGGAAGCTGGGAGGAAAAAAAAAAACATTGGCCATAAGTATTTTTGGACAAATTCTGAATCTTTGTTATGAGAAAAATCCTAGCTAAATATCACATAGTTCTTTGTCAGAAGGTTGTCCATGAAATAATTAATATTTTTTGACTCAAACAATGCTTAAAAGCATCTGTGAAAGGAAACAGATGCAGATTGGGGAGGAAATAAATTTCCACATTACGAAAAATAACATAAGCTTCAAAATATTAAAAACAATTCTTTCCTTAAAACATCTACTTCCTTCATATAGTAAAAAATGAAGGCAACTTTCATTTTGAATATTTAAACATGGGTTTAGGAGCAGCTAGGTGGCTAGCATGGCCCTGGAGTCAGGAGAACCTTAGTTCAAACACGGCCTCAAAAACTTAACATTTACTAGCTGTGTGACCTTGGGCAAGTCACTTAACCACAATTGCCCTGCCCTCTCCCCTCCAAAAAAAAAAAAAGCAAAAAATAAAATAAAATATAAATGGGCTTAGATGTTATTTGATTCATTGGATTATAAGGATTGTGGATTTTATCTGGAGAGAACCATAGAGCTCACATAGCCCAATCCTCTCTTTTTGTGGGAAGGAGAATTTAAATGACTTATTCAAGATTACATAGGAAGTATATGACAGAGGAATATTTGGACCCAGGTCTTCTGATTCCAAAATCTGTTTGTGATTTAAAAAAAAAAGTGACTTTAAAACACCAAATCTGGTTGGCAATTCACTTTATCCATAGAGTGAATTTCTTCTCTCTTTTTTTATACTAATAGAAAATAGTTGGGGCAGATAGGTGGCACAGTGAATAGAGCACTAGCCCTGGAATCAGGAGGACTTGAGTTCAAATCCAGCATCAGACATGTAATACTTACTAGCTGTGTGACCTTGGGCAAGTCACTTAACCCCAATTGCTCTGCCTTCACCTCTCCAAAAAAAAAAAAAGGCAAAAATATTTGTTTAGCTCTTTATATTTTCCCTCTCGTATGATTTTCAAAGGTACTATCTAAACTTATAAATGTTCAATCTATTTAAACTACAATTTTTCCTATTCATAATGATTTTTTTCCACTAGAAAATTGCCCTACTAGGAAAGACATTAAGTTGTAAAATTGGTATGATTTTTAAAGAATATAGTAACTATTTTTTCCTTAGAGTTCAGGGGACAAAAGAAGTATTTATAGATATTTTGAAATAACTCCATCTCATAAATGCTGTAGTTTTCAACTCTTAAACTCTACATAAGTATACTTTCTGAGGTTTCCTATAAATAATGCAGATAAAGCAATTAATATTGATTTTACTATGTAGACCCAGAAATCATACATCTGGGACAGTCATTCTGGTACTACAGAATGAACAGCATGATACAGATTCTAGCATTTTTCATGGCATTTAAGTGAGAAGCAGTGGGAGAGTTGGGGGAGAATTATATTTTAATTCAGCCTAAATTTGGAATAAAGTGGTAATCTACTTTGCATTTTCATGTATCTGGCAGTCTAATAATTTCTGAATCTCCACATTTGATTTCAAGCTTAAATATCACCTTGCTAGCACGAATTTCTACTTTTTTCATTCTACTTTTGTGAATTACTGAATATACTCTAGTTAAAAGGAATCATTAATAGTACTTAAAGGACAATATATTCTTCAAAATTTTTTTCTATGGTGTCCTAAATTGATCAATACATCTATATTATTGTATATATCAGGCAAAAAGTTTCTACTTTACGGCTTGAAAAGTCTATTGCTTTCTGGTTTTAATTTTGCGAAATTCATTGACAGATAAAGGAAGATGTGGACATTACCATCTTCTGCCACTACCAAATCCATCCTTTTAGGTTAATTCCCTTTACGTTATTAATCTAGCCCTTCTAAAATTTCCATTAGAATTCTGACTCTCCCTCTGAGAGGCTGGGTTCTGATGGTTAATTGAATTTCACCTAATCTGGAACCACCAGACCTCCACCCAGTCATTAACAAATCGCATCATTGTTTGGGTGCCTTTACTCAGTATCTTTACAACTTTATTTTCACATTATATAGTGACTTCTGTTAGAAAGTAAGCTATTATTAGGCTGCATTATTCCCAAGAATTCAGCACAATTCTTTGGAATATACTAAATGCTTAGTAAATACAATTTCAACTACTCATTTATCCATTCATTCTATTACTATTCTATTACCAGCTATCACAATGACAATAATTTTTTTTTAATTTGAAAAAACAAAACAAAACAAAACTACAAGCCAAAACTAAAGTGGAGGGAGCATTAATGGAGGATTGTTTGCAGATTATTTTGCACTCTGTACAACATCTGAGGCTGAGGTGCAAGAGAATATAGATTGATTCTCTGTTGCTTACACTAACATTGGCCTAACAATTAACACCAAGAAAACACAGGTGCTCAACCAGTTAGCACCACGGTGTCCATATGTGGTCAGCAGTTACAGCAAATCAAATCCTGTATGCTATGCATAAGTTCACTTATTTTGGCAATATGCTTTCCAGGGATGTACATGTAGATGATGAGGTTGTTACACACTTTGTCAGAGATAGCCCAGTGTTTGGGAGGCTCCAAAAGTAAGTGTGGGAAAACAAAGGCAGTAGACTGCCTGGCAAACTGAAGCCATTGTGCTGACCTCATTGTTGTATGCTGTGAAGCCTGGACAGTACGCCAGTGACATGTTAGGGAACTGAATTGTTTCCATTTGAATTGTCTTAGGAAGATTCTGAAGATCACCTAGCAAGGACATGTACATGAAAGTCCTTTCTTCAGCTAAACTTCTAAGTATTCAACTGCAGAGAAGAAGGAGAAGGGTGAGGGTGGAATGAATTAAATGCTTTTTACAATGTTTTAAAGATTCCTAAAATATTTGAACACCTATCCATCAGCTTTATATTTTTTCTGTCCTTGAAAATATCCTTCAGCTATTGAAAATAATGTATTTGAATAATGAAAAACATACACAATACATACATAGCAATATAGCAATATACCATCAAATGGATAATGAGTAAAGACAGCCTGACTTCAAGTCTTGCCTTTGCCTGATACTAACCCTGGACCAATCAATGAACCTTCCAGTGCTATATGTGACTACTGAGGAAAAGATTAACTGGATTGATTGAAGGCATTATGTGATTGAAATTTTCAAATTTATATATATATGTATATATGTATATAT
>CM053585.1:280421087-280435354 GCA_028646515.1 Pseudochirops corinnae
TTTGACTTTTTAAGGCATTCTTCTCCTCATTGGCCTTTTGGGCCTCTTTTGCCATTTGAGTTTGTCTGTTTTATAAGGTGTTATTTCCTTCAGTCAGGTTGTTGACTCTCTTATCATGATTTTCTTGCATCATTCTCGTTTCTCTCTCCAATTTTTCCTCCACTTCTGTCATTTGGTTTTCAAAATCCTCCTTAAGATCCTCTATGGCTTATAGCCAGTCTATATTTTTTCAGAAGCTTTTGGTGTGGGGGTTCTGACTGTGTTTTCTTCCCCTCATTTCATGCTTTGATCTTTTTTGTCTCCAAAAAAGGAATCTAAAGTTGGATTGCTGAGCTTTCTTTTCTTCCTTTGCCTGCTCATGTTGCCAGTCTGTTACTTGACTTTTGGGTTCAGTAGAACTCTGCTTTCAGAGGGGAGAGCTGTGTCCCAAATCACTGGGGTTTTCACTGCTGCTGCATCCCCCACCAGCTTTGGCTGACTAAAAATGCACCTCAGGACTACCACTCAAGACTGCGATCCTGATGCAGGCAGCTCAAGGCAAGAGCACTTAGACTCTGAATGATCACTTGGCCCCCCTGCAATCTGCAGGCTTCAAGCCCTGAAGAAGCCATGTGTAGGTGGCTGCCAGGCCACCACTTCAGAGTGCTTCTAGCACTGGAGGCAGTTGGCCAGACCCTCTCCCCCAAATTTAGCAGAATTCCACTGACCTTTTCCCTTTGTCCTTGGTTCTTATGGGTTGCTAATTCTGGAAACCACCACAGCTGTTGGTGTTCTGCTCTCCTAAAAGCTCCAGCCAGGGCTTCTCCTGGCTGGCCTGGGGTAAAACTGCATCAGGCTGGGCTCTGCTCCCAGGGTGCTTCAATGAGTCCTTTCTGTCTATCTGCTGGGCTGCCTTCAGTAGGAACCTTATTTCTTTGTCATTTTATGAGTTCTGGAGCTCTAAAATTTGTTTAGAGTCATATTTTTAGGTATTTGAGGTAGTTATGGTGGGAGCCATGGAGGTCTCCTGCTTCTATACTGCAATCTTGGCTCTGCCCCCCTAATTCACTTGATTTCTATTTTCCCCTCTGGTTGTAGGATATCATGGCAATTTTCTTAATAAATTCTTGAAAGATGATATCTAGTCTTTTTTTTTTTTTTTGGATTGTGGCTTTCAGGTAGTCCAACAATTTTTAATTATTTCTCCTGGATCTATTTTTCTGGACAGTTACTTTTCCAATGAAATATTTTGCATTGTCTTCTATTTTTTTCATTATTTTGGCTTTGTTTTATGATTTCTTGATTCTTCATGAAACCCTTAGCTTCCATTTGGTCAATTCTAATTTTAAGTACCTATTTTCCTCAATAAGTTTTTGGACCTTCTTTCCCATTTGGCCAATTCTACTTTTAAGGCATTCTCCTCATTGGCTTTTCGGATCTGTTTTACTATTTGACTTAGTCTGCTTTTTAAGGTGTTATTCTCTTCAATGTTTAGCTGTATCTCCTTTACTAAGCTGTTGACTTATTTTCCATGATTTTCTTGTATCACTCTCATTTTTCATTTTAATTTTCCCTCTATTTCTCTTGTTTGATTTTCAAAGTCCTTTTTCAATGTCTTCTGTGACCTAAGACCAATTCATATTTTTCTTGAAAGCTTTGCATGTAGGAGCATTGGCTTTGGTCTTTTCTTATGAGAGTGTGTTTTACTTTTCCTTGTCACAAAACTAAGTTTCTATAGTCAGAATTTTTTTTTCCATTGTTTTCTCATTTCCCTAGCCTATTAATTGACATTTTACCTCTTTGTTCAGGACAGGCTCTGCTTCCAGGGTGGAAGGAAAACTGTTACCATATTTGACGTTTTTATGCAGCTGTTTTCAGAGACACTTTTAGGGACCTGTAGGTTTTCAGTTCTTCCAAGAGAGTATGCTCCAAGGAAAGGTGATTACGCCTCTCCTAGTCTGTGCTCTGGTCTGTTAGAGACCACAAGCACTCTTTTCTTCCCTGAAATGGTCAGAAAGGTCCCCCTTCCACTGCTACCAAAAGCTCTGCTATGTTATTGTTCCTCCTTGTCCTGGGATTGCCACTAAGCTCTATGACCCTAATCCACATATAAGCAAAGCAACAGAGTCCTGTCTCAGTGCTGGCAAGGAGACCCCTCTAATCTTCTTCTCACCTTGCTTGACACCTTTACCATTTGTGTGCTGAGAATTCCAGAAGCAATCATTGCTGCTGTCACTGTTAATTCAGTCACTCTGAAAGGCCTGCTACTCATTTCCTGGGGCCAGGATTGTGTTGGTACAGACTGTGCTCACTCTCTCTGAGTTTCAACACACCTTATGCTCTTCTTTCTTCTCTTTCTTTTGTCTTTGGTGTCTGTGGACTTAGAGGTCTCCAAACCACCATTGCTTCTGGTAATTCAATCACCCTGAAGACTGTTCCAGGTTTGCTGGGGCCTATGCTGGACTATGCTCCTCTCTTACCATGGTGCAAGAAAACTTTCCTGTTGATCTTCCAGTTTGCCTAGTCTGCAAATTGTTTCACTCTGTCTTTTTGTGGGTTCCACTACTATAGAATTTTAAAGTCATATTTAAGGTATTTGGAGGGGTTTGGGGGAGAATTCAGGAGAGTCTCTGCCTTTACTTCATCATCTTGGCTCTGCCTCTCTATTTTCCCTGGGATCTTTGTCACCATACACAATTCTCCACCCCTCAAATTTGTGAGTATTCATGAGGCCAAAAATGTCTGTATTGCCATATTGTTATATGTGTTTTTTTTTCCTGTTTGCTGAACCACCTAGTAATAAATTTCATGTTCTGTACTAGCTTCTTAAATATTATTTTTTTGTGAACCCTAAACCAGGTCTTTGCTTTATCCTTCAAGCCAAATAAATCATGACACCTCTCTTAAAATCTGAAAGAAACATTGGATTCATTCATTCACTTTTGTACCAAGGAGCATTTGAAAAAATATCTCCCAAATTAAAAAGAAAAATGTCCAGAACAAAGCTTGTTACCTTTACCCCTAACTTTAACTTCACTGTTTCTGTCTATAACATCATATTCATTTGGTCTTCAAGAAAGAAATTTTGTGATTATTCTTGACTTTCCCCTCTCCTCCCCATCTCAGAATTTATTATTGTGTTCTCTCTATTCTACCTCTACCAAATCTATAAACTGATCAGAAAAATTCAAAGAGCTCCCTTAAAGGTATTCTTTCTCCTCTCCTCACCAATGCAATATATTCCTCATATTGTTGCCAGTTTAATCTTAGACATAAGAGCAATTGTGCCATTACTCCTTTCAGAAACCTTTAATAGCTATCATCTGACTTCCCAGTAAAGGTACATTTGTTTCCTGTCATTCAAGAGCCTTCATATTCTTGTGCCATATACTCTACTTCGCTAGTCTCAACTCATTCTATTTTATAACTTAACATTCTAATTAATTTGGTCTACTATCGGTCTCCTGACTATAGACCTTCACACACACCCGGCCCCCACCTCTTCTGCTTCTGTTCATGCTGATCACTACATCTAGCATGTTTTCTCCTTTCTTTGTATTTGTTTAATTCCTGTGTGAGTACTTTAAAACCAAACTCAGTTGCTAGCTCCTATGTGAAGCCTTCTCTGATTTCTTGTTATAAATTAAAAACTTCCCACCCACCCCCATTAGACCTCACTTCATCTTTGATTTTGCAAGTCTCTAACTCACTTCTCATTTAAGCTTTTGTATTAGAGGTATTCATTCTTTCTTCTTCACTCTAATTTCCCTGAGGGAAGGAAATTTGTATTTTTTTACAATAGTTGATAGATTATTCTGTTCACAGTAAGTCCTTGCTAAATATTCCATAATGTTTCAGCCACAAGGAATAAAGTGGATTTTGTTGTAATGAGATCTGGTATATCAAAGAACTGTTATATATAATTTCATATGTCATGTCGCTTTTTTTTTAAAGAATCGAAGAGAATCATCTGATTCATTCACTTTAAAGCCTGGAAACACTGATTTTTAAAGTTATAGGGGTGGCTAGTTGGCACAGTGAGTAGAGCACCGGCCCTAGAGTCAGGAGGATCTGAGTTCAAATCCGGCCTCAGACACTTAACACAAACACTTAACACAACTAGCCGTGTGACCTTGGGCAAGTCACTTAACCCCAATTGCCCTCCAAAAAAGCAAAAAAAAAAATTAAAGTTATATCTCCGTATGACAAATACATTGAAGATAACAATGACAACTAAAACAACAACAAAAATCAAGCAACATAAGGTTAAAATCAAAGTGATTCTCAGGTTTTTAGCCTCTGTGACTTGGGAAATGATTCCATCCCAAATGCAGAAAATTAAGGCATTTTCAAAATAGTAAACACCTGATTAAGTTTGTAGGCAGAAAAGGAATCATGTAAAAGAGAGAGAAACAGAGAGAAAAAGAGAGAGAGAGAGAGAGAGAGAGAGAGAGACAGAGAGAAAGAGAGAGAGAGAGATGGAGAGACAGAGACAGAAACAGAGAGAGACACAAAGAGAGAGCAATTGAGAGAAAGAGAATGTGTTCAAAGCTTGGGAATATAAAAATGAAAAACAAGATGCCTTCTCTCAAGGACCTTCTAATCAAATAAGGCAGATATAATTTTTTTCTCAAGATAATTATTACTCAAACTAAAATGTAATCAGAAGCTAAGTGGCACAGTATAGAGTGCTGGTCCTGGAGTCAGGAAAACTTATCTTCCTGAATTCAAATCTAGCCTCAGACACTTATGAGCTATATGGCCCTGGGCCAGTCATTTGACCTTGTTTGCCTTTGTTCCTCATCTGTAAAATGAGCTGTAGAAGGAAATGGCAAAGGATCCCAGTGTTTCTACTAAGAAAACCCTGAATGAGGTCATGAAGAGTTGAACACAACCAAAAAAACCTACTTAAAATATGTTTCAGCCAAAGGAAATTACTTGAGCAATAGTTAGGGATGAAGAAATTATATGCATTTCATGGAACTAGAGAATGATTCACCATGGAGTAAGAAGTCAAGCTGGGAAAAGGGAGGGAAGTGTGGTAAGGTGGTATACTAGGAGTTAGAAGACTTGAGCAAAAATTCTACCTTTCCTATAAACATGTGACAAGGCTCCTTGTGTAACCTTGGGCAGGTCTTTCAACTTTTCCAGTATTTAGTTTCCTCATCTGTGAATAGAGGAAGCTCCATAGCTGAACTTTGGAGACTTTTAGTGTGTATCAGAGAGTGAATTTAAATACTGGTTCTTGGATTCTGAATTCAATGGATTGATTGCATAATTTATACAAGGATAACAATTTACAAAAATAAATTACTCATTTAAAAGACAATAATACAAGGCAAAGCAAATTATATTTCCTATGACAAAAATCAATCTCATTTTACAAATTTTACTTTTTAAGGAACTGTTTTCTTCAGTATTTTTTTTTCTATTTTGGCAAGTGTAATTTTAAAACAATTAGTCAGTTTATCTTATCCCTCTCTATTTTGGCTTTTAAAATTTTTTTTGAGGATTTTATGGTAAGAATGCTATCTGGACTTGAGATCAGCTCATATTTCCTGTTGAAGTTTCAGAATTGGGTATAGAGTCAATGCTGATCTCTTGTAACTTTGGTTCTTCTCACTCACTGTAAAAGGATTCGATCTTTTTTATTCTTGGAAATTGCTTCTTTCCCATCATTTTTTCCTGGCCTTTAAAGTGGATTTCTGTTTCTGGGATATAGAGGGCTCTGACCCATACTTCTTATGCTGAGAGCCAGGGGTCTGGTTATTGTTTTTGTGTGCTATGTTCTCTGGGTGTCTAGACTGAGGCCAAGGCCAGGATTTCTGAGTTTCCTCAAGGCTACTCTGAAGCTCACAGTATAAGGTGTGGCAGAGGGATGGTCTGGCTGCTTCAGGATTCCACCTTCCAGCCCCTAGGCTGAAACTCAGGCAGGCTCAGCTGCTGGTGGCCTGCAGCACTGGTGTCTGCCAGTTCTCCTGGTTGTGTGAAAGCACACCTGGGGTTCTGATGTTAGTGCTTTCTGGGTCCACCACCTTGGGATTCATAATCTTCTGTTGGTCAGCTGAGATGGGGCTTGTTGAGACACCTCTTGCCATGCATCTTAGCCCTGGCATAGCGAGGACACCCAAGCATTTCCTCTCAGACTCCCAAGCCTGCCTAGGATTGGACTATTTCAGGATTTTACCCTGAGGCAATATTCTCTAGGTTTTCAGAGTCTTAGGGAGAGAGTAGAGTGGCTAGGGTTTACTCCACCATCTTTGCTTTGAAGAGCTCAGGTAGTTGATTTTTAAACATCTAGGCTGTGGGTTGGAAGCCCCAGAATTAGCTGCTGCTGACACAGGCCATACATCGGCCCTGCACCCTGGAATTAGAAAAGAGGTACAAAATCTAACTGGAGGAAAGAACTCCCTAAAAACAAAATCTGAGCAAATGGAAAAGGAACTTCAAAAATTAATCAAGGAAAATAATTTCCTAAAAATTTGAATCAGTCAATTTGAAGCTAATGACTTGATGAGGCATCAAGAATCAGTCAAACAGAACCTAAAGAATGAAAAATTAGAAGAAAATGTAAAATATATCATTGGGAAAAACAACTGACCTAGAGAACAGATCCAGGAGAGATAATCTAAGAATTATCCAGTCTACCAGAAAGCCATGAAGAAAAAAAAGAGCTTATCTTCCAAGAACTCGTTAAGAAAAATTGTCCTCAGGCTCTAGAACCAAAGGGTAAAATAATTATAGAAAGAATCCACCGGGCACCTTCTGAAAGAGATCCCAAATTGAAAACTCCAAGAGCTATTATAGACAAATTCCAGAACTATCAGATCAAGAAGAAAATACTGCAGGCAGCCAGAAAGAAATAATTCAAATATTGTGGAACTACAGTTAGGATTACACAGGACCTAGCAGCTTCTACATTAAAAGAGCAGAGGGATAGGAATATATTTTGTAAGGCAAAATAACTTGGACTACAACCAAGGATCAACTATCTGGCAGAACTAAGCATAATTTTTTAGGCAAGAAGATGGTAATGAAATGAAATAAGGGTCTTCCAGACATTCCTGATGAAAAAGCCAGAGCTCGGTTGAAAATTTGATCGCCAAATACAAGCCTCAAGAGAGACATAAAGAGGTAAACAGGGAAAATAAACACACACACACACACACACACACACACACACACACACATACACACACACCTTATTATTCAGTAGGAGCAACCCGTTTATACTCCTATATGGGAAGTCGATACCTGTAAATATTGAAAATTATATAATTATTGTGACATATATAAGGGTTATACATAGATAGAGGATGTGGGTAGGAACTTAGCAAAGTGATCATTTTTTTTTAAACCCAATTAAAGGGAGCAAAGGAACTGTAATGAGAGAAGAGGAAAGGAGGAGGCAGAAAAGGGTAAATTATGCCACACAGAGGCATAAAAACATCTATTAGAGTAGAAGGAAAGAAGGAGACAAACATTTTATGAGCTTGACTCACATTGGTTTTGGTTCAAGGAGGGAATAACATAATCAGTTAAGTATAGGATTCTAAAATGAAAAGACACAAAAACCTATTATAATAGAGGGGGGGAAAGGATGGAGTGGAGCACTGTATGAGATTTATTCTCAGTGGTTTTGATTCAAGAAGGGAATAATATACCTTGTTAAATATAAAATCTATGTTGCCCTAGAGGGAGTAGCACAGGAAAGGGGAAAGGAAAGGGGCAGTTTTTAGAAGGGAGGGAATAAGTAGTAAGGGGGAAGAGGAGTGAAAGGGAGGGGGCTTGACAGGGAGGGAAAACTGAGGGAGGCGGTGGTCAAAAGGAAAACTCTTAAGGAGGGGAAGGGAGAAGAGAGAAATAAAAGCATAAACAGGGGATGGAATAGGATGGAGAGAAAGACACAGGCAGTAATCATAACTATGGATGTGAATGGGATAAATTCTCATAAAACAGAGGTGAATAGCAGAATGGATAAAAAGCCATAATTTTACAATAAGCTATCTACAAGGAAGACATTTGAAAAAGGGGGATACACATAGGATAAAGGTAAAAGGCTGGAATAGAACATATTATGCTTCAGCTAAAGCAAAAAAAAAAAACAGAGATAGCAATCCTTATCTCAAATAAAGCAAAAGCAAAAATAGCTCTAATTAAAAGAGATAAGGAAGGAAACTATATCTTACTAAAAGGCACCAAAGACAATGAAGCAATATCATTATAAAATATATATGCACCATGCAGTATAGCATCCAAATCCCTAGGGGAGAAGTTAAGGGAGTTAGAGAAAGAAATAGACAGTCAAACTATACTAGTCGGGGACCTCAATCTCGCCCTCTCTGAACGTGGTAAATCTAACGTCAACATAAACAAGAAAGAAGTTAAGGAGTCAAAAGACTGTTAGAGAAGGTAGATATGATAGACCTCTTGAGAAAATTGAATGGGGATAAGAAAGAATATACGTTCTTCTCAGTGGTAATGGCACATAAACAAAAATAGACCATGTACTAGGGCATAAAAACCTTACAATCCAGTGCAAAGAGGCAGAAATACTAAATGCATCATTTCCAGATCATGATACAATAAAATTATGTGTAGTAAAGAGCCATGGAAAGATAGACTAAAAACTAATTGGAAACTAAGCAATTTAATCCTAAAGAATGAGTGTGTCAAACAAGAAATCAAAGAAACAATCAGTAATTTCATCCAAGAGAATGACAATAATGAGACAACATACCAAAAACTTGTGGCATGAAGTAAAAGCAATTCTTAGGGGAAGTTTTATATTGCTGAAGGCATACATGAATTAAATAGAGAAAATGGAGATCAATAAATTGAGCATCTCACTGAAAAAGCAAGAAAAAAGAACAAATTGTAAATCCTCGATTAAATACTAAATTAGTAAAACTGAAAACCAAAGGAGAGGTTAATAAAATGAAATTAAGAAAACTATTGAACTAATAAATAAAACTAAGAGATAGTCTAACAAAAAAAAACACAATAAAATTGATAGACTTTTAGTCAATTTGATAAAAAAAAAGAAAGAAAGAAGAAAACTAAATTATCAGTATCAAAAATGAAAAGGCTGAATTAACCTCCATGAAGAGGAAATTAAAAGAATACTTAGGAATTATTTTGCCCAATTGTATGCCCAAAAATTTGATAATCTTAGTAAAATGGATGAATATTTACAAAAATATAAATTGGCCAGACTAATTGAAGAGGAATTAGAATACTTAAATAACCTCATCTCAGAGAAATTGAACAAGCCATCAATGAACTCCCTAGCAAAAAATCTCCAGGGTCAGATGGTTTACAAGGGAATTCTATCAAACATTTAAAGAATAACAGATTCCAATACTCTACAAACTATTTGGGAAAGAGGAGGAGTCCTATCAAATTCTTTTTATCATACAAATATGGTAATGATACCTAAATCAGGAAGAAACAAAAGAGAAAGAAAATTGTAGACCAATTTCCTTCATAAATATAGATGCAAAAATATTAAATAATATATTAGCAAAAAGACAACAGCAACTTATCACAAGAATAATATACTTTGATTTGGTAGGATTTATCCCAAGAATGCAAAGATGGTTCAGTATTAGGAAAACTATCATTATAATTGATCATATTAACAACAAAACTAGCAGAAACCATACAATTATCTCAAAAGATGCAGAAGAAGCCTTTGGGCGCAGCTAGGTGGCACAGTGGCACATGGGCCCTGGAGTCAGGAGGACATGAGTTCAAATCTGGCCTCAGAAACTTAATACTTACTAATGTGTAACCTTGGGCAAGTCACTTAAGCCCAATTGCACTGCCCTCCCCCCTAACAAAAAGGAAAAAATAAAAAAAAAATGTTTGACAAAATACAACACCCATTCCTATTAAAAACAACAGTAAAGTAAAGGAATGAATGGAGGGTACCTTAAAATAATAAGTAGCATCTATCTAAAACCATCAGCAAATATTATATGTAATGGGGATAAAATAGAAACATTTCCAATAAGACCACGGTTGAAACACGGATGTCCAGTATCACCCCTCTTATATGTTTTGATACTAGAAATATTAGCACTAGTAATAACAGAAGAAAAAGAAATTGAAGGAATTAAATTAGGCAAAGAAGAGATTAAGCTATCAATCTTTGCAAATGATATGATGATATACTTAGAGAATCTTAGAGAATCAAGTAAAAAACTACTTGAGATAATAAATAAATTTAGCATAGTTGCAGGCTATAAAATAAACACACATAAATCCTCAACTTTCCTAAACATTTCTAACAAAGTCCAAAAGCAAGAAATAGAAAGAGAAATTCTATTTAAAGTTATTGTAGGCACTATAAAATATTTGGGAATCTACCTGCCAAGACAAACTCAGGAACTATACGAACACAATTGTGAAATACTTTTCACACAAATAAAGTCAGATCTAAATAATTGGGAAAACATCAGTTACTCATGGCTAGGTTGAGCTAATATAATAAAAATGACAAATTTACCTAAATTAATTTAACTATTTCATGCCATAGCAATCAATATACCAGAAAATTATTTTATACAGCAAGAAAGTAATAGTAAAAAAATTCATCAGGAAGAAAAAAAGGTCCAGAATATCAAGGGAACTTACAAAAGAAATGGCAAGGAAGGTGGCTTAGCTGTACCAGATTTTAAACTGTATTATAAAGCAGCAGTTATCAAAACTACTTGGTACTGGCTGAGGAATGGAGTGGGGGATCAGTGGGATAGATTAGCCACAGAAGATACAGAAGTCATTGACAATAGTAATCTATTGTTTGACAAACCCAAAGACCCTAGCTTCTGGGATAAGAATTCATTATTTGACAAAAACTGCTGGGAAAACTGGAAAATAGTATAGCAGAAACTGGACATAGACCAATATCTCACACCTTTTACCAAAATAAAATCTAAGTGAGTGCGTGATCTAGATATAAAGGCTGAGACTGTAAGCAATCTGGGAGAGGAAAGAATAGTTTACCTATCATATTTATTGAAAAGGGAGGAATTTAGGACCAAAGAAGAAAGAGTATAACAAAATGCCAAATGGATAATTTTAATTTCATTAAATTGAAAAGTTTTTGTACAAATAATGTTAAGTGTAAAATGGGGAAAGAATTTTTACAAACAGTGTCTCTGATAAAGGCCTCATTTCTAAAATATACAGAGAACTGAAAATTTTTATAAGAATGTAAGTCATTTTCCACATGCTAAATGGTCCAATGATATGAACAGGCAATTTTCAGAGGAAGAAATTAAAGATATCTATAAAAATATGAAAAAATTCATATAAATGATTAGAGAAATACAAATCAAAACAACTATGAGGAAGCACATCTCACAGGGCAGATTGGCTAAGATGACAGAACAGGAAAAAGAAAAATGCTAGAGAGGATGGGGAAAAATTGGAACATTAATGCTTTGTTGGTAGAGCTATGAACTGATCCAACCATTCTGAAAAGCAATTTGGAATTATGCCCAAATGGCTATAAAAAATGCATACCTGGGGGGTGGAGCCAAGATGGCAGCATAGAAGCAGCAAGGTACTGAAGCTCCCACATAAACACCTCAAATACTCATAACATATGACTGTAAACAAATTTTAGGCTCCCAAACTCACAAAAATACACCTCCCACTGAAGGCAGCTTGGCAGGAAGGGCCCATCACAGCGTACTGGGAGCCAAAACCAGCCCAGCCTGAAACCATGGCTTGGCCCCAGGGCAGCCAGGATGAGCCACAGCTGGAGCCTTCAGGAGAGTGGATCAGTAGCACTTGTAGCAATTTCCAGAATTATCAAGTCATAAGGAACAAGGACTAAGTGAAAGGTCAGTGGAACTCAGATAAATTTGGGGGAGAAGAGTGGTCTGGGCAAACTGCCTCCAGGGCAAGGAAGTGGCAGAAGCACCAGTCCTGCAGCTGCCTCCATGTGGTTACTTCAGAGCTCCCAACCCACAGACTGCAGTGGGGCGAAGCAATGGTTCAGAGGCTAAGTGCTCTTGTGCTGAGCAGCCTGGATCTGGATTGTGGTCTTAGGTGGTGGTCCTGAGGTGCATATTCAGTGAGCTAAAGCTGGTGGGGGCTGCAGAATCCTTCTAATAGCTCCGGCAGATGTGAAAACCCCAGCGATTAGGGACAGAGCTTTTCCCTCTGGAAGCAGAGTTCCACAGAACTAAAAAATCAAGTAATTCATTGGCACAATGAGCAGGCAAAGGAAGCAAAGTAAAAACAGCAATCAACCTCTAGATTCCTTCTTTGGGGACAAAAAGGATCAAAGTATGGAATGGGAGGAAGACAACACAGTCAGAACTCCAACACCAAATGCTTCCAAGAAACATGAAGACTTCCTCAAAGCCATAGATCAGCTTAAGAAGGATTTTGTAAACCAAATAAGAGAAGTGGAGGAAAAATTGGGAAGAGAAATGAGAATGATGCAAGAAAATCATGAAAAGAGTGTCAACAACCTGATTGAAGAAAATAACACCTTAAAAATAGATTAGTGGTGGCTAGGTGGTGCAGTGAATAGAGCACCGTCCCTGGAGTCAGGAGGACCTGAGTTCAAATCCAGCCTCAGACACTTGACACATTTACTAGCCATGTGACTTTGGGCAAGTCACTTAAGGCCAATTGCCCTCCAAAAAAGCAAAAAACAAGAACAAAAACAAAAATAGATTAACTCAAATGGCAAAAGAGGCCCAAAAAGCCAATGAGGAGAAGAATGCTTTAAAAAATCGAATTTGCCAGATGGAAAAAGAATCTCAAAAATTTTCTGAAGAGAATATTTCCATCAGAATCAGAGTAGAGCAAATGGAAGGAAATGCCTTTATGAGAAATCAAGATATTATTAAACAGATCCAAACAAATGAAAAAATAGAGGGCAATGTGAAATATCTCCTTCAAAAAACCAATGACATGGAAAATAGATCCGGAGAGAAAATTAAAAAATTATTGGATTACCTGAAAGTCATGATCAAAAAAAGAACTTAGAAAGCATCTTTCAAGAAATCCTCATGGAAAATTGCCCTGACATTTTAGAACCAGAGGGCGAAATAGAATTTGAAAGAATTTACCAATCACCTCTTGAAAAAGATCCCCAAAAGAAAACTCCTAGCCACGTTATAGCCAGGTTCTGGAATCCCCAGATTAAGGAGAAAATGTTACAAGCTGCCAAGAAGAAACAATTTGAATACTTTGGAAACACAGTTAGCATAACCCAGGATCTAGCAGCTTCTATGTTAAGGGATTGAAGGGCCTAGAATGTGATATTTCAGGAATCAAGGGAGCACGGATTAAAACCAAGAATCACCTACGCAGCAAAATTGAGTGTAGTACTCCAGGGGAAAATATGGTCATTCGGTGAGGTGGAGGACTTTCAAACATTCTTGCTGAAAAAACTAGAGCTGAAAAAGAACATTTGACACTCAAATATGAGAAGAATGAGAAGGTAAACATGGAAAAGAAATCGTAAGGAACTTATCAAAGTTGAACTATTTACATGCCAACATGGAAAAATGATAATTATAACTTAGGAAGTTTTTCTCAGTATGAGGATAGTTGAAGGGAATACAAATGTTCATACGTATATATATATATGTATACATGCACATATAGAAGGGTTTATATGTGCGTATGAACACATATCTGAGTATGTGTATATATGAGTACATAGAGGGCACAGGATCAATTGAATAGGAAGGGATGATACTCTAAAAGGCGAAATTCTGAGGTGGGAGGGGATTAGAATGAGAGGAGACAGGGAGAGACAAAATGGGGTTAATCATCTCATACAGAAGAGGCAAGGGATAATTATTACAATGTATGTGTGTGGGAAGAACAAGAAGGCAAAAGGAAAAGAGTCAACCTTACTCTCATTGAATTTGGCTTAGGGAAGGAACAACATAAACACTAAACTGGGTATCTTGCCACACAGGACAGTAGGAGGGATGGGGATGAGAGGTGGGATGATGGAGGAGAGGGTAGAATTGGAGGGAGGGTTCCTGGAAGTACACACTTCTGTAAAGGGACAGGGACAGGAACAGGGTAGACAATAGATTAAGGAGAGGGGCAGGATAGGAAGGAGGGACATACAATAAGTCTCTCACAATATGCCTACTGTGGAGATGTTCTGAGTAATTACACATGTACAGCCTGTATTTAATTGCTTGTCCTTCCAGTGGGGATGGGTGACAAGTGAGGTAGGGAAAGAAAGTAGAATTTAAAGTTCTATAATCAAACATTAAAAAAATGTACATATATATATATAT
>CM053585.1:280441915-280474094 GCA_028646515.1 Pseudochirops corinnae
CTCTCTTTCTATCTATCTATCTATATATGCAATTGTTATTATTATTATTGACTACATCCAACTGGAACTTGAGATACACAGGCAGTGCAATTGGGAGATCCATCCTGCCCTACCAAAAAGTGACATAGGAGAGGATAGACTGGGGGAGGGCGGACACACTGGGATGGCTGTTTTGGGGCGGTGGGGGGGAAAGATGGGGAGAAAATATGTTACTCAAAATCTTGTGGAAATGAATGATGCAAACTATAATAAAATTTCAAAAAAATTTAAAAAACCTTTAGTTTATTAATATAATCATATTTGAATCATTCAGTATTTATAATTTTATAAAATTAAGTTGAATATAATACAAAATAAATTAAAGATATAAAATAAATGAAATTATCAGTAAGTATAGTTAGTCATAGAAAATGAGGAATATGTATATATTTCAGAGAAATAATGTTCATGAGAAGATTTCTATAGGCATAATACCATTTCTATAAATAAGGCTGTTTTGGGTGGAATTCACACCAAAGAGCATGTATAAAACAAAAAGAGTCATTCAATTTAAACTTTAAGGAAATTTTATTAGGATATGTGGAAACATTAAAAGGCAGTGACACTTTTCCCTCAAGCAGCTAGAGTCAGCATCTTTTGATGTTTGTTTCAAAATATAAAAATTATGGTGAAACTATAGAAAACCCATTACTGGAGATGACAGGAGGAGGAAGATAAAGGTGATGAATTTCGTATTGATAAATGCTGTATTGGTAAAGTACTATCATGAGTCTCCTAGAGATTACAGGAGTGATTGATATCCCAGAAATTCTCTTTCTTGTATTGTTCTCAGTTTCCTTTTATACTGAATCCCAACCAGAAACAACTACTAAGAGATGAGGCACTTTCTATAATTTATGGAAAGATAGTATTTTCTAAGTTTTAACATTGTTCTTTCATAAGATTCACCATTGTTTTAGCTGTTTTCAAATTTTATTTTAAAATTAATGATATGTTGTATTAAAAACTTTTAACAAGACAGAAAAATATTCTACAGAAATCCTATTAAAATCCTAAATAAATCTTTGGCAGATACCTTTGAAGTGAATTGCCAATTTCTGGAATATTGCAGGCAACAAACTAATGTTTATTTTATTATAAAGAAATATATTTCATGACATATCATAGGGTTATGGACCTAAAATTGGAAGTAATCTCTGAGGCATCTATTTTAAATCTCCCCTTTTTTATAGATAAGGAAACTGAGGATCAGGTGAGTAGTGGGATCTAAAATCAACTAAAAATACAACCTTCAGATTTAGACCTGAAGGGATTTTATAGGGCATTTAATTTAATACTACATTTAGCAGATGTTTAACATTCATGGGTTAAGAGATACCTAGGAGAAGGGATATTAATACGCAAAGAATCATGGGCATGGTAGTTAATTATGCCTAAGCATACAGACATGTGACTCCCTTGTCCCACAGTCCCACAGGCATACAATGAAAGTAATTTGGCATGTAATGAAATGTTTATCCCAAGTGAGAGCCCAGATCTCCTGGTTCTGTGCTTTATATTTGTTCACTATTGCTAGGCAGATTAACTGGGACTGAGTAGGAGAGGGGCATTAGGAGTTGGGCAATCAGGGGTGGTCTGGATGTGGACCCCATCTTCCCTCTTCACAACCAGAAAGGATGCTATTATTAATAGCTCCTAGTGTGAGCATTCCCTCCACTGACACAGAATGAAAACTTTAGTAACTCCTCAGCAAGGTGTTGAACAGGAGAAATGCCACCTGCTGACCAACCCTCTGGTGATGAGTCTCTTCAAACTTAAGTTATCCTCAGAAAGCACAGATACAAATCTGTGACTGTAGTCATACTTTCAGCTTATCCAGGTTGTTAAGAAGTTGCATATCTTGTGAGCTGTTGACATCATTTCTGAGGACCCAGGCATTTTCATACAATAAGGGACTTATTAATATTTTGAAAAACTGTTTCCCTAAAGTGTTAAAATTTACAGCTATCACAAGACATAACCACTTTAATCCTAAATACAGCTTCATCCCACTATATCTATGACAACATTCACAATAAATATTCAGGGCAAGTTCTGCTTGGGGTGGCAGAGATGTAAATCCAGATGGAATATCTTGACAGTCACTAGAATAAATCATTTTTTATAACAAATTAACCAGAAATATACAGCTTTTTTTAAAAGTCCTAAAAATTTAGAATTACTATTTAACATTATTCAGTTTGCTCTAACCTAAATATTAATTTTAAAGATAAACTCTATAAACTATTTGCAGAATGAATTTGGATTTATGCTTAGCTTTCAGTGATGTGTTGGCATCTGTCTTAAATCTGTGTAGGAGAATGATCTCACTGGTTTTTGTTTCTTTATTTATAGCATTGTAGCTTTTCCCCCCATGGCAACAGGAGACTTATTAGGGAGTATGCTTGTCTCTTAGCATCAGAATTATAGTTTAAAAATCTGACATAAATCCCATCCATTCCCCTTGATGTCCATCGAGATTACCTAACCTGAAGCAGTTCTGTGATGCTACTACCCAACTGAAGCAAAGCATATCTCATTAGCACAAATGTAACCTCACATCACCTCCAAAGTCAAACATTCCAAACTTATGAATTCACTTTTGATTATTTAATGACAGTTTATATCAGCAGGTGCTTTGCTTTCCCCATCCAAGCTATTTGGAGCCCACCTGTCATCCATCTCACTACTTATTAGAAAGTCCACCAGAGTCCTTATGAGGAAAGGAGGCAACACTCATAGTAGAAAACTTTGTTTCTGTCTATTAATTTTATTAATATTATGTAATGGAATAGTAGCTTGAAATAACTAAAATAAAGATTTTAAGTGAGTTCATTTAAACTGTTACTAGTTCCTTTTCCTTTTTTCTGGTTTTCATGAATCCATTTTTTAAAAGGGTAAGTAGAATTAAACAGTAAGGATCAATGCTGTTCTCATAATGAAAGTATAAGAAGGATAACTCTACATTTAGGTAGAACACAGAGTGAGTGATGTGAGGAATAATTTACTTATGGTATGTTAGCCAAAGTGAACCAAAGGTCCCATCTCTCTTAAAACACCTCCTACGATGGCTGCGTTAAATTTGTACTGCTCAAGAAATTATTTTGAGTTAACACAGTGTCTGTAGGAATTGTCTAGCTTTGATATTTTATCTAAGAACGGTAAACAGAAAGTTAGTAATCCTTATTGTGGTGCTGGTTCTGTTTCCTTAGGAATTTTTTATTTCCACATCTTGCTTAAGCAGTACTACTGTCATTTTCCTATGATAATGGTAAGAATTAACAACAAAAAAGGCATTTGCTTATCTAGGAAAATATGTTAATATGATATAGTCTACTTTTTTTTTTTAATGTTAAGGACATTCAAGGTAAGGGATATTGCCAATATCTTTCTTTGACACCTTTATTTAGCCATTTAGTTATATGGTTATACCTTCCACATTGCCAATGTTAGGTGTGCAATGCCCAATTTATTTGGAAAATTCATTAAAATTTTTTGACTCTCCATTTGTACCGAAGAAGAAGTCTGTCTCATTATGGTATTAAAAAATAAAATTTGTTTATATTATACAAGACTATACAGATGTTTCATCCATTTCTGAATTTATATACTTTTTCTGTGTAATCTGCTGACCCTTCATATATCATCTGCTTTTGCAAAACTCCCCCAAAATTCTCATTTAATGTCTTATGTCCACACTCAATATATGGGGAAAGTTAAGATGTGGAAGGGATAACTGTACTCAGTTCCAGATATCCAGTGACTTAAAGTTGTCTGGGAAGCTATGGGGAAAGCTTCCTAAGACCCAATACTTTTCCCAATAAGACCTACATACACTAGAAAGGGCCCCAGACTTTTTCTTTTCTGTCCTTCTACCATTCCCTAACTTCCATCAATATTTATCTGTCTTACCTTTCACTCCACAAAATTATTGCTCTCTGTCAGGTTACACTCAACTAATCTATGAAAATGGTAAATAGCTTCCACTTCCAGCATTCTCCCACTCCTTTTCAAAATAATATTTGTAATTTAAAAGTGTGTCTATAGGAAAAAAAAGAAAAGAAATTAAAAAGCTAGCTTTGGCTTTGTTGTACAATTCAAGGCAAGTAAATTTTTTATCACGTTAGGAGGGAGCTATTAAAGAGGTAAAAAATATCCTAATTATACTAGGTGTTCAACTGATTGTTTTGTCATCCTGGAACTAGTCATTATGTATGTTTCAAGGCATAGATTTTAATTGTTTTGCATTACCTGAATATGGATACATTTTTGAGTAAATAATAACTATTATATGTAGCTGAAAGTACTAAACCTGGGTTATTTTTTTTTTTTTTGCCTTTTTTGAGTGAGGAGGAGAGGCAATCAGGGTTAAGTGACTTTCCTAGCGTTACATAGCTGGTAAATTTCAAGTGTTTGAGGCTGGATTTGAACTCAGGTCCGCCTTACTCCAGGGCTGGTGCTGTATTCACTGTACCATCTAACCGCTCCTAAACCTGCTTTTAAAATACTTCAATATTGCAACATAGCTGTGATCTCCTTAATAGGGGTATTTCTTGCATCATTACGGATTATAACACAACCAAGTTTTCTCAATTTGTGCAATTCTACTACACAGAACATTCATACAGTACTTTAGAGAACTTTCTCAAGGTTTTTTGGATGTTCTCGTTGTATAAGTAGAGTACTACAGCTCTCCATTTATTCTCCTTCACTCTTTTGCCACTTGACTAGTGTATTATCTTTTCTATTTGCACACTTCTCTATCATATTCCTTATACCACTAACTGTACACATGCCATGTAGACATGCACTCAAATACTAGCCACTATTTATTGAGCTTTGAATTACAAGACCAGATGCTACAGGGCTGCTTAGGTCTACCCCTGAATAACTGCTAGGAAATCTCTGCAGTGGCCACCATGATCCAATAGTATTTAATGCTCAAGGCTTTTGCCGATGGCCTTCCTGACAGTCAGCCACAATAGCTTCACCGTCACCTGTCACCGTATACTTCAGGTCCACATGAAAAGCAATGAAGGTTTCTAATCTCATTAACAGATGGGAAAATGAAGGAGCTATCCAATCTGCTATGTCCATGTACAGAAATTTCTCATTGTTATGTCATTTTATGATCTCATTCCTACTCTGATATTCCATAGGGGTTAAAGTTGGGCAGTTCTGAGTATCCTGGTGAATGAGGAAGAGAAAGAAATAGTTATTTTGGGAAATGTTCCCCTATCTCAGTTCGTCTTTCCAATTTCCGTTCCTCTAGCCCAGTGATTTGCAACCTGTGTGTTATGTTCCATTTGTAACAATGAAAATACATCCTGCATATCAGATATTTACGTTATGATTCATAACAGTAGCAAAATTACAGTTATGAAGTAGTAATGAAAATAATTTTATGGTTAAGGGTCACCACAACATGAGGAACTGTATTAAAGGGTCATGGCATTAGGAAGGTTGAGAAACACTGCTCTAGACCCTGGAACAGAAGACAATGTAGAAATGATAAGTGAATGTATCTGACACCAAAGCTTAGGCATCCATTATACTACCATCTATAATGGCTTTTTTTGTTTGTTTTGTTTTGAAGGGGAGAAGGCAGGGCAATTGGGGTTAAGTGACTTGCCAAAGGTCACACAGTTAGTAAATGTTAAGTATCTGAGGTCACATGTGAACTCAAAACCCCTGACTCCAGGGCCTCTGCTCTATCCACTGCACCACCTAGCTGCCTCATTTTTTCCAACATTACTATAGACTTGCTTATGAACTACACATTTATATACTCAGAAATGTTCTTACAAATAGACTATTAAAATATCCAGGGCCTTATCTGATCTTTTGTGTGTCTTTACTGATACATGAAGCATTCATTATAAGTTGTTTCCCACTCATATTTGTAAATAACATATCTCCCCAAATGGGATTTAGACAACATATTTTGACTTAGAGGCTAATAATTGTCTCCCCATAAAGAGAAAATTCTTTATCATGTTTTTAGTGGGGGAAACATAACAGAAATGTGATAAAATTCTTCTATAGGAACTCTCAGATGAAGGATTTCAAAGTCATGTACTGTTAGTGTAAAAGACCTACTTCACTGGGCTCAGAATTCTGAACAGAATTGAACAGAATTCTGTTCAATTAAAAAAAAATATTTACTAATCATCTGCTACATTATGCTACTCATTGTAGAGACAACAATCAAAAACAATCCCTGTCCTGGCTGGGGAATTTTTCAACTCAGAGGTCGTAAGATCATCTTAGAGAGTAATTCCTTCTACATCAGTGCATCAATAAATCAGAAGGCAAGAGCAGATTTTTGAATTGTATTTTTCTAATCAATGATAATTTAGAACATTTTTATATGACTAGAGACAAATTTAATTTCTTCATCCTAAAACTTCTTATTCATATTCTTTGACAATTTATCAATTAGGGAATGATTTGCATTCTTATAAATTTATCTATATGTTTTGGAAATGAAGCCTTTATCAGAAACACTGTTTGTAAAATTTGTCCCTGAGCTTTCTGCTTCCTTTCTAATCTTGGTTGCATTGGATTTATTTGTGCAAAGACTTTAAAATTTAAAGTAATCAAAATTATCCATTTTGTACTTCATACTGGTCATTATCTTTTGTTTGGTCATAAAATCCTCCCTTCTCTATAGATCTGAAAGGTGAGCTATTCCTTGCTTTCCTAATTTGCTGATCATCTCATCATTTATGTCGAAATCTTGTTCCCATTATGGCCTTATCTTAGTCTACAGTGTTAGATGTTGGTCTATGCCTAATTTCTACCATACTGTGTTTCAGTTTACCCAGCAGTTTTATCAAATACTGAGTTCTTATCCTAGAAGTCTTTGGGTTTATTAAACAATAGATTGCTATAGTCATTGATTATGGTGCCTTGTGCACCTCACCTATTTCACTGATCTACCACTCTGTTTCTTAGCCAGTTGTAGTGACCAACACAGCACCTTTGGCAGCTATGAATATACTGGTGTAATGATAAAATTACAGAATATAACAGACTCCCCACATGGAAGACAGAACAAAAACATTTATTCAAATACCAGAAAGTTGAATTCCAACACCAGAAACCCAATTTCATCATAACAACAAAGAAATCTATAAACCTTAATGCAGGGGGCACCACCATCCCCAAGCTTTCCCCACAAATAGGGCTTTCTCACAAATAAAGACTCATAGCTTGTAGCTTACTTCCTCTCTCTCCCTCGGCTCTAACTTTTCTGACCAACTTCCTCTGGGCTCTGTTCCACTCTTCCTGCTCCACCCCTTCCTGCTCTACCCATCTGGCAAGCTCCTCCCACCACAGACTCATGTGACTCTGGCTTCCATGTGTCTCAAGCAGGCACATGGGCCTATTAATAGATGGGAAAGATCTTCCCATTATCCAAAATACATTAGCAATACACAAGTGCCAAGTAGTTTTGATGAGCACTTCTTTATAATAGAGTTTTACATTTATGGCTAGGCCACCTTCCCTTGAATTTCTTTTCATTAGTTCTCTTTATATTCTGGACATTTTGTTTTCCCCAAAGAATTTTGTTATTATTTTTTTATAGATTTATAAAATAAATTTTGATAGTTTGACTGGCATGGCACTAAACAGGTAAATTAATTTAGATAGACTTGCCATTTTTTTATTATGTTTAGCATGAGCAACTGCATTTTTCCAGCTATTTAAATCTGACTTTATTTGTGTCAAAAGTGTTGATGTGGTTAAGGTTAGGGTTCCTCAAGACCCCAAAATACCAACATGCCAGGTCCTGCCAAATGAATTTGACTCAAATCTTCTCTCAGCCAAAGAAAAGCAAAGCTTATTAAAAGTTTACTTGTATTGGACACAGAGCAAGTCTGTTCTAGAAAATTCTATAGTGCTCTCACACACATGGGGCAAGAAGGGGTCTTATATACAGAAAGGCTGTAGGAGGAATCTAAGGGTAGTCTAGTGGAGGAGTTTGGGGAGGGTCTTCAGGAAGAGTCAATGACATCAGACTCTAGTAATAAGTTTGGGGAGGGTCTTCAGGAGGAGTTAATCAGGTCAATCAGAGATTAAGGGTGGGAAGTTGCTGGAGGCTATCTGGAGCCTACATACAATGGTGGGCTTGGCCAGTTCAAGGGTGGATTGATATTTTGATAGGCTTAAGAGTGGGAAGTAGATGGAAAATGGAGGGCTAGGCTAGTAACAGAAGTTTGGGCCCAGCTACAATGAAAGGCTTATGGCCTCATGAAAATGCATCATCAACTGGGAAGATTCAATCAGAGTTCAAGGGGGTTCCCAGAGCCTGCACCTCATCAGTGTTTTATACTTTTGTTCATAAAGTTCCTAGGATTGTCTTGGCAGGTAGACTCCCAAATATTTTAGATTTTCTACAGTTACTTTAAATGGAATTTCTCATTCTATATCTTGCTGCTGGGCTTTGTTAGTAATATATAGAAATGCCAATGATTTCTGTGGGTTTGTTTTATATCCTTTAACTTTGCTAAAGTTGTTAATTATTTCAGTTAGTTATTTTAGTTGATTCTCTAGGACTCTATACATATACCATCATATCATCTGCAAAGAGTGATAGCTTTGTTTCTTCCCTGTCTATTCTAATTCCTTCCATTTCTTTTTCTTTTCTTATTGCTAAAGCTAGTATTTCTAGTACAATGTTGAATAATAATGGTGATAATGGACACCCTTGTTTCACCCCTGATTGTATTGGGAAGACTTCTAGCTTATTCCCATTATAGATAATGCTTGCTGATGATTTTATATAGATGCTACTTATCATTTTAAGGAAAACTACATGTATCCCTATGCTCTCTAGTGTTTTTAATAAGAATGGGTTCCTTATTTTTTAAAAAGATTTTTCTGCATCAATTTAGATAATAATATAATTTCTGTTCATTTTGTTATTGATATGATCAATTATGCTGATAGTTCTCCTAATGACGAATCAGCCCTGCATGTCTGGTGTAAATCTCACTTGATCATAGTACATTATCTTCATGATAATCTCTTTGTAAAGATATACATATGTTTTTATCTTTTGCATTAATATTAACTAGGGAAAATGGTCTGTAATTTTCTTTCTTTTTTTTCTTTTTTTTGGCTCTTTCTAGTTTAGATATCAGCATTGTATGTGTACCATAAAAAGAATTTGGCAGGACTCCTCCTATTTTTCCAAATACTTTATATAGTATTGGAATTCATTTTTCTTTAAAGTTTTCATAGAATTCACTTGTATGTTCATGTGACCCTGGAGGTGTTGTCTTAGGGGGTTAATTTATATCTTGTTCAATTTCTTTGTTCTGAAAAGGGGTTATTTAAATATTTATGGAATGCAGCCATTTTTCTGTTAATGTGCGCAATTTCATATTTTTGTAAATATTCGTCTTTTTCATTTAGATTGTCAGAATTATAAGCACACAGTTGGACAAAACAGCTCCCAATTATTGTTTTAATTTCCTCTTCACTGGTGGTGCATTCACTATTTTCATTTTTAATACTGGTAATTTGGTTTTCTTCTTTCTTTGTTTAAACCAAATTAATCCAAGTTTATCTATTTTATTATTGTTTTCTTTATGAAGTCAGCTCTTAGTTTTATTTATTATCTAAAGTTTTCTTAATTTCAATTTTATTAATCTCCCCTTTTATTTTGAGAATTTCTAATTTGATATTTAATTGAGGATTTTAAATTTCTTCTTACTGTAGCTTTTTTCAGTTGCATGCCTAGTTCATAGACCTCTTCTTTCTCTACTTTATTCATGGAAGCATTTAGAAATATATTTTCCCCTAAGAACTGCTCTTGGCTGCATTCCATAAGTTTTGGCATGTTGTCTCATTATTGTCATTCTTTTGGATGAAGTTATTGATTGTTTTTTATGATTTACTGTTTGACTCATTCATTCTTTAGGATAAGATTTTTTAGTTTCCAATTAATTTTTAGTCTATCTTTCCATGTCCCTTTATTCTATGTAATTTGTATTGCATCATGATCTGAAAAGGATGTGTTTAATATTTCTGTCTTTTTCCATGGGATTATGACCTAGTGCATGACCAATTTTTGTGTAGGTATCATTACTACTGAGGGGGAAAAAAAAAGTGTATTTTTTTCTATCCCCATTCAGTTTTCTCCAGAGTTCTACACTATTTTTTCTAAAATTCTATTCACCTCCTTAACATCTTTCTTGTTTATTTTGTGGTTAGATTTATATAGTTCTGAAAGGGAGATGTTGAAATCACCCACTAGTATAGTTTTGCTGTCTATTTCTTCCTATAACTCGATTAACTTCTTTAAGAATTTGGAAGCTATACCACTTTGTGCACATATGTTTCATATTGATATTACTTCATTGTCTATGGTATGTTTTAGCAAGATGTAATTTCTGCCCTTATCTCTTTTAATTAGATCTATTTTTGCTTTTGCTTTTTCTAATATCAGGATGACTATTCCTGCTTTTTAATTTTGTTTTTATTTCAGCTGAACCATAATAGATTCTGCCCTAACCTTTTACTTTTATTCTGTATGTATCTCTTTACTTCAAATGTGTTTCTTGTAAACAACATATTATAGGATTCTAAATTTTAATCCATTCTTCTATCCATTTCAAATTTAGGTGCGTTCATCCCATTCACATTCATAGTTATGATTATTAGCTGTGTCTTTCTCTCCATCCTATCCCACTCTCCTCCCCCTATTTGTACTTTTCCCTTATCTTTTACCCTTTTCCTCCTCACCAGTGTTTTTCTTCTGACCATCTCCCTCAATCTGTCCTCCTTTCTATTATCTTCCCTCCCTTTTTTTTCCCCTTTGCCCTTTTTTCTTCCCTCCTCTCTATCCACCCCCTCCCTTTTTATTTCCCCTTTCTACTCCTACTTCCCTGTACAGTGAGAGAGATTTCTCTAATCAACTGGATATGTATATTATTAATTCTTTGAGCCAAACCCTATTAGAGTAAGGTTCAAACAATGCTTTTCACTTCCCTTCTTTCTTTCTACAGTAATAGGTCTTGTTGATTTTTGCTAGGTAGTTGATTCTTGCTTTTAATCTATGCTCTCTTTCCTTCCAGAATACAATATTCCCAGTCCTCTGATCCTTTAATGTTAAAACTATACAGCCATGCGTAATCCTGACTGGAGTTCCATGATATTTAAATTGTTTCTTTATGGCTGCTTACAGTATTTTGGCCTTAACCTGGTAATTTTGAAATTTGGCTACAATATTTCTTGGAGTTTTCATTTTGGGATCTCTTTAGGATGTGATCAGTGAGTTCTTTTGGTGACAATTTACCCTCTGGTTCTGGGATATCAGGACAGTTTCCCTTGATAATTTTGTGAAGGATGCTGAGGTTCTCTTTCAGACATTGTAATAACAAAGTCATAATTATAAATAAATTAAGTTCTATAAATTATTCGAAGATTATTTGTCCAATGAGGAAAATTAATATTATACTGTATTAACCTGAAATCCATACTTCTCCATATTTTGTCACACTCCACTTTTCAGTATAGCTCACCCAGCAGTTCTTAAAGATCTTAAAGCTTTTGAGTAAGTTTTCATTGCCTGATTTCCCCCAGGCATCTGCTCTTTAAACAACTTGGGTTGGACCCTTCCCAAGTGGGACTTTTGTTTCTATTTAGCAATAAACAGAGAAATCAATTTGGGCTGTGTTCATTACCAGGGGATGACTCTGCTGTCCTTGTTGTTCCTTCACAAAGTTAATGGCAACTTGGTCTCTAAGGGGAAACCTAACCAAGAGCGAACCTGTTAGGGATAATTTTGTTTTCTTGGCAAGATTACTAAGGACAGTTGATGTCCATCAAGCAATTAGTGTTCTTTAATTGTCAGAGAGGGGTGTGATCATCCACATCTGAAGGCCAGCACACCTAACCAATTGAGATTGTCTTACCTTTCCCAAGGGAGGTCCAAATAAAGTCCTTTCAGGAAATCAGAAGGAAGACAAACCTACATTTAAAAGATCCTCTTGGCCCTTACTTGGGATTTCTTATCATCAGAGAGGCCATTGACCTAAGTTATTGATTACTGTTAGCCTAGCTAATAAATTCATCATGCTCAGGTCACTATCTTCCCCACCCTCTCTGAAATACTATCACTGTGTTTTACTAACAGTAAAATAAATGATGTGTTGCCTTTAGAACAGTGGTGCTCAATCTTCCTAATGCCGTGACCCTTTAATGTAGTTCCTCATGTTGTGGTGACCCCCAACCATAAAATTATTTCTGTTGCTACTTCATAACTATAATTTTGCTACTGTCATGAATTGTAATGTAAATATCTGATATGTAGGATGTATTTTCATTGTAACAAATTGAACATTAACCCACAGGTTGAGAACTGCTGCTTTAGATTATACTATGCCTCAGTGTCATTTTTAACTGGTAAACCTTGTTGAATTGAATATGTATAGCTCACAAAGTTCATTTGCCAGTGTGATTTAGAAATGCCAATTCATAGTTACATTCAGAATTTCTAAATGAAGTAGACTTTTACCTTAGAGGGCAAGAACCTATTGAAAACTTGCCCTCAGGTTTTCAAAAACAGAGAGACAGGGCTAACTTAAGTATATCCACTCTGAGACAGACCAGCATAAAACGTTTTACAATCTTCTCTCATTTCTTCATGGCTTAGTGAATTCTGAGATAATGGGGCCTGAGGTCAATCCTGTCTTTGATATTCATTTGCTCTTTAACCCAGCACAAGTCATTTAACCTCTGCTTAGCTAGGAAACTTTCTAAGAGTATAAGTTAAAGAATAGATTCTGATCTACAAACATTAATAGAGGCAAGTACCTGATGCAAATCTCTGCCCTAACTCCCCCTAAAAAGGAAAGTTCCACAACATCTTTATAATTCAGGCACACAAACTGTTTTGTAGCAGGCAATTTGGATTGGAGTCAGAAGAGCAGGGGTTTGAATTGTACTTCTGTTTACTAGTCAGGACATTCCAGGTGAGGTTTCAGGTTATATTTTTGGCCTCAGTTTCCCCATCTCTGAAATGCGCAGTCATACCTGTATTAGCTTCTTCATTGGGTTGTTATGATGAAAGTGTTTTGTAAATGATGAAAAATATCTATTATTACTATTATTTCTCATTCATTTCATTTTATATATTTTTATGAAATAATTACAATGCACAATTTCCTACCAGCATAAACTAGGAAATGGTAACACCTCCTAGAGGCATTATTGTCTTTATTTATTTTGAAGGCAAACAAGCTGTATCATAAGAGAAAATGTCATGGAGAGCACAAAATTGAGTTGGACATAGTTTTTAAAAAATACCATAACTAGGGCAAGAAAATGAATGTTAGATCTGGTAGACAAGTGGATGTTTTATGCAATTTGAATTGACTTCCAGCTATCAGACAACAATAATAGCTTAGGGATCATTATTTACTAAGCAGATGAGTTCTGCAATGACATACTGATGTTTACTGGCATCTCCCAAGAACTGACTGGCTTGTATTTGTTAGTAAAGATATTCCTACAGGTTATCCCAGTTAAGCTTGATAGCTTGTTAACAAAGAGTTCCTGCCCAAGGGCACCTCATAGACATTTCACATTCCACTAAATATCAACATAAACTACACTTGCCTAGAAAAGGAAGTCTGTTTATCTAACTCTCTAGGCTTTCCCACCTTAAATGCACATTTGTAAACCAAATTTGCAACACATCATGTGCTTGTTCAGTTCTCAAATACCATGACAATGCAGTAGGTGAAAAGCAGACATCAGTAAAGTGGATAAGTTTACCTCCAGGTATTAGCCTGTTGTAATTAGTATGAACCTTGGAACACCCCTGTCACTTCTTCTGATAGGCTGATACTTTCAATTAGCATGCAATGTAAAAACATGTACTGTGGCTTGTGGAGAGTCATATTTCCACTAGTAATGTAAGATGGAAAATATTGTGCTATTAATTCAGGTGAAATGCATCATTTTGAAACTACATAGTATTTGATTTTTATAAATTTATGAAAGCATTTCTAAATGTATCATTTATATGAGTTTATTTCAATGTACTGTCATATATAATGTGGGGATATTTTTTTTTCCAAGAGAGAATTTATGTCATTAGAGACATTAAAAAATAATGTTTTATTGTATATGTAGGAAATATGTCTTCTATTGAAGCATATAATTCATTTTCATTTCCCACACAACTGAGCCCAGTGACTTGACATACTAGGTATTTGATAAATATGTTTTTCAATTAATAATTTGTAAATATTTGAGCTTTAATGAAAACACACAGACTTTGTCTACACAGTAAGAGATCAATATATTTTTTATATTTAAAATTTTATTTAAAATATTATGACAATCTTTGAAGATGATGTTGATGCAAATAACAACTAAATAAGAATAGTAATAGTTGACATTTATTTTGGATATGAAGTACTGTGTAAAGTATTATCTCAGGGGGCTGACTCAAAATTGCAGAGGAAAAGCAGGGACTTGCTTGTGCTTGCCCGCAAACCTCTCCAAATACCTGTAAAAATGGTTCTAAACAATATATAGAACTGCAGAACTCATGAAATGACAGAGAGGAAGAAATTACCAGCCCAAGAGAGCCTGGAGGGCCAACAGGAAAGGTATATCACACCAGGGTGGGAACAGAGCAGACAGAGCTAAAGCAGGCTTCAAGGGACTGAATCACTGACAGCTGTGGTAATTTCCACACTTCTCAACACTCAAAGGTCAAGAACAGCATGGAAAGTCAGTGGAGCAACTCTGTGGGACCTGGAAGAAAGAGGAATGTGTGGTATGGCCCTAGCCCTAGGGCAGAAGAGGTGGTAGCAGAAGCTGTGACTGTTTCCAGAGTTCTGGGTGCACAGACAGTGGGGGATTCAGCATCTGATACAAAACTCCTGAAGCCTGGGTTAGTATACTCATCCCCATCCTGACTGGAAGCAGTGTCTTGCCTTGACAGGGAGTTAGAAAGTCAAGTATTTGGCTGGGAAGATGAGTAAATGGCATAAAAAAGTCAGATTATAGAATCTTATTTAGTGACAAAGAAGAACAAAACATACAAACAGAAAGAGATGAAACAGTCAAAGCTCCTTTATCAAAGGGCACCAAGAAAAATACGAATTGGTCTGAGACCATGGAAGAGCTCAAAAAGAATTTTGAAAATCAAGTTAAGAGAAACAGAGAAAAACTGGGAAGAGAAGTGATAGTGATTCAAGTGAATCATGAAAAAAGTCAGCAATTTGCTAAAGGAGACCCCAAAAGACCCTGAAGAAAATAACATCTCAAAAAATGGACTAACCCAAATGGCAAGAGAGGTCCAAAAAGACAATGAAGAGAGGAATGCCTTAAAATAAACAAACACACAAACAAAAAAAAAAATAGAGTTGGATAAATGGAAAAGGAATTTCAAAAGCTTACTGAAGAAAATAATTGCTTCAAAATTAAAATGGAGAAATTGTAATCTAATGACTTTACAAGAAATCAAGTAATTATAAAACAGAACCAAAAGAATGAAAAACTAGAGGATAATGTGAACCATCTCATTGGGAAAACCACTGACCTGGAAAATAGATCCAGGAGAGATAATTTTAAAATTATTGGACCACCTGAAAGCCATGATCAAAAAAAGAGCCTAGATATTATCTTTCAAGAAATTGTCAAAGAAAAATTCCCTGGTATTCTAGAACAAGAGACTAAAATAGAAATTAAAAGAATCACTGATCACCTCTTGAAAGAGATCCCAAAAGGAAAACTCCAAGGAATGTTGTAGTCAAATTCCAGAATTCACAGGTCAAGGAGAAAATATTGCAAGCTGCCAAAAAAGAAACATCTTGAGTATTGTGAAAATAAAATCAGGATAACACAAGATCTAGCAGCTTCTATATTAAAAGATCAAAGGGCTTGGAATATGATATTCTGGAGGTTGAAGGAGCTAGAATCAAAGAAAGAATTACCTACCCAGCAAAACTGAGTATAAAACTTCTGGGGTCCATGGACATTCAATGAAATAGAGAACTTTTAAGCATTCTTGCTGAAAAGACAAGAATTGAATAGAAATTTTGACCTTTAAATATAAGACTCAAGAGAAACATGAAAAGGTACATAGGAAAGAGAAAAAAGAATGTATTTATTAAAATTGAACTCTATATTCCTAAATAGAAAGATGATATATCTGTAACTCATGAGACCTTCCTCAGTGTTAGGGTAGTTGGAGGAAATAGATAGGTAGATAGATAGATAGATAGATAGATAGATAGATAGATAGATAGATAGATAGATGGTACAGGGTGAGTTGAATATGAAGGGATGATTCCAAAAAAATAAATTTAAAGGTTGAAAGAGGAATATATTGATAGAAAGAGAAAGGGAAAGATAGAATGAGGTAAATTATCTCACATATAAAAGGCAAGAAAAAAAAGGTTTCACAATGGAGGGGAAGAGGAGGGAGGTGAGAGGGAATGAGTGAACCTTATGTTAATCAGATTTGACATAAGGAGGGAATAATATACACACTCCATTGGGTATCTTACCCTACAGGAAAGAAAGTGGGGAAGGATATAAGAGAAAGGAGAATAATAGAATGGAGGGCAGATTAGGGGAGGGATGGTTGGAAGCATAACACTTTCGAGTAGACATAGGATGGAAGGAGAGAGAGAACAGAATAAATGAAGTGGGGGAATAGGATGGGGTAAAATTCAGTTAACATTAGTAACTGTGAAAAAAATTGAAGCAAGTATCTCTGATAAAGGATTCATTTCTGAAACATAGAGAACTGAGTCAAATTTATAAAAATAAGAGCCATCCCCCAATTTATAAATGATCAAATGATATAATCAGTTTTCAGATAAGGTAATCAAATCTATCTATGGCCATAAGGAAAAAAAAAACAAAAAACAAACAACAAAAAAAACCTCTCACTATTGATTAATTCTGAGGTACTACCTGGCTAATAAGATAGAAAAGGAAAATGACAAATGCTGTAGGGCATGTATGAAAATTGTATGTTAATGCAGTGTTAGTGGAGTTGTGAACTGATTCAACCATTCTGTAGAGCAATTTGGAACTATACCCAAAGGGTGATAAAACCATACATACCCTTTTACCCAGAAATACTGATATTAGGTCTGTATCTCAAAACAGATAAAAAAGGAAAAGGACCTAAATCTACAAAAAAATATGTAAAATAGCTCTTTTCTGGGGGTAAAGCATTGAAAATTTAAGGGAGTCCATCAAATGACTAATTACTGAACAGGTTGTGGGATATGATTGTGATGGAATACTGTTGTGATATAAGTAGTAATGAGCAGGATACCTTCAAACAGCCCAGAGAGACTTGTATGAGCTGATGCAAAGTAAAATTCACTGTGTACAAGGTAACAGAAATTTTGTAAGATGATCAGTTGCAAATGACTTGGCCACTATCAGCAAATACAACAATCCAAGGGAGCGCTGAAGGACTTATGATGAAAAATACTATCTGTCCACAGAGAAATTACTGATGCTGTCTGAATTCAGATTTAATCATATGTGGTTTTATTTTTTGCTTTTTAAATTTTTCTTGAGGGTTTTTTTTTTCTGTTTTCCTTCCCAACATGACAATTAGAGAAATGGTTTGCACATATATAACCTATGTGGAATTGCTTGTCTTCTTAATGGGGATGACGTCTGGGGAGGGAGGAAGAGAGAGAGTTTTGAACTCACAGTTGTTGTTGGGTTTTAATTTTATTTATTTATTTTTGTTTTCAACATTCATTTCCACAAAATTTTGTGTTCCAAATTTTCTCTCCATCTCTCCCCTACACGCCACCACAATATGGTAAGCATGCTGAATACCCCTTCCCACAATCTGCGCTCTCTTATATCCTCCACAACTACCCTCACTTTCTTGTAAAGCAAGAAGGATTTCTATATTAGATTGCCTGTATATTTTATTTCCCAGTTGAATATAGAAACAATTTTTTTAACATTTCTTTTTAAAACTTTGAGATGTAGATTATTTCCCTTCTTCCCTCCTTATGCACCCCCATTGAGAAGGTAAGAAATTCAATATAGCTTATACATGTGTAGTCATGCAAAGCATCTCCATAGTAGTCATATTGTGAAAGACTTACTGTATTTTCCTTCATTCTATCCCTCCCCCCATTTATTCTATTTTCTCCTTTGACCCTGTCCCTTTTCAAAAGTGTTTGCTTCTGACTACCCCCTCCCCCAGTCTTTGCTCCCTTCTATCATCCTCCCCTCTTATACCTTTCCCCCTACTTTCCTGAAGCGTAAGATACCCAGTTGAGTGTATGTTATTTCCTCCTTAAGACAAATCGAATGAGAGTAAAGTTGACTCTTTCCCTTTCACTTCTCTGCTCTTCCCTCCATTTTAACAGCTTTCTCTTGCCTCCTTTAGGTGAGATAATTTACTCTATTCTATCTCTGCCTGTTTCCTTCTCCCAGTATATTCCTCTCTCACCTCTTGATTTCAGTTTTCAATATCATCCCTTCATATTTAACTCACCCTGTGCCCTTGGTCTATGTCTACATATACATACAAACACACACACACACACACACACATACACACACACATACATATATATATACACACAAAAATATCATCTTTCCATGTAGGAATGTAAAGAGCCCAACTTTAATAAGTTTCTTACGATTTCTTTTTCCTGTTTACTTTTTCATGCTGCTCTTGAGTCTTGTATTTGAGAATCAAATTTTCTGTTCAGCTCTGATCTTTTCATCAAAAATGCTTAAAGGTGCTCTTTTTCATTGAATGCTTGTATTATCCCCTGAAGTATTATACTCAGTTTTTCTGCATAGATGATTCATTGTTTTAATGCTAATTCTATTGACCTCCAGAATCTGTATTCCAAACCCATTGATACCTTAATGTAGAAGCTGCTAGATCTTCTGTTATCCTGATTGTGTTTCCACAAAACTAAAATCATTTCTTCCTGACTGCTTGTAATAATTTCTCCTTCACTTAAGAGCTCTGGAATTTGGCTATAATATTCCCAGGAGTTTTCTTTTGGGGATCTTTGTCAAGAGGTGATCAATGGATTTTTTCATTTTCTATTTTACCCTCTGGTTCTAAAATATCAAGGTAGTTTTCTTTGATAATTTCTTGAAAGATTATGTCTAGTCTCTTTTTGTGATCGTGGCTTTCAAATAGTCCAATGATTTTTTCAATGATCTCTCTTTGATCTATTTTCCAGGTTAGTTGTTTTTCCAATGAGATATTTCACATTGTCTTTTCTTTTTTCATTCTTTTGGATTTGTTTGTTAATATCTTGATTTCTCTTAAAATCATTATCTTCCATTTGCTTCAATCTAAATTTGATAGAATTATTTTCTTCAGTGAACTTTTGGACTTCCTTTTCAATGTTGCCAATATTGCTTTTTAAGGCATTCTTCCCCTCAATGACTTTTTGGACCTCTTTTGCCATTTGCGTTAGTATATTTTTTAAGATGTTATTTTCTTCAGCATTTTTGGGTCTCCCTTAGTTACCAAGCTGTTGACTTGTTTTTCATGATTTTCTTGAATCATTCTCATTTCTCTTCCCAATTTTTTCTCTACTTCTTTTACTTGATTTTCAAAATCTTTCTACAGCCCCTCCATG
The DNA here is from genome assembly GCA_028646515.1 of Pseudochirops corinnae. Classification (NCBI taxonomy): domain Eukaryota; kingdom Metazoa; phylum Chordata; class Mammalia; order Diprotodontia; family Pseudocheiridae; genus Pseudochirops; species Pseudochirops corinnae. The sequence continues at coordinate 280,461,586 of CM053585.1, forward strand.
ACCTATAGCCACTTTATATTTTCTTAGAGGCTTTTGATGGAAGAGTTTTGACTTTGTTGTCTTCCTCTGGTTCTATATTTTGATCTTCTTTCCCACCAATGAATGATTCTGTAGTCTGATTTCTCTTCCCATATTTGCTTATTTTGCCAGCCAGTTACTTGACTTTTGAGTGCTTTGCCATGATAGAACTCTGTTTCCAGAGTGGAGAGTGCCATGTCACAAAATTTCTGGAGTTTTGTGCAGGTACTGTCAGAACTACTTCTAGGTACCTACCTCAGAACTGTGAGGAAGACTCCATCTCAACAGCTGCCACAAACTTTGCCATGTCAGTGCTCCTCCTCACTCCAAGACCTCCATCCAAGACTGTGACCTAGATATTACAAGTAGGGCAAAGCAAGAGAATCCTGCTTCGATGTCAGCAAAGAGATTCCTGCAATTGCCCTCTGATTAGCCACTTGGTTCCCCCACCATCTGTGGGCCTGGAGCTCTGGAAGTAGCTACACTGCTGCTGTAGCCACTGTCACCTCTGCCATCTCTGGTGCAGGGGGCAGACTGTGCTCTTCTCTCACCCAGGTCTAACAGCATTATCACACTGACCTTTTACTTTGTCTTTAGTGTTTGTAGGTTGAGAATTGTGGAAACCACCACAAGTGCCAGTAAATCAGTTCCCTGAGGTCTGCCACTGGTCTGTGTCAATGAAGCCCATGTGGGACTGAACTCTTCTTCTAGCCTGGTCGGATAGACACTTCCTTTTGACTTGCCAGGCTGCTGTCAGTAGGAGATTTGTTTCACTGTCATTTTGTGGGTTTTGTAGCTCTAAAAATTATTTAGAGTCATTTTTTATAGGCAATGGAGGTGGTTGGATCATGAACTCAAGCAAGTTTCTGCTTTTCCTCTACCATCTTGGCTCAACCTAATTGAACTCACAATTTTAAAAATGAAAGTTAAAAATTGTTTTTACATGTAACTGGGGAAAAATGAAATACTATTTTTTTTTTAAAAAATGTCCTATGAAACTAGATAGTGTAGTTATTAACATCTCTGTTTCACAGATGAGGAAATCAAGGGACAGAGAGTTTAAGTGGCTAAAGCAAGATCACAGAATCAGCTTGTGACAAAGCTAGGCTTCAAATAAAGGTGTTCTGAAGACAAATAGATTGTTCTTGATGCTGCACCAAAGTCTAATGTTTATTAAAAACATAAGAAGTAAAATAAGGGAAAATACAAATCACACTAATTGTTTCAGACAGTAGCTGATTCTGCTAAATAGGATTAAATGAGACAAACATTGTAAGTTTTATTGCTAAGTAGGTCAGTAATCTTAATTTTACACTATAGCCTTAGTTTGATTAACCATGAGGTGTTTTATGTTTCTTAATTTGTTTTAAGAAAAAGTTAATTTCAAAGTCCATGACACTGAAGAATTCATTTTCCCTAACTGTCAAGGGATGACTACTAGGTGAAATTTGCAAATTTACTACTATACAAGGGAAACATGAGTTTTAAAAAGATGAATACAATGTAACTCCAAGCTTAAACATGTAAATTCAAAACTTATTTTAGTTATCTTTAAAAAAAGAGAGAAAAATCAGACAAGTATAAACCTGTTCTCCCTCTAAAAATCTAAGGACTATGTTCATCTTTGATTTAAGTGCAAATGGTGTTTTTGTGAAAGTGGTCATATAGATATATCGTTCAGAAATGTATCAAAATAATTTTTCAATACTCTATAAGGCTTGATGAGATTTTCTAATGGTTTACATCTTTGATAACCTAATCGTTAGATGATTTCTACTTTATGAAGACATTACCTATAGTAATTGAGTTAAATAATAAAAATAAGATACTTTTATTGTACTATATCAGTTGCAATCCAGGAGTGTTAGGACCTCAAAAATACTTATGGCTTGCCCTCATTTTGTTATTTCTTTCCTGACCACTATTTTTTAAAAAAAATATTATTTATTTTTTTATTATTATTTTTTAAATTTTAGTTCCCAATACTTTGGCTCTCCCACCTCTCCCCTACTTATTGCAAAGAAAAGCAATATGATATCAATTAGAGAAGTGAAATCATGCAAAAATATTTCCATATTAGCCTTGACACAAAAAAAGCAAGAAAAATAAAATGTAAAAAATACACTTCAATTTACAGAGAATTCATTTTTTTCTTTCTGGAGGGGAATACCATTTTACATCATGAGTCCTTTGGAATTGTCTTCAATCAGCATTGTAATTATCAGAGAAGCTAAGTCTTACCTACTTTGCACATAATTGGCATAGAGTTGTTACTGTGTACAATGATCTATTTTTGTTCACTTCACTCTGCATTAATTCATATAGGTCTTCACCAGTTTTTCTGAAAATATGGTCCTTGGTTCTTATATGCCAGATAGTATTCCTTCAAAATTATTTATCACAACTTGTTCAACCATTCCCTAATAGATGGATCCCCTCAATTTCTAATTCTTTACTACCACAAAAAGAGTTTCTCTAATTTTGTTTTCTACACATAAATCCTTTTCCCTTTTCATTAATCTCTTTGGGGTACAGATCTAGTAGTGGTATCACTGGGTCGAAGGGCATATACAATTTTAGAGTACTTTGGGCAGAATTCCAAATATTGTCTTGAATGTTTGTAACAGTTCACAACTCTACCAACAGTACACTAGTGTCCTTATTTTTCCACATCCCTTCTAGCATTTGCCATTTTTCTTATATGCTATATTGTTAGCCAATCTGATTGGTATTAGGTGGTATCTCAGGATTGTTTTAACTTGAATTTCTCTGATCAACAGTGATTTAGAATTTTTTCATGTGACTATAGATAGCATTTATTTCTTCTAAGATCTACCTGTCCATATCTTTTTTTTTTTTTTTTTACTTTTTATCAACTGGGGATTGACTATTTTTTTTAATTGACTCAGTTCTCTATATTTTGTAAAACAGACTTTTATCAGAGAACTTGCTTCAGAAATTTGATATATTTATTTTAATATTATTTTGATATTGTTCATGGTACTTTTTTTTAAAGAAAAATATCATTTCCCTAGCTATCTATTTCATGTAGGTCTCCTTTACTTTTCTTTTTCTGAGAAAATGATTGCCAGCTCTGTCTTTTTTATTTCCACTAAAGCATAATAGTTTCTACTCTAGTCCCTTCTTCTGACTCTGTATATATCTCTCTGCCCCAAGTGTGTCACATACAAAGAACATACTTTATGATTCTGATTTCCAATCCATTCTCCTATTTGCCTCTATTTTACAGATCAGTTCATCCTATTCATTTTCACAGTTATGTTTACTAACTGCATTCCCCTCCATCCAATTTTCTTCTGTTTCTCTCCCTCCCTTTCTCTCTCTGTCTCTCTCTCTCTGTCTGTCTCTCTGTCTCTGTCTCTCTCTGTCTGTCTCTCTGTCTCTGTCTGTCTCTCTCTGTCTCTCTCTCTCTCCCTCTCTCTCTCTCTCTCTTTTTCTTTACCCTGGCCCTCATCAAAAGTCTGTTTTGCTTCTGACAAGAGCTCCCCTTAATCCACCTTCCCTTTTCTCTTCCTTTTCTCTTGCCCCCTTCCCTGTTGATTAAGACAAATGTCTGTATGTTCAAATGAGTGTGTACTTGTGTGGATAGATAGACAGACAGACAGATAGATATATAGAGAGATAGATGATAGATAGATAGATAGATTGATAGATAGATAGATAGATCATTCCTTTTATTAATTGATTCTGATGATTATGAGATTCTACCAATGTATGGCACATTTATCCCTCTTCCCCACTCTGTTTTTTCCCTCCACTATAGAAGTTATTCCTTTTTCTCCTTTTTTATGTGAGATAATTTTGCTCATTATTCTTCTTCCTCCCCCTTTTCTTAATGCCTCCCTCTTTCTCACTTCTTCATTTATTTTGAGATCACCCCAATATATGTGATTCATAGCCATTCCCTCTATGCAGACTCCTTCTAGGTGACCTAATGATAATAAAGTTCTTAGAAGTTGCATGTATCACCTGCTAATATAGGAATGTAAAAAGTTTTAACTTTATTGAGTCCCTTAATAATTGTCTTTCATGTTTACCTTTTGATGCCACTTAAGTCTTGTTTTTGAATGTCAAATTTTCTATTCAGTTGTGGTCTTTTCATCAGGAATGCTTGAAAATCCTCTATTATATGAAATATCCATATTTTTCTCCTGAATGTTTATACTCAGTTTTGCTTGGAACGTTATGTTTAGTTATGGTCTTAGCTATTTTGTATTCTGGAATATCATATCCCAAGTCCTTTGCTCCTTTAGATTAAAAACTACTAAATCTTGTGTGATCCTAACTGTGGCTCCATGATATTGAATTGTGTCTTTCTGACTGCTTGAAATATTTTCTCCTTCACCTGGGAACTCAGGAATTTAGCTGTAATATTACTGGGAGTTTTCATTTTGGGATCTTATTCAAAAAGGTAATCAGTGTATTCTTTTGATTTCTATTTTGCCCTGATTCTAGGATATCAGATCAGTTTTCCTTTTTCTTTGATCATACTTTTCAGCTAATTCCATAATTCTTAAATTATTTCTCATCAGTCTGCTTTCCATGTCAGCTGTTTTTCCAATGAGATATTCCACATTTTCTTCTTTGTTTCACTCTTTTTATTGTTTTATTATTCCCTGATATCTCATGAAGTTATTAGCTTCCTCTTCCCTAATTCTAATATTAAGTAATTATTTTCTTTAGTGAGCTTTTGTTCTTTTTCCATCGGGCCAATTCTGTTTTTTGAAGGTGTCCTTTCATTTATTGAATGTCTGTGTCTCTCTTTTTTTTTTTTTTAACCATTTCAGCAGTTCTGGGGTGGCTCTTTTACTAGGCTACTAACTATCTTTTCATAATTTTATTACATCACTCTCCTTTTTTCTCCTAGTATTAACTCTACCACTCTCATGTCTTTCTTTAACTCTTCCAGGGATTCTTGTTGAACTTATGACAAATTTGCATTCTTTTTCCTCTGAGGCTTTGCTTATTACTATTTTCATCTTGTCTTCTTCTGATTTTGTGTCTTGATCTTTTCTGTCTCCACAGTAGCTTTTTAGGATCATGTTCTTTTTGTTGTTGTTTGCTTTTTTTCCAGCCTATTTCTTGACTTTGAATTTTATATTACAGTTGGTCTCTGCTCAGCTGGAGTTAGGGAGACAGAAACATTTTGTGCTGCTGTTTTCAAAGCTAGTTCTGAGAGTATGCTAGTTTTCAGTGCTCCCAAAGTGGTATGATTCAGGGAGAAGTGTGGTCACTGCTCTCTTGGCATATACCCTTGTCTTTATGCAGGAAGAGCCCCTAACAAGTATTAGAGTTCCTCTCTGCTTTGGAACTGAGACCAGGCCCCCTGCTCTCCTATGCCCATAGACACCAGAGCTCCTCTCTGCTCCAAAAATAGAATCAGGGGCCTTGTTCCCTTGTGATAGACCAGAAGCATTCCTCTATGTCCTGGAACTTCACGCCAGAACTGAATATGAGACACAGAGCTGACAAATAGCACCTAATGCTGTGTTGGTTGTCAGTTTAATATCCTCTGTAATCTTTATCTGATAAGTTGTTCAATCCCCTTACCATCTTTTGGGCCGAGAGTTTCTGATGCTGTGCTGCTGCAGCTGCTATTTCAGTCATCTCCAAGGCCCACTGTGGATGTTACCACCAAGCGTGTTCTCGGTCAGGACCCAACACAGGAGGTTTTGTCAACCTTCTAAGTTGTTTTAGACAAGATAAACACCTCAGTCTGTCCTTTGGATGACTCTACCATTTCAGAATTTGATTTCAGGTAGAATTTTAAATTTGCTTGGAGGGAAATGTTTGGAGAGTTTGAATGAATTACTGCCTCTACTGTGCTATCTTCTCTGGCCATAATACAACAGCTCAGATAGAAAATATCTGTCAAGATTAAAAGACCTAATAAGTAAAATTTTTGAAAACATGATAAATAACAATAATTAAAAACATACCTAGTCTTAGCTGAAATAATGTTTGGTATACTGGAAAATCTTCTCAACCACAACATATCTTCCACAGAGACTCATCACTCTTGCCTAAAATTTCCTATATATAGTCTTTAGTACAAAGGAATTTTTCAATGACATTTTTGTTTTTTTTTATTACATTTTATCTCCAAATATATTCCTCCCCTCCATTATCTAACAGTGAGGGAAAAACATTTTTTAATAAAATGAAAATTTAGAAGAATGGATAGTTAATTTAACCTTCATCAGGTATTCGTATTATGTTGTAAATTAATTTGTTATTTTCTTCCATGAAATATGTTTTTTTAGAGATCAATAAATATGTATTTATTAAATGCCAATTATGTTCCAGTCACTGTGCTGGCACTGGGAATAAAAGTAAAAAGAATGAAACAACCCCTACTGAACTTACATTACAACAATCTTGTCATATCAATAATTATAGTATTCATATATCAATATATAAAAATATGAAGCACAGGTAGAAGAGAACACATGTTGTAAATGATAGATATAGTTATAAATGATTTTAAATATAAGGCATTTGGTGATGGAGGCCACTAGCCCTACTTCATAGATCAGGAAAGACTTTATGTCAATGATGGTGTCGAAGCAGCATCTTAAGGGAGAAAAAAAGAAAACATGAAACAGAGTCCAGGAGGGCTACATCATGGGTACAGCTGATGGTCAATGTAAAGGCACAAAGTCAGGAGATGGCATGATGAGAGGGAGGAATAGGAAAAGAAAAGGTTATTTTGATTGTATTGCAGAATGTATAAGAGGGAATAGTATCTAATGAAACTGGAAAAGTAGGTTGGTACTAGGTTGTCTAGGGGTTTAAAAGTTAAACAGAAGTTTCTTTCTTATGTATTTTTTTTTTTGCAGAGGGAAAGCAGGGCAGTTGGGGTTAAGTGACTTGCCCAAGGTCACAGGGCTAGTAAGTGTTTTTAAGTGTCTGAGGCCAGATTTGAACTCAGGTCCTCCTGACTCCAGGGCTGGTACTCTATTATCTGGGGCACCACCTAACTGCCCCATTTCTTTCTTATTTAAAAAAAAAAAAAGAAAGAAATTATTCTCTACTCAATAGGAGACTACTGGGGTTAACTGAGTGGGGGAATGAAATCATTTAAGGAAAGCACCTTTATGTAGTCATCTGTAGACATAAGATCATTAGACATTAGATATGGTAGAGATCTTCCAAAGGAGAGAAACATGCAAATACTAAGTACTGGTGGAGGGAAAGCATGGTAATCAGTAAGTAGGAAGGGAGACACTCCTAAATATCATTTACATCATGATTTTGCATAGGCCTGGGCCTATAGTCAAGAAAATCCCACAGCCTTAATTCATAGAATGTCAGAATTAGAAAGGAACTAAGCATCCACCTAGTCTAAACACCGTATTTTATATATGAGGAAACTGAGACCCAGGGACATGAAATGAATTATCCAGATTGCATAACTAATAAGGAGAGGAGTGAGAAACTGAATTCATGTTTTCTTAATGTTGTTTTCTACTCTATTGTGCTACAATCCTTCTACTAAATGTGGAGACAAAATAGGAATTTGGGGAATATATTTTAATTGTATGGTAATGACGCAGTAAATTAAATCAACGATACACAATGGTTGTAAATACGGGTAATAGACTTGATATTGATAGAAATTATTGTTCAGTAATGTTGAATAGATGTTCATGTTTGATTTGTTAAATCTCTCTCTCTCTCTCTCTCTCTCTCTGGCTATCAGGGTTAATTGGCTTGACCAGGGTCACACAGCTAGTAAATATCAGAGGGTGGATAGCCGGCTTTGAACTCAGGTCCTTCTGACTCCAGAACTAGTGCTCTATTCACTGGACTACCTAACTGCCCCAAATATACCTCTTAAAAATGATTTTGAATGCAAAATAAGTAAAAAAGTTCTAAGGCCTTATGTTATTCTCCAAGAGTACAATGAACTAGGAAGCTAGGTAGTATAGTGTATACAATGATGGGCCTGGAGTGAAGACCTGAGTTCAAATCCACCCTTAGATTCTTATTAGCTGTGTGACCCTGGACAAGTCACCTAACTTCATTTACTTCAGTATCCTCATCTGTAAAAAGAGGATAATAATAGCACTTACCTCCCAAGGTTGTTTTGACGATCAAATAAAATATTTATCAATATATCTCTGACATGGGAGCCACTGACATAGGACTACCCAGAATGGCATGCCCTCATCAGAGGAGGTGCTGTGCTCTATGAGCAAAGCAGAATTGAAGTAGCTCAAAAGAAATGTGTGATGCAGCAATCTAGAGAACCCACCCCAAATGTTCACATGGACTATTTGTGCCTGACCTGTGGCAGAGCATTCCAAGCTCATCTTGGTCTGATCAGACAGTCAGACACACTGAAACTTGACATTTTGGTCCTCTTTGAGAAAGAAGGACGATAACTAACTAACCAACACTATAACTGACACGTTGTTGGTACTATATAAATGTAAGCTATTATAATGATTTTTGTCACAAAATTTGTTCACAACCGACATTATATATGTTAAAGTTAAATTTGATTCTGTAAGAAAAGAAATAAAGCCATTCTCTTTTTGTGTTAAAAAGATTTCCACCTAGTGGCAAAAGTTATTAACAGCAAAATATTGGCTATCCCATATGATGGTGGAATCAAAGATTAACATCAAGTATTTCAAACTATAAGCTCTTTTTTCAGTTTGTATCTATATATTAAATTATATTTTAAAAGAATGTATAATATCAGTCTGGTAATTTATATGAAAAAGCAATGTTTCTTTGGATTAGTTCTATTGTCCTTACTGTCACCTTGCTACTGTAGATAAAAGTGACCTTACTTGATTTTCTAAGAATATTTAAGTGATACTACATTGTTCTTCTTTAATGGAAGCTTATGACACAAATAAAGCTCACATGAGACCATAGAATATAAATGTTTCATATCAAAACATAATGACTTACAATGCTAAGGACATTTTAAAAAGTTTGTGAAAACATTATTCATTTAGGGAACTTTATTCCACAAGAAACATTGCCAGCAACATAAAATTGTTTAGAAAAAAAAAAACAATATAAAATTCACAGAGTTGATAAATGTTTCACTTCTAGTACAATTCCTTAGCATAAATAAATAATTAATGGTTTATATTTCCTCTAAGGAAAATTATCAGTAAATGCTATTTCTCCTCTCAAACTTCAATAAAGATCTTTTTGTCCTCATGACCAAGACATAACACTTGGATCTATATCTGTTACATGGAAACTATATTAATGATAATATGAAGAAGAATGAATACCCCAGCTAAAAACATATGACTTCCCAAAATTATTAAACTCTTGAACAATAAAAATAAGTAATCCCTGAAATATTCCTTCAAAATGATAACACTTTTATATATTCCATCAAAGGTTACTTAGGAAGACTTACAAATATATTCCTTTGATTGTCCCTCAAAGGTAAGAGACATTAAAAATTCTACTTCTTCTACATTTGACTTTCTCATATATTTACATTAGTCAATATTATTTTTCGCTATTCTATCTTGCTATGGTGATAAGCAACATGGTTCAAACACACTCCAGAATTATCCCCGAGGTACAAAGCTTACAAAAAATTAAAGAGAGGGAAAAAGAGGCAAATAGTATATAATAACATCCCAAATGAAATGCTATTTCACATATCTCAAATGTAGTGGACGTTTTGGTTTTCCCATAGGGGGTAATCCCTGACCTGAATACATAGTTTTGGTTTGTTTTGATTTGATTTAGAATTAAAGAATTTCAGAGTTGAATGTCAAGCCAAGTCAAGTCAAGGAACATTTATTAAGCATTTTCTATGTTCTAGGCACTATCAACCACTGGGGATCACAAACAAAGGCAAATAGATAAATGATCTCAACAGTTTAACGGGGAAACAACATCTAAACAATTAGGCACATAGAAGTAATATACGTTATAATTCGAGAGTAGTCTCAGAGGTAAGATGCTAAGGTTAAAGAAGATGGGGAAAGTTTTCCTTCTGAAGGCCAAATGTTAACTTAGACTTGGAGAAACCCAGGAGACATAGGAGAGAGAGAGTGAGTTTCAGGCATGGGGGCCAGCCAGCAAAAATGTAAAGAGTAAGTAGGTTAAGTGTCTTATGTGAGGAAGACCTAGGAGACCAGTATCACCAGGTCATAGAGAAGAATGAAACTCAGAAACTAACCATACCTAAAAAAGAACTGCTTCCATGCCTGACCCAATATGTTATTATTTAACTGTTGGTCAGAAACCTCACATCGAGGAGAACTCATTATCTCCTATTTTAATCCATTTTGTTTTAAAATAGTTCTAATTATTAGGAAGTTTTTCCTTCTATCAAACCTAAACTTATACATTTGAAACATACTCTGGGAACATAAATGTAGAATGGCTTTAGTACACCAGTTAGTACATTTATTACATTTAGGCCACCAAGTATCACCTCTTCATTTTAAAGATGAAGAACATGAGACACAGAGAACCTATCTGACTTGTTCTTGGTAACATAGTGTTTCAGGGTGAATTTTAATCCAGGTCTTCATTCCCCTATTCACTATATTGCTAGAAACATCAGTTACTGTGGTTTTCAGTGTGGAAGTATTTCATTTCTGCTCTTTCGTCCAATTTCGACAGGGGGAAGGTTAAATCTTCCCCAGGTCTTTCCTATCTCCTTCCAGTAACGTGTCTTAGGCTATGTCACCAACCTGTATTACCTATGCCCTTTTCTTTCAGGAGATTTCTGTATCTATACTCTTATATTAATTAGCTTTTTTAGCCTAGAGCAATATAATTGTTCTCAGATCCAGAACTCTATAGCTTTACAGTTTATATCATGCAAAAATTTAGTACTATAATTTCAAGAAATCAATGACCTCAGTTGGGAAATCTCCCAATATTCAGACAGAAGTATTGTTATCTGTTCTAATTTAAATTTATGTTTATCTCTAGGTAACTCTATACCTTTTATGTTTAAGGGAAAAATCAAGAAAAGAAAAACATTAGGTATGTTAGAGTTAGCAATGAGGAAGCAATTTTTTGGGGGGAGAAATTAAAGCTTTATTTTGTTTTTGCATTTAACCTTTCTTCAGTCATCAAAGGGGTGAGTACCATTACTAGTTTCAGTGCAGTTCTTCTCCAAGATGTCTGTAGGAAATTGATGGATATTTACTTGATCTTTCCTCTCTCTGCCACAGTAAAGACCTTCTTTCTTTTCTTCTTTCAGTTTCTTCTTTCCCAATTTTTACCCTGTGTCACCAATCCTGCCCAGTTTAGCTAAGTCCTAGCTGCTTTCTCCCTGATGCTGCTGCTACTTCATTTTTGAAGTCTTTGTATTGAAGATTGTGTGTCCCTTTAAGAATTGGATGTTATTTCTCAATGAGGGTGGATGGGGAGGGAAGAAGGGAGAGAATTTGTAACTCAAAGTTTTAAAAACAAATATTAAAAATTGTTTTTATGTGAAACTGGGAAATAAAATATACAGGCCACAGGGTATAGAAATCTATCTTGCCCTACAAGAAAAGGGGAAGTGGATGGGAGGGGCTGTGTTAGGAGGGAGGGGAGAGTGGGGGAAGGGGTAATCAGAATGCATGCCATCTTGGAGTGGGGGGAGGGGAGAGATGGTGAGAAAATTTTAAACTCAAATTCTTGTGGAAATGAATGTTGAAAACTAAAATTAAATTAAGAAAAAGGCAAAAAAAAAACCAGGATTGGATGTGATTCAGTTTACTTTCTGTCTCAAAGATTGTGATAGCCCCAAATTACTCTCAGAACTGAGGGAATAGTTGATTGAATTCCAGTGATTCTCGTCAGTTCCCAAACCCCAATAATATTATTCATGAAAAGCTAGGTGGTGCCATGGCAGAACATTGTGCCTGGAATCAGGGAGTCTCATCTTCCCAAGTTCAAATTTGGCCTCAGACACTGTCTGTGACCCTGGACAAGTTATTAACTCTGTTTACCTTAGTTTCTTATCTATAAAATAAGCTGGAGAAGGAAATGGCAAGTCATGCTACTACCTTTGCCAAGAAAACCTCAGCTGTCTAATACTTGACATCTGTACGTAGACAAGACAGTTTCAAACCACATTTAACACTTTAATACTGTGAAGATAATTAAATAAATAAAATAAAGATCAATAATGGTAATGCATCAAAGATAATATTTAACACAATAAAGATAATTAACTCAAAATATGTTAATGACCTAATTGTTATTATGCAGTTTGAGGTAGCTATATGTTAAAATAGACAGAGTACTGGGCCTAGAGTGAAGAAAATTGAGCTCAAATCCAGCCTCAGGCATTTACTAGTTGTATGATTCTTGGTAAGTCACTTAACTTCTATTTGTCTCAGTTTCATCATCTGTAAAGTGCAAAAAATAAGCACCCACCTACCACAATTATTGTGGTGAAATTTGTAGAACACTTAGTACAGTGTCTGGCACATCCTCATTTAATCATTTCAGTTATATCTAATTCTTTCTGACTC
>CM053585.1:280483218-280497413 GCA_028646515.1 Pseudochirops corinnae
TATATATATATACGTACATTATACACATAACATACATATGTGTAAGTGCATGAATATGCTTATATGTATGTGCATGTAAACTGTACTAACATATTAGTAGGTTATGCCTACAATGAGGAAGGAATAAATATTTAAATAGTACCTGCTGTGTGCTAGGTGCTTTGCTAGGCATTTTACAAAAAATCTTGTTAGAACCTCACAACAACCTGTGAGGTAGGCATCTTTATTATCCCAATTTTACAGTTGAATTAAAGCAAATAGAGATTAAGTGACTTACCCAGGGTCACATAGTGAGTAAGTGCCTAAGGTTAGATTTGAACTCAGGTCTACTGTGGACAGTAAAGTGGATAGAGTGCTGGGCCTGGCAGCAGGAATATTCATCTTCTTGAGTTCAAATCCAGCCTCAGACACATACTAGCTGTGTGATCCTGGACAAGTTCTTACCCTGTTTGCTTCAGATCCTGCCTTTGTAAAATGACCAGGAGAAGGAAATGGGAAGCTATTCTAGTATCTCTGACAAGAAAACCCCAAAATGGGGTCATGGAGAGTCACACATAACTAAAAAAAATGACCCAACAAAAAAATCTCTGATTCCAGGGCTGGCATTCTATCTACTGCACCGCACAGTTTATATGTATATATATATATAACTACATATGCATATAATTTATATGTCTATATGTATATATGTATAGTTTATATGTATATATATAACTACAATGCATATAATTAAATTATATTGTATATTGAACAATTTATTCCCTTTCCAAATAATCCGTTTATTCTAATCAGACTGAGAGTATATTTGACTCATTTAATGCTAACAGGTACTTGGTAAGAATGACTTTGGGGAACTGACAACTATATAGATATTAAACTATACAATTTGGGAGAGTCAATAGATACAAGAATTCATCTTATAGTTTGGACTGTGGAAATAAGTTGCAGTAGGCCATATTCCTACTGTTAGCCTTAATAGGATTAATTTTGGTATTATCAAAAGAACAATTAACACCTGCTGATATGATCACAGATGGTATGAAAGAGGAAGAGGGGCTGAGTTTTTTAGGAGCACTCATCTTGGGCTTTTTGTATATAAAATCCAAATTATAAAATGGCTCCAGAGTCCAATGTTGACAAGCTGTTGTGATTCTAGCTATCACTTTTGTTCCTTCACCAAAAAGCCCCAGATCTCTTACACATACATATACAAAGTCTTAAAATGCCATTTTGAATAATAGTTGCATTCCTAGTAAAAGACACAAACTTTGAAGTATATCACAAGAAAAGGAAATTTATGTTTCCAATACCAAAACATTGTCTGTGTTTTAATTAATTTAAAACTAAGCAATAGAGTGTTTTAGAATAAACTATTTCTTAATCAGAATTATTTTACCACCTTGGATCTTTTAATAGACTTTCATACTCCTCAAGAATTTATGTTTTATTTTGTGTAATAGTTATTTGTGTATATATTATATTTCCTAGGAAAGTGCTTAGCAAATAATAGGTTTTGTATTAAATGCTTATCCCCCCTCAATTCAGGGAACACATATTACATATCAGCTCTGTATGAGGAACTGTGATAGCTACTTAGTATAGGAAGACCATTTAAGGAATGGAATTTCTAGGGAATAAACTATTTCCTTTATTTTTTAAGTTAAGATACCATGAATTAACAATTCTGTGGATGAAGGCTATGGTTTTAAGTTGTGTAAGCTTGGGTTCTAAGCTTTAATACATGCTCTTCCTAAGAAGAATGACTCTATGGCCCTGCTGAGACTAAAATAATGTGGATGGACAGTTTTTACAAAGATATTTAAGCAAACTGGCCAGCTTGATTTTGGCATTTTAGATTACTCACAATTCAAAACTACCATGCTCTTCATGTAATGATTAATCAAAAATCCCTCCTGCAGATATATTTCTGTGTCACTTTCTTGATTCACAAATTTTCAAGGAAGTAAGCCCTCTCTCTCTCTCTCTCTCTCTCTCTCTATCTCTCTCTCTCTCTCTCTCTCTCTCTCTCTCTCTCTCTCTCTCCCTCCCTCCCTCTGTGTATGTGTGTGTGCATCTTTCTTGTGTGTCTGGGTCTTTGATAGTACTTGATAACATCAGGATGGCAGATCAGGAATGGTGGTGTCCTTTTTGATAGCAAAATTATGAGGGACTATACTGGAATTGGCAGTTCTTTTATTCAGAGAGAGATATCCACTGCTGGGAAGATATCAAGAGTTTAAAGTAAGTATCACACAAATGTCTAGCACTATTCTAATGAAAAGTAGGGTACAGTTATTGATATATTATTAGTTTAATGTACCACTGTCACGTTAATGAGGTCTGCCAGATGAGAGCCATCCTAGATTGGGATGAAGAAATATAGATGAAACTCTTTTGGAGACCTACCTGAAGACTTCAAAGAACTACTTGGAAGAATATCCTGTCCTTGGAGATTTGATGGCTTTTCTTGTTATGATAGCACAAATAAATGAAAGAGAAAATATTAGTAGGTTACCGCTCAGGGTCCAAAGAAATTTCTTGAGTGACTTGGATGACCCCAAGTCAATCCAACTAGAAATTGTGGATCTCCAAACTTTAATAATTCTGAGTTCACCTCGGTCAATAGTCCTTATAAAGTATACCTAATAATTGAGCTGGGTGATACCATTAGTTCTGGATTAGTGGCTATTATCTTAGGGAACCATTAAAAAGTAAGGAAATACAATTTTAAGTGTTCAGTGATGGGACAGGGATAAGAAAAATGTTTAGATTTCACTGTCCATTTATTTTTAAAATTTTGCAGCAAATATTTTCTAAATGACTTATTTGGTAGGCCACTGTCAGCAGGAAGTTGAGAATGAAAGATAAGAACTTACCTATATGAACCAAATTCATTGGAAGGAGAGTTTTGGAGTATAGTGGGCTGAGACTCATTCTCATGGTAAGGTATTAGAACCCAGTTGCTGAAATAAGACTGTGAGTGTTTCCAACAGAAAATATATTAAGAACGGTGCTGTTCTTGGCTGAGGGAATGCTGCTTATCCCACAAAATGTCAACATCTAAGATACTGATCCACCAACAAAGTTAAAGTCTGAGGACTCACTATAGTAACCATGTTCTGTACTTTTACTATCAAGGCCAATTGGCTACACTCAAAAAATATCTCTTGAATAAATTTGGTTTTAAATACAGAAGTTATTTCATATTTTTTTTTCTTTAGATGGTAGTGACTCATCACGAAAGTATCTGTTTAGAAAGTACTTACATATAAATAGCAGAAATAATGGACAAGGTAGCTGGGGAATCTCTCTTTCCTTAAAACAATTCCTAAAACATCTTATAATTTGAAGAGGAAGATGCTGTGGATATGAAAAAGGCTCTTTCCCTTGAATATATTTGAAGGAGTGTTTTTCCTGGAACTGGATCCAAAATTAGGAAGGATAATCACAAATCTTGATTTATACTTTGCTGAAGCCCCAGAATCACCAGCATTTTTATAATGCAATGGCTTTTATTTCAGTGGCACATATCCTGAAGTGAAATGTTTTTGAAAAAGAGAGATATCTTCATTTAAGCCAGATGTAGTAAGACAAAAACTCAAAAAGTTTCTTCTCAAAAGATCCTTATGTTCTATTGGAGAGTATAGGAAGAATACAATGGAATCCAGTCCACTGAGCAGGTAGGGAAGTAGTTACCTCAGCCTATATAATTTTGGTGTCAATTTTCTTGACTTCCACAAAGTAGTTATCTAGGGAACACAGCCTCTGCCTTCTGCCTTGATTAGGACTGAGTCAATTCATCTTCCCTTAACCTGGTCCAGAAAAGCAAGACTTTAAATCTCCCAGCACTCTATCATACTTTGAAAGAGGGTTATTTGAAAAGAACAAACCAACACACTCAGTACCATGAGCTTGGCAGTTAAAAGACCTACTTTGCAAAGATATGGCTATGTCTAAAGAAGGCAGAATTTTTAAGTCCAATACTCTGAGTCAGAGAAGCAAATAGAAATGAAGAAGTGTATTACAGCAACTCTTTTGGCAAAATCCAAGATACTAATGGAGAAGGGTGTATATGATAAGAAAGGCTATCAGCCATTTGCTATCTCCACTCCTTTAAGAGAAGGGAAAGAAAAAAAAGAGTTCTAAAATGAGAATCCTAGATAC
This sequence comes from Pseudochirops corinnae, assembly GCA_028646515.1. Classification (NCBI taxonomy): domain Eukaryota; kingdom Metazoa; phylum Chordata; class Mammalia; order Diprotodontia; family Pseudocheiridae; genus Pseudochirops; species Pseudochirops corinnae. The sequence continues at coordinate 280,487,383 of CM053585.1, forward strand.
TGGAACACTGTATATCTAATCTACCTTACTCAGCACCCAGGGGAGCTGTGAACATAGTAATTGTAAATGCTGTTATTAACTAAATATTCAACTTCATGTTCAGTAGTCAGAATCAAGTTAATAGAAGCTACTTCTGTCAGTACTGATTTAACAGATAGCAATGCATGGCACTTGAGTCACAGCTGTTGGACTTTATTGTTCTACTATAATTTTAATTTATAGGTGTATTTTTATACAAACATATTTAATGAGGAGAAAGGGATGTTATTTGTTGCTAGTAGATTTACTTAGACTTTTCAACCTTTATATGTTATGGGCAATTTGTTATTTCTCACATAAGGAAAGTAAGTCTCAAGTGATTCTCCAGCACATGAAAAGAGTTCTCATGATTGTCTTGGTTTCCCAAGGAGAAGCTTTTCTGTCACAGACATGTTTTTTTCCATGTCTCTTTCCCTATGCACTGAAAAGCAGGAGAATAGCAAAAAGTTATCTACGTCTAGGGAGATATAACATTGTGATACAATGGGCACTAGATTTGGTGTTAGAAGAGCTGGGGTCAAACCATATCTCTGTTACTTACAACCTGTGTGACCATGGGAAAACCCTTTTCCCCCCCTGAGTTTCAATTTCTTTATCTATAAAATTAGATGTTTGATCTCTGTGAACTCTGATGTCTCTTCCATTTCTACATCATATTCCCTTTCCCCAGACATTGTATGCCTTTTGACTTCTTTGGCATGGATACTACATATAAAAGGGTCAGAGTTCTGGTAAAGACTGAGTCCATAATCAGAAGCTGTTTAAGAGAAATTATGAAATGGATTAATCTTGTAGTGATGAGCATAAGATATCATACCATTATCTTAGGAATACATTTGAGAATTCAGAAATAACAGTAGTGACTTAATAAATATTTGTTGCATTCAATTTATACTCTATGCTAAGTAAAGGGTAAAATTCATTATTGGTATAATTATTATGCTTTCTGATAGTGCAATAGTCATCATAAACTTTACATTATATTTTAATTATGACAATATGGCTATGTATAATTTGATCCCCCTAAAGATTTGTTTCTGGAAATATAACTTGAAATAGGATTAAAATTTAAAAATATTAATACTAAGACAAAAGGTTTGTATGCTATTGGCACTGTGTAATGTAAACTGTGAGGTGAAGAAGCTGGCAACTGCTAATTCTATTAATCTCAAGAAAAATTCAGTGTTTCCTATGGCCTCTAGGATAAAATGACCAATTTCTCAGTTTATTACTTTCAATAGTGTTGGTCCAGTCTATTTTTTCCACATATATTATACATGACTAGCCTTTTATACAAACTTGTGCATGTATTGTTTCCTGAACTTGGAATTGCATCTTCTTTCTCTATACTTTTGCACAATTTGCCTCACATGGTTGGAATGTTTTCCCTATTCTCTATTTCTCAGACTCCAAGCTTACCTCAAGTCTTATCTCAGTTACTAAATCTTAAGAAAGCCTTTTCTTATAGGATGAATTATGAGGTTTCTCTTTCTGCAATTTGTGTTATATTTAATTATCTGTGTATATGGGTATATGTGAGAGAATTGTTCAGGATATCCTCAAAAATTGATTTGCCCTAGCTCAACAGATGAAATCAGAGTAGATAATAATGTAACAGAAACTAAAAGGTGTTAATGTCTTCAGGTGCAAAGACCTAGCTAGACTGTCACATCTGGATAAGGTATGAAGTTCTCTCAAAATAGCTGCAATTAGAGGGCAGCTAGCAATTAACTGGCCAAGGATCAGCCTCACTCTTGTTGACTCTTTAAAAATTCAAATGCAATCTGAAGGAGTCAGCTAAAATGGAATATTACTCTGAAGAATGTGAATTTTGACAGTAAATAGAACCAGCTATGGAAAGGAAAAAAACAGAAGAAAAGAAAATAACAAGAAACAAACAAAAAATAGACTTTTAGAGGTAAATCTTCCTTACCTTGCTGTGGGGGAGTTGTAGTAGTAGAACTGTTTACCCAGCATGGGGCAAATAACTAACAGGGAACAAACAGAGCGTTGGAGGCAGGAGAGCAACTCTGAGGAGTAAGATATTTGGTAGTTATGAAAATAGCTAGCTCTGGCTATTGAGAATGGAAATTTAGAGAGGGGTATGCTTTGGAAGCCAAGCTAAACAACCTATTTACAGGGATATTGTGTTCAAAGTGAATGACATGAGGGACATTAGATGGATGGATAGCTAGATAGATAGATAGATAGATAGAATTACCAAATTAATAGGTGAGATGTTGATGAATGAATGGATAAATGAATAAATAATAAACAAGCTAATAAATAAGTAGGTGAGAAAATAAATTAATTATAAAAGACACTGTTACTTCATAGTCCCAGCATTGCAAATTTCCTGAACTATGTGTCTTTTACATTTGTGCTTTTTTTTTTATCCATATATGCCCATACTTCCTATCAACATTATGTATATTTGTGAGAGGGTATGTTCACAATTTATAAATAATATCTTTTTGAACTAATTGTGTCTCCTTGTTAACCATTAAAAGAAGAAATTCTGATGGGATTTTAGGATTTCGGACCCACAGAGTCCTTTGAACATGGTAGTAGACACAGTTCTGCGACCTAATATACAAGTGTCAAGTCAGAAGAGGAATAAGCCAATGGGGATATACTACATAGGCAAATATTGTATTCTAAAACAAATCCAACTTACAAGAAGAGGAGCTGTTTTTAGTTTTGACTTTGTATTCCCTATGATTAACATAGTACCTTACAGAAAAGCACTTTAAACTTAATATATGCTTAATGAAAAAACAAATTTGTAAAAGTTATTTCTTGATATTAAGTAATAAAGGCTTTGATTTAATTACTGGCAGAAGAAATAATTGTGAGATACAATGGAATGTATGAGTGACAAGAGTCATGTTTGATTTATCTCTTTCATTTACTTCCCACTCCCACTCCCTTCCCCTCTAAAATCCAAAGTTTTATGACTGGATGTCTAAAAGTAAGTTATGAAAAGAGGTAAGGAAACAGAAGTGGACTTATTATATTACTGCTGAGAGCTGTTAGTCTACAGCCTGAGTCAAAATCAGCTTAAGGCTGGGTTTTCATAGCATGACCTGATCAGCTAATTTGAATGCTATAATTTTGTAAAATAAACTGTTTCATTTAGGAATGTGAAAGGTCACAGAGGGAAAAATAGTCAGTCAATTCAGTTATTTAACTGCTGTCTTATTACTTGATGCAAACAATTATTCAAAATAGTAAACATGTCCATCACACACAGACATGTTTGAAGTATTTAGGAAACCTTTATTGCAGATATAGAGAGGTATAGTTCTTAGAAAAAAATTGATATTTTGCTTTTTTGGTATGAACTTAGCATTCACAAGTTATAAAATGTCATATTAAATAAACTGAAATGGGGTTTAAATATAACTGGTAGTGCCATTAAAATAATCATTGTGAAAATCCTTAGGACTGCTTACGACAATTGTGTTTAGTGATCAGTACACTGGTATGAAACTAAGTTCTCTTTTCCTCTTCCTTGTCAATTAAACTTAAAACTTTTGCTCTAAAATATCATATACCTAGACTGGAGGATGCAGTTTAATAAAGCAATTACCAATTTCAAGTCAACTAAGCAGATCAAAAGCAGTAGAATCATGCCAAGTTTTCTGATCCATTAAGTTGCCTCTGGGTAAAGGAAAAGGAACTCACTCACAACACTGGATTTAATGTAGAATGTGTCTTATGGTAGTAGCTCTAGCAAATAACATCTTGTCCTTTATTTGTAAATAAAATCTTTATTTCTTCAAAAGCAAAGAGAAGTTAAAAAAAAAACACAATTATCTTAGTTTTCCTGAGTAATACTTTAGACTTCTGGTCCCTATATTCTGAAACACTAGTCAAGTTAAATGATGCAGTACAATTTGATCTTCAATCTTGATTATACTTCTTTAGAAACACTTGAAAACACCCCAGATTGCAATTGTCTCTGACCTAGGTGAGTAACTCAGGTCAAAGGCAGCGAGAAAGCCAGTGGAAATAATGATGTGATTCTTTACTTTCTCTGAAAAGGTAACATATGAGGTGTGAATAAAGTAATGATACTCATTGCACAGGCCACACTGGAAAAATAAATGCATCTCATTGCTTTACAATTCCACCTCATAGAGCAGGGGCACTTCTACACTGATAGGCAAAGAAGTGCAGTAATAATCCATGGAAATTCTGTGACCACAGTGGCCCATGAAAATTGACATAACTAGTATCAGTTGAAAAGAACGTTTGCCTAGGACACTGATATGGAGGCGAAGGAAGAACTTTCTCCATTGTAGTCTTGTGGTCCTTTGAAGGCCTCTGGGGCAACTGATGCTCCCTCTCTAACTCTTCCCCTCACCAAGCTTTCCTTCTCCATGTAATCTCTCTCTGGTGCCAACTTTTCCCCAAGTTGTCAGACTATCCTCTCCCCATGGACCAAGAGTGGACTTGGTTCAACTAGGGTTTAGCTGGTTCAGTTTTCAATGGGAATATTTATACTTCCTAAATCTGCAAAGAGTATAAATAAGGACTTGATGAATTGTTTTGTTGGTTGTGTTAACTTACAAAAGTGCAATAATGCAGATTAAACTTAAAAAGATGCATGTGTAATACATCCCCACGCCCACTCCAGTTCTGTTATTAAACATTGACCAGGATATCCTTCCTCAGGAAAAGTGCAGTAAGACTCAAGAAAAGAAATCATTCTCCTGACAGCAGGATACTAATAATTTTCCTAACTGTTAAAACTATAATGATAACACTAATAAAATTAATAATAATTGTAAGATGGCTTTCTTTTTTTTTATTTGTTCATTTACTTTTAGTTTACATGATTCAGTTCCAGAATCCCTTGAGTTTCAAATTTTATCCCCTCCCTCTCCCCCTCCCCTCCACTCATGGCGGCATGCAATCAAGTATAGGATCTGCAAATACTTTCACATTGGACATTAGTCTGGTTGTATAGAAGGGTTGTAACCAATGGAATGAACAATGGGAAAGAGGAAACAAAACCTAACATAGAAAAGAAAAATAGCATTAGATTGCTTCAGTCTCCATTTAAACTCTGTTCTTTCTAGATCTTTCTCTGTATGTAAATATCTCCTTCCATCCTGAGACTTGTAGAGTTGTCTTAAAACTGTGTGTTGCTGAGAAAAGTCAAGTTTATCAAGGTTGGTCGTCACATATGATGTGTCTGTGAGTGTGTACAAGTTTTTTCCTGGTTCTGCTCTTCTCACATAGCATCAGTTTCTATAAGCCTCTCCAGGTAAATATGAAGTCCATCTCCTTCCTATTTCTTATAGCACAATAGTATTCCATTACATTCATATACCATAACTTGTTTAGACATTCCCCAATTGATGGGCATCCCCTTAATTTCCAACTTTTTTATGGGAGAGTTCATCTCATTCACATTCACAGTTATGATTACTATCTGTGTCTTTCCCTCTATCCTATTCCTTCCCCTCTTTATGCTTTTGTTTTACCCCTTTCCCCTTCTCCTTCTTAAGAGTTTTCCTTTTCACCATTACCTTCCTCAGTATTCCCTTCTTATCCATCCTCCTCCCTTTTCCTACCCTCCTCCCTTAGTACTTCTTCCCTCCCTTCTAAAGTGCCCCCCTTTCATGGCCCTTTTCCCCTCCGACTGCCTGTAGGATATGATCTATTTTTATACTCAATATTGTATGTTATTTCTTCCTCAAACCAAGATTGATGAGAATAGATCTCATGCAGTGCTCCTCTCCCTCCCCTCTTTCCCTCTATTATGATAAGTTTTATGTCTCTTCTCAATAGAGTCCTATATTTAACTGGTTGTGTTATTCCCTCCTTGCATCAGAACCAGTGAGAGAGTAGCTCATATAATGGTCACCTCCCTTTCTTCTTTCCCTCTACTAAATTGTTTTTATGCTTCTTTGTGTAGCATAATTTACCCTTTTCTGCTTCATTCTTTCCTCTTCTTCCATTGCAGTCCCTTAATAAGGATTTTTATCATTTTGCATAATTTCTATACCCACGCCTTCTATTAGTCTATATCCCTTTTAGATGTTGCCATAGGTATAGAGTTCACAGTATTAACAGGTATCAGCTTCCCATATGGGGATGTAAACAGTTAACTCTTGTTAAACAACAAGTTATGTGTGTATGGCTTTTTTTTCCTTATTTACCTTTCTACTTTGGTCTCGTAATTGGAGGTTGAATTTTCCATTGAGCTGTGGCTTTTCCATCAGGAAGGTCTGGAATTCTGTTATGTCACTGAATGTCCATCTCCTTGCCTGGTAGATTATGCTCAGTCTCACTGGATAGGTGATCCTTGGTCGTATCCTGAGGTCTTTTACCTTGGATTGTAGCCTGAGCTCTTTTGCCTTGTGTAAGATGGCTTCCTACTTTTGCCAATAGCTATTGTCCAATTAGGAAATTTTTTAAGGTGATTATATATCTTCAAGTTGATATTTGTTTAGTGCTTTAAGGTTTGCCAGGCGTTTAATTTACATTATATCATTTGTGTTTGATCTATGGGAGAACCTTCTCAGCTCATATTAATATGATCAGTCACACCCAGACACATTGTACATAGATCTCAATATCATCTGACATCATGATACATTTTTGTCCTCTTTAAGCATGAAGGACAAATAAGAATGATCATTTAGGTCTCACAACACCCCAGGATTCAACTGTCCCTGAGGCCTATACTCTCCAAGCTCACTCCAAAAATCTCTGAATCTCTTTCCCATTCTTCTTCCCTATGGTGCCTCATTATTGTGTGAAAGTAACCATAGAATCTAAGAGAAAGAAAGGACTCTCCCTTAAGCAAAAAAAAAAAAAAAAAAAATCTTGTCATTCGCATGATCTAAAAGTGAAATGGGTTGTCCCAGATGTAAGTGCATTCTTCTTTACTAGATGTCTTCAAGTGAAGTTTAGATGGATATTTATTGGGATTGTTTATAGTTATTACAGAAGAAGGAGCCAAATAGATGCTGAAGCCCCCTTTCCCTTTATAATTCTGTGTGCTTCTCACCATAGCCCAATGAGCTCACTGACAACTACAGAGGCAGCTAGGTTACTCAGTAGATAGAGCACTGGGACCTGGAGTCAGGAAGACCTGAGTTCAAATGCAGCCTGAGATACTTATTAACTATGTGACCTAGGTAAATCACTTAGCCTCTATTTGCCTTAATCCACTGGAGAATGAAATAGCAAACCACTTTAATGTCTTTGCCAAAAAAAAGCCCCATTGATATTATTGGCATGCCATATTCTATTGGTCACAAAGAGTCAGACATGACTAAATAATGACAACTATAACTGAACTATTATAATTTTCATTTTGCAAATGGGTAACCTGATTCTCAGTTTGCTAATGGAAATAAGCTCACATGGCAAGTAGCTCAAAAGATTCAAAAAAGAGATCTTTTTGTCTACAAATCCATGGCTTTTTACACTATCTTAGGATAGCTCTTTACAAATTCTCTGTGATACTGGCCAGATAAATCACCATGGTTTGTATTAACCATAGCATTACATAAAACTTTCAACTTGCACTGATTGCTTCTTCCTTCTATCTTGTTAAAAGGGGAAAAAAATAAGATTTTCTTTCCCATAAAGGCCTGGGTCCACATGTGGCTGCTCTCTGAGCAACTCTGATCAGATCCTGTCAGAGGATGATAATGTCATCATGAAAAGGCATCGGGACAATGTATATTTGAAGAGAAACTACCTTAGATTTAAAAACATGTTTAATTCTCTCTTGGAATAATAGACAATTAAAAAAAAATAGAGATCAGTATAACCATAGGATAAAGCAGTTGAGAATGCTTCTTTACTACACTGCTCTAAATTATTTCTGATTTTTTTATTACAAAGTATGTTCTTTTTATTTATTTTATTTGGCCTTTTTTTGTTTATGAAAAAGCTTTTCAATGTAATGTAATCAAAAGTTTTTGTTTTATCTATTAAATAAATTTTATCCCTTTAAAAAAAAAGCAAACTTGTTAAGAACTTGCTCTAGAACCAAAACCGTGAAAGGTACCTATTTTGTTCTCTTGTAATTCAGAGAAATTGTCTTGTCAGAAGGTTTAATCCAGTTATATATAAAATTAAACAAGTATACATCACAGGACCTCATTTTACATAATAGATGTTTTTCTTATGAAAATGTCTTACAAAATAAGAATATAAAAGTGCCTTCTTTGTTCACTATTATTTAATTCATCTCTAGAATTTCCAGCTATATGAAAAAGGCAATAGAAAGCAATTACAAGCAAAAAAAAAGAGTCAAAAGTATCTCTACTGACTAATGGCATGATGGTACAAGCAACCTGATGTTAATATTTTTAAACAGGGAAGTCAAGAGAGCTATTCCAAATATATGTTAAACTAGAGATTTCATGTGGAACAGTAGTTCTCAAACTATGATGTAGGGTCCCCTGGAATTCTGTGTAACCCTTCCTTTGAGTCTGTCAGGTCAAAACTATAGTCAAAATAATACAAATATGTTTAAATTTATAATTTAGTAAATGCCAAGAGAAATAAGCCATATAAAATAAAAATTGTTTGTCATTCTCAATAATTTTAAGGAGTGTAAAGGAGTCCCCCAATAGCTCTGGCAGCTGCAAAAACCCCAATAATTTGAGACAAAGCTCTACTCTCTGGAAGCAGAGTTCTACTGTGGCTCAAAAATCAAGTTAATTGACTGGCAAAATGAGCAGGCAAAGGAAGCAAACCAAGCTGAGCAATACAACTTTAGTTTCCTTTTTTGGGGACAAAAAGGATCAAAGCATGGAATGGGAGGAAGACAACACAGTCAGAAGTCACACACCAAAAACTCCTAAGAAAAATGTAACCTGATTACAAGCCATAGAAGACCTTAACGAGGATTTTGAAAAACAAATAAGAGAAGTGGAGGAAAAATTGGGAAGAGAAATGAGGATGATGCAAGAAAATCATAAAAAGAGAGTCAACAACCTGATTGAAGAAAATAACACCTTAAAAAATAGATTAGGGGGGTGGAGCCAAGATGGCGGCATAGGAGCAGCAACATATTGCAGCTCTCACATAGCCACCCCAAAATACTCATAAAATATGACTCTAAACTAATCCTAGAACTCCAAAATGCACACAAATATACTTTCCACTAAAGTCAGCTCGGCTACGAGGAACCATATCAGCACTGCAAACTGAAACCAGCCTGGCCTGAAGCCCTGGCTGAGCCTGGGGGGCAGCTGGACAAGAGGATAAAAGGAGCGGATTGGGGGCAGCTGCGAAAGTGTTCAGAACTAGGTCAGTGGGACTTGCTATGTTGTGGGAGAAAAGTGATCCAGCTGAAAGGCCTCCAGAGCTGGAAAGCAAAAGGCAGAGGTTTTGCACATGCCTCTGCATTGCAGCTTCCGCTCCCTAGGCCTGCAGAATGCAGGGGGACTGGGCGATTGTTCAGAGGCCAAGTGCTCTTGCACTGAGTGGCCTGGATCCAGATCGCCATCTTGGGAGTTGGTCCTGTGGGTTTTCTTTATCCAGTGAGCCAGAAGTAGGAAAGGGACCCAGCCCCTTCCTGAGAGCTACGGCAGCTGGGAGGACCCCAGCGATTTGGGACAGAGCTTTCCCTTCTGGAAGCAGAGCACCACAGAGATTTAAAAAAAAAAAAATTACGGACTGACCAACCATGAGTAATAAGAAGCATAAGAAGCAAAGTAAGAACAGCAACCAAACCCTAGATTCCTTTTTTGGGGAAAAGAAAGATCATGGCAGAGAAAGGGAGGAGGAGAGTGCATCCAGAGCTCCCCACCCAGGGGCTTCCAATAAAGATGAAGATTGCCTTAAAGCTAGAGATCAGCTGAAGAAGGATTTTGAAAACCAAATAAGGGAAGTGGAAGAAAAATTGGGAAGAGAAGTAAAAATGTTGTAAGAAAATCATGAAAAGAGAGTCAACAATCTGATTGAAGAAATTAACACCCTAAAAAATAGATTAACTCAAATGACAAAAGAGG
>CM053585.1:280497913-280508506 GCA_028646515.1 Pseudochirops corinnae
AAGAAGAAGAAACAGTGAACCTTTTTATTGTGATATGGTTATTTTAAAAGTTTTAGGTTTTCTGTATAAAAGTAGAGCAATGAATGAATTGGTTACTATTTGAATCTACCAATCTATTGTGACATAGCTGTTGAGGATGCCAAAAAAATTTCAGTCCTCATGTATGAGAACAGTGTTTATAGAAGAAAGAAATACTAAAGTTCAAGTACTGAATTCCTCAAGGAAAGTCTGGGAGATTACTGTAATCAGGATCTGCAGAGGGTAATTTTAGAGGGTTGAAGTGAGGCTTAAACAGTAGAAAATGATGAATAATATAAACAGAAGGAGAATATGGAATTTGTTGTGAGGAACAAAGAATGTGTTTCCTGGCTTTGGATGATTGCAGTAGCCAAGAGAAGATGGTGAGCAATGCTACCATAGTGGGGTAGTGGGAAGAGGTTTATATGAATGCAAGATGAAATGTGTATAAAATCAGGAGATCTCAGATTAAGGAAAACTTGTTCTAATAAAAATGTTCCAGCAAGTACAATTAAAAGAGAAAGTTACAGAGAAAGAAAGATACATGGGTTGCCTGTGTTGGAGGTAGTCCATATGACAGAAAGTAGAGTGATGGGAGGTCACTGGTGTTTTCTGAGTATATATAGTAGTATTTCAAATCACAGGGATGAGTAGATGACGTGTATTTAGGACCAGGCCTGACTAAAGTTGTTCAATATCAAGAATGGAATGAAGTGAGGCACAAGTAGACCATGTTGTATTCAACAAATAAACAAAAAAAAAAGTTTACTTAACAATAGCATACAATGGATCTTCAGAAAGGATACAACATTGAATCAGTTCTGTACAATATTCTGTACTTTCACATTTGCCCATGTGGTGTGCCTTATGAGTGATGTATATCAAACATAAGGAGCTCCCATTGCCTCATTCCCTTAAGTTATCAGAAAGCTATAGTTTGTACCTTATACTTTAAAACAATTAAGCCCTATAAATAATTGGAATTTAGAGAAAACACACACATACACACACAAACACACATCCAATCTCCATAGAATATCTATTGCTACAACTATATCCCTCTTCTAGGTAATAGGTTCTAAATACTTACTAGGTGACTTTCTATCACTTAAATGGATTTACATCAACTAGACAACCTTGGCCTTGAAGATTCAATAAGTAAATGCAACATTCAGTAAGAAAAGTCACAAAGCCACCAAGACAAAAGGAGAAAAAAGTCTGTGATGGGGAGGGTAATATTGCACATAATTCATAGTAGTTCTCTTATTTTAAAGTATTGACAACAAACAGGGACAAGTTTCAGGAACATCAGGGTCACAGTTTAGATGATGATACTTCCATCTTATTAACCAATTCTTATCATGTGTCAGGGTGATTTATAATAACATAGCTTATCTGACTGCCCCCCCCAAATAATAAAGTGATTATTCTCTTGTATATGACCTGTTCTAGAGTCTAAGTTAATAGTGTAATTTATCCCCTACCACTCCCTCCTCAGTGTTCACTTACCCACAAGCCAGGATTATCTACATTTCCTAGAAGACCTACTAGCCAGAGAATGTTATATCTTTTTCCCTTAATCAGCCATTTTTAAAGAATAGCTAATTTCTTCAAAGAGCGATAAGTAATTATGTAGAAAGAGTTTAATCATTTTACTATCATTAGAAAGGAAGGCACCTTCAAAAAAGTACACTCCTTAGTCCTCTGATACAGGACAATTGTGGTGCTGACCAATGGATATTTCCATGGCAGCAATTTGTAATAGTTTTATAAATAAATAAATATACATATGCATATGTGTGTATGTGTATATGTATATATACATATGCATGCATACATGCATATAAACATATATATGCATGTTTGTATATATATGTATATGTATAAATATCTACATACACATCATTTGTAGATGTCTCATTTATTCCAAACCTGAGGCTGAACTAGCAATCTAATCTGAATAGTTCCTGATGCACAACAATGAGCACAGCTGACAGTGTAAATCAAGCTTGAGGAGTGTAATGGGAAGCCACGGCTAGGTGACTAGAAAGCTATGTCAAGAATTCTAGCCTTGGTCATATTAAGTCCTATTATGTTTTTAAGAAAGTTCCATTGCTACTTTTTTCTTCCTCCCACCCTCCCTCCCTCCCTCCCTTCATCCTTCCCTCCCTTCCTTCTTTCCTTCCTTCCTTTCTTCTTTCCTTCCTTTCTTCCTTTCTTCCTTCCTTCCTTCCTTCCTCTCTTTCTTTCTCTCTCTTTCTTTCTTTCTCTCTCTTTCTCTCTCTCTCTTTCTTTCTTTCTTTCTTTCTTTCTTTCTTTCTTTCTTTCTTTCTTTCCTTCTTTCTTTCATGAGGGGAAACAGCCTTCCATATGTAGAATATAAGATTTTCCTACCAGCAGGTTATTACTTGAAAGCCACAAGACAGGAAAGTAGTAGGATTTCAAATACCACCAGGCAGCATAGTGCCTGCCACATAAAATACGAACTTAATAAATGTCCATTGACTGATGTGTTGTTCACAGTATTGTTGTATCTTCAAGGATTCAATGATGACAAAGGGCAATCCTGGTTATTTCACTGCTGAGAATCAGGGAAGAAGGGAGACTAGATCAAGCATTTGGGTTTGAAAATAGATTGTATTTGATTCATATCTTTTCCCATCCCTATACCCTGGGTTTATGTAAATAAGTAAATCCTATGCTACTTCTTTATTCTCCATCCTTTTAATTCAACAAATGAGTTAGCATAAGTAAAATGTTCTGTAATTTTTAAAATTCTACATATATAACAGTTACTATTTATATTACTAATATTATTTTCATTGTTATCAATATTAACAGCAGCATTACTTTTAAAGTTTCTTTTGAATGAACTATATCCTTCCTGGAGTCATAGTGTAGTCATGACTTATACCACCAAGTATGAGTATTAAATATTTTGAGTTTAAATTTTCCTTATATTAAGATGTCAAGTTCATCTTGCATACAAACCTGAATCACCATAATCACATAATTCCTTGAATATAGTTTGACAAAATTTATATTTCATATTATTTGGAACTAGTTAATATGAATTTGTAAAGGGAGCTTAATCTAGTAGAATACATAAGTAACATAATTCCAGTAAGAACCAAGCTATTAGAACTTCGTCATTTCAGATACTGTAATGAGAGAAAGGCTAAGGAATATTAACTATAATTGGTAAAGACAAAAATAAAAAAAAATATTCTCTGAAACTAAAAATAAATTAAAACACATAATAGTATACCAAAAAAATTTAATTTTGCAGGGATTGAGAATGCATGGCTTTGGTCTTCTAGACCAATTTTGGACCAGTGTTTTCACTGCAAAGAATCTAGTTGAAAAGAATTAGGAATCAAACATTTTAGAAATCAAAGTGTATTGAAATTTCTGTCTTAACAGTCATAATAATCATACAAATTAATTTATAAAACCATGCAAATAGAAAAAAATAGATGAATGCAATCAATTATTACCATGATATTTGCCATGTCCATTGGGTTGTTGGGCCTGACATGTTAACCAAAAAAGATAAGAAAAAAATCAGGTGTGAAAAGTGAGTGAAATAAGTTTCATAATGTAATTGCTTGTTCCAGTTTTCAACCTCCTGCCTTCCTCCTGACATGCTTGAGCGAACTGTATTTCATAACAGATTAAAATATAGAATTTCATAATATAACAAGATTATGTGTTAGTATAATCATAGTCATAAGAATATTTCCCAGCTAGTTATTTTTATAAGTAATATTGTTCCTTTAAACCTGTAATGTGTCTTTATCTTATTAGTTATATATCAAATTAATGTAGCATGGATAAAATAATGTAACTGATAAGTGCTTGAAGTGAATTAAAATATATAAAGATAAAATAAATTTATATGAATTATTTTTAAAAGAAAATTGAACAAATATTACTAATTAATCATATTTGACTTAATATATTCTAATTTATAATGCCCATTAAAAATAGAACTACTGATCCCAAATTCATGTTATGATCAAGTATGTCAGAAATGCTCACTCCTTGACCTGGTATGAGTAAAAGATTTAAGAAAGAAATATCTCTATTGAATTGAAAAGAAATCGAAAATTTTAGTACAATATTGGAATAAAGAAGGAGAGATCCATTTGAAGATAGGAGACTAATGTTCTACTCACTACTTCTCCTTTAGCTACCTTGGGCAAATCACTTAACCCCACTGGGACTCAACTTCTCTCTCTTTAAAATAAAGGCCAAAATAGATTGATTGGATGATCCTTACCCTTCCACTTCTAAGAATCTATGAGTCTGACACTGTCGTGCAGAGAAGAAGAGCAAGCCGAGACCTGGGTTCAAGATAAATTTAGGTGTGGATTTATTAAGCAAGCACAACCACCTGGAGTGTGAACTCAAATCAGGCAGTAACCTTTTGGGGGTACTGACTTGATTATATAGGCTAAAACCACAAAAACCACAATCAGGGAGGGGAGCTAGCAGAAGCCATGATGTACAAAGAACAAAAAGAACATCAAAGAACATCATTGGTCAGATCTATAGCTCAGGGCTAATTTGGGAATATGGCACAAGGGTACAAGGGTGCAACCTTCCTGTGTCATGGGGGTCTCTCCTAGAACGGTGGAGGGCCATAGTCAGTGCTTTCCAGAGCAGGGTAGAGGGTCATGGGGTAAAGGGGACTGGAATTCCCCAGAACAGGCTGCAATCATGTTCTGGGCAAAGAGGGTGAGAGCCCTGCTTGGTCAGGAGAACAGGACAGGGTGGTCCCTACATAAGATCGTTGTACCATTATGAACATTATACGCTATAATAATTCAAGGAGAATATATAAAATACTAATAAGGGAAGGAGGCATCAGGGAACTTGGCCTTAAGCAATATGCCCAGACATACCTTAAGCAGTTTTCAAACTATGACAAAATGTGGAATGGAAATATAAAAGGGGCTTAATGGTGGGCCACAAATCAGGTGGTGTGCAGTAACCTCGGATTTGAGTTTGGATGCAACATTATTTTGACATATTTAATGATAATAAAAAATAAAAATTGATACATTTTTAACACTTTCAGTTTTGCAATGTACTATAGGTGTATTATTTGATTTGGTCTTCACAATTCTGTGATGTAAATGCCATCATTTTCTCCATTTTACAGATAAGAAATCTCAGTGTCTGAAAGCGGTTATGAAACTTGCCAAAAACCACATGGTTAGTAACTGGATGAGGCAGGATGTGAACTCAGGTCTTCCTCAATACAAGTCTAGCCCTCTTTCAACATCATCTCTTAGCTGTCTTATCTGGTTAACTATTGCTATTCTTTACTTTGATACTTTGATGGATCTGTAATTTCATTGGTGTAGAGATCATAACACTTCCACGCCATCTTGTCCTATTCAGTTTTTGACCATATATTTTATAAATACTTTACAGAGGATGTAATGCACTGGAAATATGTTTTCTATTTATTTAATACCTCATGGGTAACAGTATAGTTTTTTGGTCATCCATTATAAATGGAACCATCATATCTTTTGCTCACACTTGTTCACAGCAAAATCTTTTATGACACTTCTGACATACATTATTATTTGTGACATGCTACTAGCTTATGTGTATCCATTGCCCCTTTGGTTATTTAGAGTTTTTGATTCTTTTGAGAGCATAGTGTTCCAAGACTCCCAGCCAGTAGCATTACTGGGGTAATGGAATTAAAAGGATGGCCTTTTGTGGAAAAATGGCTTTTGCATTTTTGAAAGCATTACATATGTTGCAAATACAATTTAGTCTTAATATTCTGGATTCTGAGCTCAGCTCATTGCCAACATATGAAAATATATATGTGAATCTAAGAATATGTGTCTCTGTCTCTCCATAGACAAATTTGAGGGAACGTCCCAAAATATTCATATCACAATCTAGGAAAATGTGCCTTTGTATCAATTATTTTTCAAGTGTGAGGGAAACAACATCATGTAGTTGAAAGAATACTAGATTTCATATCAGAGTACTTGTGTTTTAGTATCAGCTTTTCTTGGGCAAGTCATTTATCTTTAAACTGGATCTTGTAATGCCATGCACAAGCAGATTCCCAAAAAAATGCTCTTCTAAACAGCTTTTAAGGTTCGGATTGCACAGTATAGTGAATACTCCATTTATCCCATCACAAATCAAGGCAAACATTCACAACAAATCATAATATAATATTCACAACATTACACCTTATCGCAGAAAATCACAATATAGTGTTCATAACAACTTAACATTAGAATGGCCACACCATTTTCACTGCAGTGGCCACAATATTTAGAACAAGGAACAAAAGAATAATCATCTGGTTTCCCTAAGGGGTAAATCCTCCTCACTTAATCATTCAATCAATTCACAATAGAATAATCAATCTTCCACTCATGGGGCAACCATTAACTTAGTCAGTCACTAATATAGATGCACAATTACTAAATATCATTAATCACTAAGTACAGTCATTTGAAAATTACACAAACCCTCCTCCCCTCAGTGTCCAGCAAACCTCATTTTCATCCAAGGGGAGGCCTTTTCTTCATCTTGACTAGGGTTAGTCTCTCTGATTCTCTGGGTCCCCTTCCATGGTCCCAGCTCCTACCTGAATCCACCAAACAGTCACCTGGATTCAGAGACAGACAGCTCCCAGGTCCTTGTCCAGTCCTAAAGGCAATCCCTGGCACATACTGAAGTTCACAGGGTCCAGCACATCTCAAACCCTTCATCATTTCTGTTTCTGGGAACTCAAGTAAGCCAGGCCAAAAAGAAACAAAGTCTTATTCCAGTCATGCTTCTTCAGTCCTCCAGCAGTTCAGCAGTCCTAGGAACTAAGAGAAATCTTGGCCTTCCAGGAGACCTTCCAGGCAAGCCCTCTCAGCCTTCCAGACAGCCTTCGCCAGATTCTGGTCTCAAGAAAAACTCCAACTCAGTTCTTAGTCACCTTCCAGATGCTGGGAAAGAAACTCTCTCTCTTTCCCTCTCAAGAAAACTCCAACTCACTTCTTCATTCCAGCAACCTAGCTCCCAGATGCTGGGACAATCCTGCTTTCTCCAGCAGGAGCCACCAGTAGGAACATTGAAATCCTGTCTCTTTGTCTCTAGAATTCTTATTATATACACACACTGGCCTCCTGTCTCAGCCAACCCCTTCCTGCCACTTCAGGAACAGGGGAGTTCCCGCACTCTCAACAGGGGACAGAACTCATACCTTCCATACTTAGCCTAAGTTACTAAGTGCTATGTATCTGGTAAATTGATTGCTGTAACAGATCTCAATTTTCTTTAAATTGAGATTAGAATAGGGTAAAGATAGGGAATTGATTTGTGATTTCATGTGTATAGAGAATTCTCATATGAGGAATCTCCCTTTACCAATACAAGTCAGCATGATTTCTTTAAACATGTCCTTGGAGAGTCACTCAGAGCATTAATTGTTTTAACAATTTAAATGTAATGACACCAGAAAGCATTGGTCAGAGGAAAAATTTAAATTTATGTCTAACTGATTTCAAATCCAAATCTTTATCTATTATGCCACACTGACTCCAAGGCTCTTTTCAACTTCCATTCTATGACCTCATCACTGTCAGTTCTCATATAACTAATATATATGTGATATGGGATTCAGTTCCAAATCCCTCCTGACTTTTAGTGTTCAGAATTATTTCCACTATCCAATCTCCATAGTCAAATCAGCCAGGGACTTAGAGAATATTAATTATTCATAGAAGATATTTAGTCTAAGGAAAACCTTGAAAACTGAATTTTGTTCTATTGAATCAAATGCCTAAAAATCAAACAAATAATAAGAACTTCATCTTTTAAAACTAACTACCCATTTGATACATAAATTTTTTCTTTGAATGTGAAATTTCTCCTCTGTCTTTCCTTTCCAACAAAAAGTAGATACTTTTCGTTTCTGTGCCATGAGATTGAAAACTTTGTTGTGTTTTTAAAAGACACGTATGAAATCATTCAACCATTTTCTTTTATCTTTTGAACTCTGTAAATTTTGAAAGATTAAAACACTTTGAAATACAGATTTCTCAATGTCCCCCTACTCAATAAATTCCAATGCTAACTATTAAATATAGGACCAAATGCAAAATCTTCTGTTTGGTATTCCAAGCCTTTTATAACCTAGTTCTGCCTCTGCCTCCAACTGACCAGTCTTGTTCCATCTTACTTTTCTTTGTGTACACTTTGAATGAGGGACACTAGGCTACTAGTTGTTAAACCAATAAGACACTCTATCTCTCAGCTCTGGGAGCTTTCTTTGGTTCTTGCCCTTCCCTCTTCATCTCCACCTCCTGACTAACCAGGCATCTTTCAAATCCCAACTAAAATCCCTTCTGCCACAGGAAACTTTCACAATCATTCTTAATTCTAGCATTAATCTTCTCACTGATTTTTTGAAAATGTTATTTATATGAACATGTAGTCAGTTTATTACTACTTTAAAATGAATCAGTAAGTCCATATTTTAAATTATTAGTTTTAATTTCTAATTCAATAAATATTGATAGAAATAGCCCACATATGCAAAAACTTTCATCAGTAATTTTTTGTTTTTTTAAGAGCATAAAGGTTTCCTGAGAATAAAAAGTTTGAGAACTGCTGTTCTAATTCATTGTGTACCTAGAAAAGAAAAAGAAAAAAAAATTCTCCTGAGCTAAAAATCTAACTCAAATAGTCAAATAAAGGCAAAGTTGGCTGAACTTTTGTGTCCTCGTTTGGACCTCTTTTCACCTTTCAGGAGCTAATATTGAAAAGTTTTTGGTAAAAGTTGTTTATAAAAGACTTCAAACTTCAGTGTGAAACTTTATTTCTTTTTTCTTTAGATGAAGTGTGGTGGTTGGAAAAGGTTAGCTGCATGGAAGCCAGGGGAATTGTCTGTTAGAAATTGACACATTGCATTATTTCAGTGTAAGTAGTTTGTTGTTTGCTTCTGAATTGTGAAAAAAAGTTAAGAAAAAATGACAACACACACACACAAAAAACCCTCCCCAATGTGATCCCAACTACAACCTTCTTTATCAGAGGTTGAAAACATAGGTTATAGTTGTTTGTGGCTTCAGCTATTATTGTTAAGCCCTTAGAGATCTGTATTTCAAAGTCTTTTAATCTTTTAAAATCTACTTAGATTGTAAGAGAAAAACAATGATTCAATAATTTTATACTTGCCCTCTTTAAACTCTGTCAGCTTCAGAAATACAGTACAGATTAATCAATCTCAAGTCTTGGAAAGGGAAGAAAAAATATATATATATC
The DNA here is from genome assembly GCA_028646515.1 of Pseudochirops corinnae. NCBI lineage: Eukaryota > Metazoa > Chordata > Mammalia > Diprotodontia > Pseudocheiridae > Pseudochirops > Pseudochirops corinnae. The sequence goes on from CM053585.1 coordinate 280,507,235, forward strand.
TTTATCCTTTTTATGATACAGATCCATCAGAGCATTCCTTTTTTTTTTTTAACTTTTTCCTCTCTATGAAAGATTTCAGCAAAGAATTTTACTTGCCACATATTGTACTCACTTCTGCCTACCTTACCACACATTCAGATTTAAAAAGTATATCTAGAATTGATTTTTGCAAAATGTGAATAACTTCACACATAAATTATTAATCCTTTCCTTTAAAAAAATCTAGGTATTTTAGTATTATAAAGCATTCTACTTTCCACACTAATGAAACATGGGCCACACTTTACTAAACCCTGATAATGTTTGTTTTTTTTTTTTAATATGTGTTTAACTTAATTAGACTTGAAGTTATTTCCTTTATCTTTTAAGTTAAGTTGATATTTGTAATATGTCTGAAAATGTTATAAAATTGTAGTATTGTCTTTTTTCCCAAAAAAACATTATGCATTTATTTCCACAAAATGTCAGATATACAGGACAACCCCAGCATATTAAGAGGCTACTCTCTTGGGTATCTATGGCAGAAGCATGGATGAGAATTGCTTATATGTAATGGTAAGGGAATTTGAAGATCTTCCCTGCACCTTAATGGGCCTTACTTGGATCCCAACAAGAGAAGCTTGCTTAAGGGAGGCTTACTTTTCAGGAAGGTCCGCCTTTTGTTACTTTGTAAATAGGCAGTGGGTCATGAAGGCTGTGATGTTCTCTGACCTAGGAGATGAATATACCCCGAGATGAGATTTTGCTTTGGGGCTCACTTATGGGAAGAATTGTGTCATTTGGCCACATGAGACTCTGGGTAGCCATTGAGCACCCTGGCTTTAGAAACCCAGATATTGTTGCTTCTTTCTGTGGTAACTAACACTGTATGTGTGTAACAATAAGACAGCTAGAAGCCCTGTCTGTTGGTCTGTTGAATTGTGTTATTTTCTCTGTCTTTGGGGTTTTTTTTGTCTGCTTGTAATTTCTGTGTGTATTTTTTGAAGTTCAGGGTGCTGACTTTTTCCCTTCAACTAAGTGAATGATACACATACACACAAATGTATATGTGTACATGTATGTACACACATATATACATATATCTTATTATATGTATATATGTATATGTGTGTATGTGTGTATTTGATTAAAGTAAGATTGTTAACCCCTTTAGGGTTGCTTTCTTTGAGAAAAACAGATCAAAGAAGGTGTACTAGCAGCCATACTGTGTGTAGTAGGGTGCTACCTGTTACAATATAATAAGGCATAAATAGATTCTAAATGTATGGTATA